>CM049876.1:7062149-7553982 GCA_027474115.1 Schizopygopsis malacanthus | reverse complement strand
ATTAAAGAAAGTGAATTTGTTCCCACATGTGTTTTTGGTAAAGACATTCATCAAAATCAAAATCAAAAAAAAAAAATTAAAAAGTAGCCACAATGGGGTTCAAGCAATATCAATTTTAGCTTTTTCCAAAAAAGACTTTATGGGCTGTGTTTATAGATGGTGCATCTACTTGAACGATTGTAAAGAAAGGACACATATGTGAATGCATTTGACAAGACTTGTATTTAAATCTCATTCATTTATATCCAATGATGCAAGTAAAAGGCCACATGCTGAAGAATGTAAGCATAAGTGGATGGTATCCATTGACTTCCATAGTATTTTTTACACCATGGAAGTCAAAGTCTACCATCAATTTTCTGGAAGAAAATTCAACAGAAGAAATAAACTCATACAGGTTTGGAACAAGTGGAGGGTAAGTAAATTATAACAGAACTTACATTTTTAGGTGAGCTATGACTTTAAGGCTCATTTAAATATAGCAGATTCACAGAATCTATTCATGTTATGTGGCCATCCAGCAACACCCCAATTATACTGTCAGACTTTTGTTTTGACGTAACGGAACTGGGAGAGGGGGAATCAAACTTTGTGAAGAATGGCAGGCATGCTTAACACGGGGTTGCTGTGCCAAGTCAAGTGCTTTTTTTCACATGATCCTGCTTTGGAGGACAGCCAGATGAGTGATTCAAGAGGTCCTTAAGTGACAATCAATGGCTGGTGCGAGAGATACCATAAGTTCTCAGCTCTTCCCTAAGGCGTGTGGTCCACAGCTGATCCATTGTTGAGTATTACAGAGGAAATGCACTGCAAGAAGAAGTCGTGTATGCAAGGTCAAGATATCTGAACTGATACGCAAAAGCTGGATATTTCCATTTATTATTTGTATTTTTTTTTGGGGGGGGGGTGCCTGAACAACTAGGTTGGCTTCGTCCCAACTTGTGAATCCAATAGCTGATACCTTCAAATAAATCACAATCAGTATTTAGTTAAAATAGCAATGAGAAAATCTCAAGCCCATTATTTTGTCATTCAGTTGCTTCCAAGAAATTGTTCAGTTGAACAAGTGCCAATACAAAGTTATCCTTGTTTGTCAGGATGTCACAAACAGACTGTAACTTACTTTACCCTCTTTTTCTTTGCTTCACAATCTTCCTGGAAATCACGGAGTAGTCAGTGGTGTGCCTGCTACATGGCCAACATGTGAGAACAAAGACTATCTTCAGTTCCCAAACAAATCAGTGTGTACTGACAGAGAATTATGGGTGTTGTCGGATGGAATGTTCTATTCTAAACGAATTAAGAGTCCCGATTGATCACGGTTTAGTCATCGACCATAGAGAGAAGTTGTGTGTTTGTGCAGACTGAATGATACTGGTTACAATATTGGGCCTCAAATAAACAAATTGATGCAACTTAGTTTTTCATACCTGTTTGTCTCTACTGGTGTTTTTCTGTTGAGATGTATGGAAAATAGAGTGCAGCAAGGATGATGTATTTATGTAGGCCTGGAGTGTCCAAACCTCTTCCTGGAATGTCAATGTTCTGCAGAGTTTAGCTTTAACCCTAATTAAACACATGAACCAGCTAATCAAGGTCTTCAGACTCACTAAAAACTTCTAGGCAAGTGTGTTGGAGTTGGATTTACCTAAAATCTTCAGGATGTTGGGTCTCTATGAGCAGGATAGGACACCCCAGATGTAGGCCAAAACCCAGAAACGAGTTCATATTTTTGCACTTACGGTTCATCATCAGTCGGGTGGGGGTGGGGTTTGGTTAAACAACTGAAATAAAATCTAAAGTTAATGCAAACTCAAAATATTGTCATGTTGTATTCTACAATAGAGGTTCTCAACTGTGGTCCTCAAGGTCCACTTTCCTGCAGAGTTTAGCTCCAACCCTAATCAAGCATACCTGAGCAAGTTAGCTTGCTAACCAATAGGTTAGGTCTTCTGGATCACTAGAACGTTGCTGACAGGTAAGTTTGATCAAGGTTGGAGCTAAAAATCTGCAGGAAAGTGGACCTTGAGGGCCAGAGTTTAGAAACCCTGTTTTATGCAATAAAACGCTAAATGGGACTACAGAGGTGTTTGGGAACTTCATCTTCAAGCTTAACAGGAAAACGTCTACTCAATAATCCCCGTTCAGTGTCTCATTTTGGATATTTTTTTATTTTTTTAAACAAAGAGTTTAGCTTTTACTTTTGGTGATTGTATTTAGTCTTTAAAATGTATACAAGTTGTGTTGATTTGAGAAGATTATCAAGGTTTTTAAGGTTTGTTGGTCACAGAGCTTATTTCCTGCAATAATCCAAAGCCAATAAAAAAGTGTTTTTGGCAAGAGAACCAGGATTAATAATACCACCAACTGTTGACAAACAGTTATTCTAAAACTTTGCAAGTAAGCGTCGTGACGTTATGACTATTACACCTGTCACACCACACTGCAAGAGCCCTAAAAAACTTTCCCAAGATGCCCTAGATTCCTCATTCATGGGACAATATGCTATCAAGAACATGACAACTAGGGCAGAATTTCACAAGGTGGGAAATCCAAACAATGAGAGGCAGTTGCGCCACCTCATATGTGGGAAAAATGAGCATTGATTGGTTTTGCTAGCCGCAAATCCTCATTTGACACAGTGCTGAAAGTGGATTGAGTAGATTGCGTCACTTCATTTGAAGCTCTAAACCATGAGTCATTCATAACTGTGTTAAGCAGGGAATTATTGTAAGTCCCCCTCAGGTCAGGGCTCACTCAGACAATTTTGCTGCAGATTATTGTACACCTGAATCACCTGTCGAGGAATAATCTTTCAAAAAATTGTTTTCATTTCATTTTGATAAGGTTACAGAAGAACATAAAAGTTTACTTTTTCCCCGTTTTATGGGACCAAAATAACAGGGCCAACAGACACTGAATTCAACATTATTTAAACTGTAACAGTTTGGAATTCATATAAGTTAGTTTATAATATGAATAGGTAAAAATGTAAATAGTGTTATTTATCTGTAAAAAAAACAAAAGATATGTGCAACAACTGCTCACTCAGTCTTGTTCTATTAAAAATGTCTAACGATGAACAGGGCTGAAACTCACACAAAATAAGGTGATGTATCTAACCCTCGTTCCCTGAAGGAGGGAACAGAGACGTCACTTCGGATGACCGACGAAATTGGGATCTCCAATCTCTTGGGAGTGTAACTAAACGAGCCAATGGATATTGGCATGCGGTAATTCGCATCCAGCTGCCGCTGATCATAGCGTGAGTATATGAGGCAGCAGGTGCACCTTATTAATTCATGCTTTCGCAGAGGAGCCTCTGCAGCTCAGCGGTGGTGCAGCAACTGTTGAGACGGGATGTGACATCTCCATTCCCTCCTTCAGGGAATGAAGGTTACATACGTAACCGAGACGTTCCCTTTGAGTCGGTCACTCCGAGTCACGTCGGCTGACCGACGAAATTGGGATCCCTACCAAAGTGCCACAGGAGCTGCCCCTTCCAGCGCCCTGTGTAGGCCTCCTTATCCTTCCTATAAGGCAGACGATAGGACCAGGCTCTACACAGAGAAGGTCAACTACTGCTGTTCCTAGCGCAACCCAAACAGTAGGACTTGAATAACACTGGGAAAGCGGGCCCTTTCACTTGGAAGAGGCACACTGTGGAGTCACCTCCTCTCAGAGGGTTTTAAGTGACATTTACTCATGCGAAGTAACCCTGTAGGGCCCTATTGCACATGGAAGTCTCTGAGATGGCACAGAACGTGGTCTCCCATGGAAAACACAGCTCTAGTAGAAATGCCGTGGAAACACACATATGGGATCCCAACAGGGTCACTAATATGGGCACTAGCCTCACACCAGATTTCAAGAATTCATTGGCTGAAAGGCCTGGCGCCGGACGCTCCGTCACGTCTGGACGCCGGAGTGCTGGAGGACTCGACAGGGTTTGCCTGGCTAAGGAACTCTCTGGAGAATTAGACATTAAAGGACCCCGCAAGCCGACTCTGAACAAGACCACTCAGTAACACTACCCTTTTGAGGTGAGAACACATGTAGAAACCAGTTCGAAACGCAGGCTATAGAACCAAAAGAACATGTTGGGAGTCGCCCAACCTGCAGCTCTACAGATGTCTGTTAGCGAGGCACCACGAGCCAGCGCCCAGGACGATGCGACACCCTAGTGGAGTGAGAACGCAACCTGAGCGGGCAGAGCACACCTTGTGCTTCATAGGCCAAGGTGATAGTATCCACTATCCAGTGGGCCATCCCCTGCTTGGAGAGAGCCTTCCCCTTCTGCTGTCCTTCGTAACAGACAAAGAGCTGTTCTGAGGTCCTAAAGCTTTGAGTTCTATCCACGTACTGTCGCAGTACGCATCAAATCTAGGGCTGGTTCTGCCTCCTCCAGGGGCAGCACTTGCAGGTTCACCACCTGGTCCCTGAAGGGAGTGGTAGGAACCTTGTGCACATAGCCGGGCTGGTATCTCAGTGTTGCACTGGAGTCAGCCGGCCCAAACTCAAGGCATGATTCGGTTAATAGCACTAATACCAAATCCCAAGAGGGTAGGGAGGAAGGCCTAGATGGATTTAACCTCCTGGCCCCCTAAAAAACTGATGACGAGATCGTGCTTCCCTACCGATTTACCCTCTATGGGGTTGTGGTGTGGTGGAATAACTGCCATGTATACCTTAAGGGTGGAGGGAGCAGCCTACGCTCCAACCCTTGCTGCAGGAAGCACAGCACACGTCTGATTGAACATCTCCAGGGGTCATCATGGTGAGAGGAACACCATTCGATGAACAGGTTCCACTTCAGTGCATAGATCCATCTTGTGGACGGGGCTCGTGTGGAAGCGATAGTGAGACCTACCTCCTGGGGCAAGTCACCTAGAACCGCCGCGTCCTGTCCAGGGACCACACATGGAATTTCCACAAGTCTGGACGTGGGTGCCAGAGGGTGCCCCGTCTCTGAGAAAGCAGATCCTTCCTCAGCGGAATCGGCCAGGGAGGGGCTGTCGTGAGGAGCATGATTTCCGGGAACCAGGTCCTGCTGGGCCAATATGGAGCCACTAACAGGACCTGCTCCTCATCCTCCCTGATCTTGCACAGTGTCTGTGCTTGTAGGCTCACTGGGGGAATGCATATTTGCGTAGACCCTGGGGCCAGCTGTGTGCCAGTGCGAGCACAGTCCATGCCGAGCGTTGCCTCGGATAGGGAGTAGAACCACTGGCAATGGGCGGTTTATGGAGATGCAAACAGGTCTACATGAGCAACTTTGAACCGACTCCAAATCAGCAGGATTGCCTGGGGATGGAGTCTCTACTCTCCAGGAAGTGCAGCTCGAGACAGCTCGTTGGCCGCCTGATTGAAAACTTCTGGAATGTGGATGGCACGAAGCGACCTCAGATGCTTCTGACTCCAGAGGAGGAGGTCACAGGCAAGTTGTGACATCTGTGACATCACGAGGGATCTGTCCATAGACTGAAGGTTCCGTGGCAGGCCGGTGTAATCTGAACCTGGTGAGTACCGCATTGCCACGCCCACCTCGGGACTCGGCCATAGAGCCAGTGCTCTGGTGGTCTCATATGGAGCAGCCAAGCGGAACTATTGCAAACCAATATAGGGGACGGACGCACTCGAAAATGCTTTTCTCCATCAACATCTTGAACGGCAGCTTGTGAAGCGCACGGATTAAAACTCAAAGATCCAAGATTGGTCATGACCTACCGCTCTTCTTGGGCACAATGAAGTGAGGGCTGACAAATCCTGATATTGGCTGGAAGGACTGGCTCTATCACGTCCTTCGTACCTGGGGGAATGCCGGGTGAACTGAATCGCATAGCCGAGTCTGATGGTCCGCAGGAACCACCGAGGTGGACTGGGGAGCGCTAACCAGGCTCTAAGAGACCGTGCCAGCGGGAACAACGATGTACCCGAGGATGGGCAGCGAGGTGGAACACAGGGACCCAGCCCGGGGCCTGTGACGGCAGGGGGCGGGGTCTGGGTGTGCAGTGTAACACTTACCTGATTCCTCCTCATGCGGGAGGAACACAGGAACCCTGCTTGAGACTTGTGACAGCCCGGCGTGTGACGACTTTAAGCGGGGACTCGAGTGCTACAGCCCTTACCTGGTTCCACAAATGGGCAGGAGGAGTGCTCTTGGGCAACCCACTGCTGCCTGCTGGTGAGAGAACTCGTTTCTGCATGCCCACACTTGTTTCCAGAACACTCTACTGTGGAAAGGAGAGCAGTAGCTTCAATCACTATCGCTCGGCTCCGAAGCGAAAGGATGAATTAATGCAGTGCACCTGCTGCCTTTTATACTCATGCTGTGATCTGCTGTAGCTGGATACGAATTACCGCATGTCAATTTCCATTGACTCGTTTAGTTACACTCAAAGGGGATAGGTCTCTCTGGCGAGATCCAAATTTCGTCGGTCATCCGACGTGACCCAGAGTGACCGACTGAAAGGGAGCAGTACTCTAAACATTTGAGAAACCAAATTGGTTTGGTGCCATCAGTGATGCAGAAATGATTCGCTTCACCTTAAAGGGGTCATATGATGCGATTTCATGGTTTGCTTTGTGTTTGGAGTGTTTCAAGCTGTTTGTGCATATATAAGCCTGTAAGTACATTTCGATATTTAAAGAATACTGACTATTCAAACGCGACATGGTGTTATGTTTACGTGGCATGGCATGGCACAACGCGTAAAAAGACATTATGAGTCATTATAATCAGTAATTATAATCAGTAATTATGTCCTCACTGAATGCAACAAATGGTTCGTTTATAGTGGGTTTTATTGTTTTAGTCTCTTCGCCCCGGACACACGGCATCACAACATTGTAAGGGGCGTAACATTTCCGTTACATGCTTAAGTTATTCGGCCAATCACTGGATAGCTGGCCAAACAGAGCACACCTCGCTTCTCAGAACGATAAGCTTTGAAAAAATCGATGTGTTTTCAGAAAGGCGGAGCTTAGAGGAGCAAGAATAATGTACAGTATGTGAAAAATAATGTGTTTTTTTAACCTTGAAGCACATAAAACACACTACATTACACCAAAAACACAAAATGAAGTTATTTTAGCAATATCATATTACCCCTTTAATATTCAGGACTTTCAGGTTTCCTAAGAACTGGCCTTTCAAATACAGCAAACGTACATTTCAAGCAGAGCTCTGCATGCTGCATCAATCATGCACAACTTGACTGTGACTTGAAGCAGGACACGACAACTGGGAAAGTCCCCAAACATTGCCTTCAAACCACAGACCACATTCATTTAACATGCAAAGCCCCAGTTACAAACAATCTAGCCCAGCAGTTAACATGGTAAATCATTAAAACTTTGAACCATGCCAACCGTCTGTGGCTTGTTGTTTTCTATATGCACAATGCAAACTGTACTGCCTCTAAACAAATGCATGCATCAGCTGGCACCCAGTCAGATGCCTTTTATTTGGCTTGGACAGAGTTGCTTTCAGGATACTGGTATAAATCCCAGATCCTAGAGAGAAGCTCGTTGGTAGGTGACAGATTTATTCAAATATTAACTCACAAAGCTGGCAAACAGTCTCTAGGAGTGAGTTTGCACAGTCTCTGTTAGATGAAGGCAAATAATGGGGTTTTCACACCAGTGTCAATATAGAACTATCATTTACTGGAAAAATAACTACATTTATGGTCTCTGGGCTTATATTAAATTATAATACATGACAACTATAATGATATATTCTGCATA
Organism: Schizopygopsis malacanthus; assembly: GCA_027474115.1. NCBI lineage: Eukaryota > Metazoa > Chordata > Actinopteri > Cypriniformes > Cyprinidae > Schizopygopsis > Schizopygopsis malacanthus. Next base: position 7,546,233 of record CM049876.1, on the reverse strand, counting down.
AGAGTCTGACAATAAGCCTGAACTGTGTTGGGTAAACTATTATGCAAAGTTGGACAATCTTTGGAAGATTCATAATTACATTTATTTATATTTATATATATTTATTATATTTTGTGATCCAGTAATCCTATACATTGAACTGTCTCCTGCTTTCAAGAAAGCAATCTATCATGAAACTAGTTTGTTTAACTTAACCTGTTGTTTCTGTTTTACTAATGCATTTTTTTATACCTCCTGTATGTTTCAATAGTGTAATGTGTGTTGTAATCAATACGATTTGTGATTCTGAGTTTTTGAAGTCAAACATGTAAAACATGAGCAACACTGAGTGTTTATGTTGAACAAGAGCATATATTCAACACTGCATCACAGACCTTATGAATGGAGGCACATTCTGTTATTGCTCACAATCATGTGCATTACACCAAATATGAGTCATTCAGTTAAGTTAAATTAGTTTCTTTGTTGTTTTGTTTTTGGTCAAGGACATCACTAAGATATCGCACAGGCTGTTCCACTGGCAGAAAAGGGTTGCTATAACCAATGAAAAATGGGTCAAACATTGTGAGAGCTCAAATTTAATTTATTTTGAGATTATTTTCATGATAACTAAGTATGCCTCACCAATTAATTCTCATTAACTTATCAAGAATAAATCTTATCTTATATATATATGTATATATATATATATATATATACACTGCCTCTAATTTATGCTGATTTACATAAATTATACAAATCAAAATTTAAACACTCATAATGCATAAGCTAACATTAACTAACATTGAGCATTATATTTCTTACAGAATTTGTTCCATTTTCTAACCTAAAAACAAATGTCATTTTCCACTGTTAAAGCATTCATGAGTACCATCTTGAAATTTGAAATTGACAAAGCAGAATTGAAAATTGAGGTTATTGACTGATAATTCACATGGACATATGGACATCCACAATTGAAGGCCACAAGACTTTGGGTGAATCCCATTTCTCTGTCTTACCCCTTCCCCTTCGTCTTACCCCTAGCCCTTGTTCCTTTGAAACCAAGTGGTAAGCGCTAGGGGTGAAAACATACCCCTATGAAATGAGACGCCACTTGGTTACTGTCACGTCATCATACATCTTTGCTAGCTGGCTGCTACGTCACCAGAGGCGACAAGTGTTGGAACGCAAACTCTCTAAGTGTGTGTATCTAAAAGTGTGTGTATGTCGATTGCGTGGGTTTTAGTGACGTTTTTCTCTAGTCAGAGAAATGCGGGACTGTTGTGCAAATCAGCAATGAAACATTAACGTGGAAAAATAGCAATTTTTAAAAACGTTTCAATTAAGAGCATGGTTGGAAATATATATGTACAGGACTGTGTAGAACACAAAACAAGACTTTCGTAATTTTATATAAATTATTTAAGCCGAAAATACTCTCTGGATGATCTGGCCGCAGTGTGTTCTGGGTACCCCTTGGTTTCAAGTAAGCTCGCGAAAATTCTTGGTTTTAAGGGGTATCTACCCCTTCACCTTAGCCCTACCCCTCGATCAAAACGAGAATTGAGACAGCCCTTACTCTCATGTGAATGCGCAACTAAGGGGAAGGGGTAAGACAGAGAATTGGGATTCACCCTTAATCTTCACATCCACTTTGCTATTTGGGACAGGCGCTGTGTCACATCAGCTAATCACTGGGGTGCATCAAGGTTCTGTGCTGAACCCTATTAAATATGATATAATTCCTAATAAAATGGGAATGATACAACATGTATTTTTACGATATAATGATATAATAGTCCGCAGTGCGTTAGCTAATGTTAAAGGGGTCACATAATGCCCATTTTCCACAAGATGATATTATTCTTTAGGGTTTTAATGAAAAGTCTGTAACATAGTTTGGTTAAAATGTGTCATTGGTAGTGTAAAAAACACCCTTTTTACCCTGTCAAAAACAGCTTTTGCCAGAGCAAGTGCTATTGTGTCATTCTCCTTTAAATGTTGCTGAGCTCTGCTGACTCCCCCCCGCTCCCCCCCCCCCTTCCGAGCCACTCTCTGAGGGACTATTTACTTTAGCTGCATTCATTGTGGAACTTGCTGATTAGCACATTATAAGGAAAGGCAATTTACAAAGATTCATTTAAAAAACCTTCTACTCACTTCTTCTAGAGAAGAAGCTGGATCACGCATGATTCTTGTGAACATAGACACATTTAGGTAGATTGAGGGCACATTCCCTTCAAAATCAAACTGAATCCTCTTCAGCCGCTCAGATGACTGGAGTAAATAGCTGCATTTCCATCCACCAGGTTTTATGCGCATTTTAGAATATCACATAAAAAAACTCTGGATGGAAACGGCAAGATACGCATCAATTCTAAAAATGTGCATAAAAAATGTATGCGCACATTTGAGTTGGATAACCTTTTTATCCGGTAAGAAAAAAATGCACATAAATTACGATGGAAACACGGAATAAATCCCTCCATGCACATCAAAAAAGTCATGTGACTTTGCGATTTGAGATGGGATAACTTGACTAACCAGTGGACCGATCTCATTCACAGCATTTCACGATTTCACACTTACATCTACTAGCACGATAAACGTGATGCGTATTTGGCAAGTATGATAATACGTTGTAGGCGTGCTGTCCTGGGGGAGGGCTCTGAGCTCGGGAAGGGCCCGAACCCAGAGTACCCTCCCGTGTGATTAGAATTCTAGTGATATGGTGGAGAAGGGGTGGTGGAGGGATGCTGCTTAACCATCGACTAGATGGAGGTAAGACAGCTGTATTTATGTCCGAGGGTTGATTACCTAGATTGTGTACCACCTGAGCTAATTAGCCTGAGTATCTGACGTGCTCCTTCCGAACTTAGTTTATAAACTACATTTCTAAACTTCATTTCACGATTTCACACTTACATCTACTAGCACGATAAACGTGATGCGTATTTGGCGAGTATGATAATACGTTGTAGGCGTGCTGTCCTGGGGGAGGGCTCTGAGCTCGGGAAGGGCCCGAACCCAGAGTACCCCCAAAAAGCAATAGAGCGTAGGACAGCCGCCAGACTAAGATTCCCCCCCAAATACGCGTTTGAGATCTGGCGGGAGCTAGTTCCGATGAGTAATTGTGAGGCGGGCCGGGGGGGCCTACTTGCTCTGAGGGAGCGGTTTGGTATGTATGGTTAGGCCCCACCGACTGCCAGAGTGAACTTCGTGGTTTTGGGGCGACCGGTCGGGGAGGGCTCAACCGAGGCCCAGCGATGGCTCACCGCTTGGGACGGGTGAGCCCTGCCCGCCGATGGAGGAGCAGCGGGTTGAAGCCCTGGCCAGGAGGACCCGAGTTGCCTGCAGTGGGATAGGTCACGGAGTCGGCGTACCGGCCCTACTGGCCGTCAGCCCCTGCTAATCAGAGGACAGAGGGCGGTATCTGGCCGAGAGGGCCCATGAAGCCTCCGCCTAGGGCACTTTACCCCTTCATCGGACGAGTGGGTCCTATCGGCTGGCAGGTAAAAAAGAGTTTGGGACGCCCGACAAGGAGGCTCTCACAACATCCGACGGGAGATCGAGACTCACGGCATCGAATGGATGAGCGTCGCATGCGGACGGCAAGCATAGGAGCCCACCGGGAGGCCTGCGTCAACGTCATGACATGAGACCATGCTACGCTGCCAGACGGATAGCCTCGCCGACGAGTAGGGAGAAGAGAAAACCCGGAACTGGGAGGGCTCTCGCTGCATTCGATGGAGATTGAGATTAGGACATCGAACGGGTAAGCCTCGCCAGGCGGGGGGAAAAGGTGTGGGGATAGCAGAGATAGTTGGATGGAGTTCGGCGGACGGACGAGGACCGCAGCGACGGCTGGGCCTCGTCGACCGTCGGACGGAAAAAAATAGGTGGGTTACTGAGACCAACGCCGACGCTCTACGGTGAGACCGAAATCACTGAGTCTAGCGGGTCGGTCTCGATGACCAAGGGGGAAGCGGTAAGTCGTCTAGCTGTGAGGCTCTCGCCGACGCCCAACGGGGGCACCATACCCGCTGTGTTGGACGGATAAGCGTCGCCAGCATGGGACTAGAAAAGGCAAGGTTGTCTGGCCGGGAGTGCTCTCACCGGCGACCGACGGGAGATCGATGCTCACTGTGTCGGACAGGTGAAGACGGAAAGGTAAAGTATGGTCGGGATGCTTAGCCGACATCCAACTGGTGGGCGTGCCCGCCTGTTTGATGGGTTAGCTTCGCTGACGTAGGAGGAAAAGGTGAGGTTGTCCAGCCGGGAGGCTCTTACGACTTCCGACATGAGATTGATACTCGTGGGTCGGGTGGTGGAACCTCGCCGGTGGTGGACTGAAAGCTAAGGTTGTTTGATGGTCGAGTGTGTAGCGTTCGGCGGGGTTCGAATGGTGGTGCGAGCTGACGGAAAAGATGAGTTGTCTGGCTGGGAGGCTCTCGCCGACGTTGGCTTTGGTAATCGCCTAGTCGGACGGGTAAGCCTCGCCGAGCATGGGACATGGAAGGTAAGATTGTCTGGCTGGGAGGCTCTTGCTGGCGTCCGACGGTAGTTTAGTTTATTGCCGTGTCGGACGGGTAAGCCTCGCCGAGCGTGGGACTTGAAAAGGTAAGATTGTCTAGCTGGGAGGCTCTCGTCCGACTGGTTTCGGGATCGCCGTGTCGGACGGTTAGCGTCGACGAGCGTAGATTTGAAAAGAGAAGGTTGTCTGGCCGGGAGTGCTCTCGCCGGCGTCCGTCGGGAAATCAGGGCTCACCGAGTGGACAGGTTTAGACAGAAGGGTAAAGTTAAGTGGTCGGAAAGCCTCGCGGTCAACCGGCAGCGTGGTTGGGCAGGCTTTTGCCGGCCGCAGAATGGAAAAGATAAGTTTGACTGACCGGTAGGCTCATGTCGACGTCCGACTGGTTTCGAGATCGCCGTGTCGGACGGGTAAGCCTCGTCGAGCAAGAAAAGGTGAGGTTGTTGTCTGGGAGGCTCTTGTCGACGTCCGACTGGTTTCGAGATCGCCGTGTCGGACGGGTGAGCCTCGTTGAGCAACAGGCTTGAAAAGACAAGGTTGTCTGGCCGGGAGGCTCTCGCCGGCGTCCGACGGGAGGTTCAGGCTCGCTGTGTCGGACAGGTAAAGACGGAAAGGTAAGTCGGCCATGGGGTGGAAAAGGTAAGGTTGTCTGGCCGGGGGGCTCTCGCCGGCGTCTGACGGGAGATTAAGACTCGCTGTCGGACAGGTAAAGACGGAAGAGGTAAAGTTGGGTGGCCGGGAGGCACTCGCCGTCACCAGACTGGAGATGGAAGCTCGCAGCCTGGATGGGTGAGACTCTCCGGCCGTAGGGTGGAAAAGGCAAGTATTTGCTGGGAGGCTCTGGCCAGAGTTAGACAAGGTGTCAGAAGGGAGAGCCTCGCCAAGCGTGGGGTTTAGGGAAATTAAGTAGAAGCCAGGAAAGCTCGCACCGATTTTAAGGCGTTTGTTCGACGCATTTACTCAACCGGGAGGGCTTACGCGGCATCTGGCAATGTTCTAATATTAGTAGAGAACAGTCAAAGGAATCAAGGTGTTTATGCTTGAACGGGGAGTTATGCGGAGCTGACAATAGATTACAAAGGTTTTCTTACCTCACAATGTCCTGGTAGCCACTCTGCTGGCTAGTGCTGAAATGGCGGTCAGCAAAGATCTGGTCATGAACCCTCGTTTAATTTGCGCCACTTATAGGGAAAAGCTGCACAGGTTATTTCGGGAAACGGCTGAACTCGATGGAGAATTTGGTAAATGGCAACTTGACGTCTATATTCGATTATTTGCGATTGTTGCAGCGCTTCTGTCATGGAGAGATGGCCCAGGGTTAGAGATTAAGTGGACATTGAATTGGCAATACGTCGCGATTCTCTCTCAAATGATTCTGAGAATTTCAGAATCAATTCTGGGCTTAGATTTTAACCGGATGAGCGATGATGCAGAGTTGCTTTAGAAACACCCATATGCTGCTTGCTTCCAATTCCTCACGGGCATGCGCCCCTTGAACCTTCTGTAAAAATAATCTTTCGTAAGGTTTGAAAAGGTTGGAGCAAGTAACAAGGAGATTCGCTGGCTTTATTGCGCAGGAGCGCTGAGAGAGACACACGTTTGTTTGATGTACACTTGAAGTGTGCGGTCTCGCCAGTCTGTGTTTTCCTTACAAATGCTCTGCGGAGTCACTATGGCTGTGGTTTGGAATGCGGTGGAATTATACATGCAAGATAGGAACCTTACTAACGGAAGGCTGCTCTTATTTAAAATGCTGATGCGCGCTTGATTGTGTAGACTGCTCGCGCATGCGGCTGGCGCGACTCCGTGCAAGGGGTTTAATGTTCTTGCGTCTCAAAATGGTTTATGACGCAAAATTAATGTAAACACAGGCAGTTACGTCTTAACGGATTAAATATGGACGTGGTAACCACGTAACTTCCATTTCAACGGAGATCTGTTCGTAGATGCGGCTTAATAGATATCCCACTGTCTATGGTGTCATGGTAAAAATGACGGTAAAGATGGAGAAAAATCACTCACGGTTCTTGGATGGAAAGCGTTCGGATGATCTTGAATACTGAAAGCACTCTTGTTTGTTATGTTTCTCTGTTCCTTTTATCATCTGCTATTTGCTTGCATGGCAAGTTATACTATTTTTGTTATACCATTACGTACGAGATTATTATTATTATTATTTATTTTTTTTACTTAACCATGTGTTACTTTTCATATTTTAAACGATTATGATGGCCTGCAATACATCCGTTACCCAATTGGTCCTTGGTGACGGCCTTAGATGAGGGGTAGGAGTCTATGTCTGCACCTGCCGGATCGGTGCTCGGATGTTGTATGCCCCTTGCGGTGACACCGAGGCAACAGCATTTGGTGGGTCGAGCAGTGATGTTGCTGTAAAAGAGAATAAGGTGATGTTAAATAAAGTAGAGAGCGGAGGCAGTATCACGCTGAACGACGGCCTCTGGATCTTGGGGTGGGAAATTGATAGAAGCGCAAGAGAGAAAGCAGAACGAGAAAAGAGATGTGTGGGTCTGTGTTGTGGGCGAAGGCAGCGTTGCGCTTGCTTTGACTGCCGTAGCTATAAGCCACAGGAAGAGGGTCCTGAAGAGCTATCGTAGCCTGCTCTGCTAATGGAGGTAGCCTCACGCTAGTGCCTGCTACGGGAGCTGAAAGCCACTGTAAAGGAAAAAGAGGGTTATTCATAGCAGAAGGAAAAAGACTGAGATGTGTGGGGCTGTGTTGCAAGTGGAGGCAGCTTCGAGCTGCGCCTCCGGCTGTAGCTGTAGGCCATGGAAAAAAGGGTTGTGACATTTAACAAGGCCGGTGGTGGTCAGTAACAAAGTAGCTTTAGTTCGCTACCGTACTAAAATACATTTCGAATATCTGTACTTCTGGAGTCGTTTATTTAGTAAATTTACTATGTTCCAAAGATTGTACTTTTTGCTTCGCTACGTATCGTGAAACGTACCGTTACTCCTTATAATGTACTCTGGGACGCGGGAGCGGTGTCTGATTTATAAACAAGCTTTTTTTTTTTTTTTGAACCTGTACAATTGGTTTGCAAATTGCTCCAACGCTTCCGTCGCAAGTTGAAATGATCCGATAGCAGCTGTTCTCGAGTTGACAACTCACTGATTCAAATGATCGATTTAGAGTGATGTCTCCAGTGAACTGAAATACACAAGAGAGAACTGTGAGATATTGGAGGTGCCTACGCAACTGATGCTGCAAGATAATTTATTACTGTCGAATTTGGATAAATTGTGTAACTGAAAATCATATTTGGGTCAAAACTGACAGTTGTTTGGGAACTAAATCTGTTGTGAAGGGGATCTATTTAGCCCTCTGAAATGCATATGCAAATCAATGTCAGCGTCTCTATGATTTAGGTCAAAAACATTAATATAACACAGGTCGAATGAAAATAACTCGTGCACGTTCATATTTACTGTTGGTCCGCGGTGATCAAGAGTATATTTGTGAAACGCATTTGACTCATCCAGCTTATCTAAGGAATTGTATGCCAATTGAATGCTGGTAAAGTACAGGGTTTAAGCCGGTGTGTATTCTGGGCATGGTGTCGTGGTTACATGGTGGCATTAACATCCGATGTCTTTGCGAGGTCTTTTAACGACTTTTATCAACACATACCTGCCTTTGGAGCTTCCCTGAGAATTATTGGCAACAATGGTGGTTGCATGCTAACGGAGGCCGCCTCCCGTTAACATCTGAAACTAGAAGCTAGAGGCCCGGCTGCATACTTGCGCTGCAGCTGGGAGAGCCGCGGTTAAGGCTGAGGAGCCGAAGCGGGAAGCGAGTTGTGCCTTGCTGCGGTGAAAACTGGGGCGTGGCCCAGGCTCGTTGAAGGCCTGCTGCTGCGGCCTCCGGAGGAGAGCGTGTGAGTGGTTGAGCGAAAGTCAGCGGTCGTGACGAAGCCCGGAGCTCGGCGGCCATGTCTGGTAAAAATAAATAAAAATAAAAATAGACGATCCTGGGGCCGGCAGATTGACCGGAGGCTACGAAAAATCCCCAGCATGGGTCTCGTTGTTTGGACGGAAATCTTGGGTCTGTGATGCAATGGCAAATGGTGCCACCGAATGCTGCTTAACCATCGACTAGATGGAGGTAAGACAGCTGTATTTATGTCCGAGGGTTGATTACCTAGATTGTGTACCACCTGAGCTAATTAGCCTGAGTATCTGACGTGCTCCTCCCGAACTTAGTTTATAAACTACGTTTCTAAACTTCATTTATAAGTTGTTTTGGTCATTCTGAAAAGCCTGAGGAAATCTGTCATCAAAGTATTTCTGTATGATAGTCTTACACGACTGTGTTCCCAAACAGCCGGCATCCACCTCCGAACACAGCAGCATTTTTTTTTATTACGTCTGCTCTTTCTGAGGCGTAAATTATTTATATCATATATGAAAACTATTAAATTCAATGGCTTCTCCAATATTCTTAGTGATATTTAGTGCCACAATTTACCAGGAAGTGACGATTTTGCTCTCTTTGACTCATTGGATGGAAACAGTGCTTTATTTGCATGTGTTTTATGCGATGTTCCAGTTTTGCGCATAAGTTAAATTATAATCTTTGGATGGAAACATAGCTAATGACTACTGCTATGTTCATTATTACATCCAACAACTAAACACCAATCGATTAGGAGTCATTCTTGTCTACATCTGCTCCGGCGAAAACTACTGATGACAGGTCACTCAGGGTGCTGAAATGCTGTCAATCAAACTAGCGTGGGAGGCCTCTGTCCGTGGGACGTCACACAGAGATCTGCTCGATTTGAGAAAAGGGTAAAGATTTTGGTAGATAAAAAAAAAAAAAACACTTTTACTGATTTTTTGCTTTATAGGGTGGTTGTGTATACACACTGCCAACACACATTTCAGTTCAAACTACTTGTAAAAGTGCATGTAGCATTATATGACCCCTTTGAAAGATACACATTTTGATTATAAAAGTGTATTCAAATGTTTTGAAACTGAACACAATTTTCCTACAATCGGCTACATTTTCTATATACTGCACAAATCAATTTCTTTATTTTTATATTTTGTATTTCTTTATTATTGGTACAAAATCTTGTAGTAAGATCATTCACCTATATTTTAACACAGAAATATGTTTAAACCTGAATAACACTACATTTTCATTCATCCTCAGGTATATTTAGGCTCCATAAAAACAAAAATAATAAGAAGTGTTTGTTTGTTGTTGTTGTTTTGCTTGTTTGTTTGTTGTTGTTGTTGTTGTTTTCTTTTACTGTGTATGCAACATGTTCCTTGTGACATTTCTCACAATAACAAAAACATCTAACTAAGGATGCAAACTGAGCCACCCAAATGTCCCTCCTTTAGAAACCCATCTGGCCCCAACCCAAAACCAATAAATCTGAGCTTAGGAAAAGAGCAAACCATATAGTTGATCTGACCACCAATAGATAGAGGACAACATGCTTTATTGTGTTGAATTAGGGCCTTTAGAAAGCAAATGCAGTCCACAGAGAAAAACTAAGACAAGCCTCACTTAAAGGAAAAAGAAGTACTTTATATGCATATCAACAAGCAGCGGAAGAGAACTCCTAATGGGTCCAGAACTGCCACCGGTGTGCATGAGGAAAAACATGTCTCGTTGGAGTATGGCATGCAAACACACGCAGGCATCTTTCAAGCCAATGTGGGCAGTGGCATGAACTCCTTAGCAAGTACGGGAAATGACACTTGCAAAGCACGCAGAACTTCTCCTAAACCTTTCCACTAGATGGGTTCCACATGGTCTGTAGATAGTAGTGGCATTATTATAGCAACCTCATTGCATTTTTGTGTTTAGAGCGTTGTGTCTTCCCAAAATATGGGTAAAACCATTAACATGCCATGGCACCAGACGGGTTGCACATCTGTTGGTGCTGGTCTGTGGTTTGACTTAAATGAAGGACTGTGACCAGGACCTGTTATTGTGTTTATGGTTACTGTAAAGGGCTTGGCTCAGGCATTATTACCAGAAAAACAGGATGAGAGTGAGGTATTGCTAGAATCTACTACTTAAAAACAAATTTTCATTTTCCACTCTTAAAGCATTTATGAGCATTATGATACTCAAAAATTACAAGTCTGAAAAGATAAATGGGAAAATGTACTGTCTGTCACATGGAGTTTATAAACAACAGCAAGCGAAGGCCACCAGACTCTACATCAATTTGACTATATTTGACAGGGCTAACCAATGGAGTGCCTCAGAGTTCAGTGTTTGGCCCTTTTTTCAACATACAAAACCTCACTCAATCAAATAATGTAAATCCACTGTAAATATATTATTAAATCATATATACACTGAAATATTGTGGAAATTAAATTTTGAAAAAATGGGGGAGGGGTGACAGAATTCTCCCATGATTTATGTATGAACCGTTACTCATTATTGGCAGATCAGTTAAATACATGAGATGAGATGATAGCAAGAGTTTATTTTGTTTAGTTTAAGTCCACAGGAACAAAAGTGCCCATAATAGTCGAATTGTAAAAAATGTCTTACAGTTTTAACAATAATAATGTTATGTAAATGAAAAGATGAATTCTAAATGCGGAATTAAATGCATTTTGACGCTAAAAGGCCCTATTACAGTCCAGTTCATTTGTTGGCTATTGTCAATGTAAATAACAGCCCCACTCTCTCTTCCTCTCCATTTATAATATCATTATCCACTGTTTACAGTGACGCTTACATAACCCGACCTTGGTACGTCTTAACTGTCTGGCCCTACATCCAGGATTTCTTCCTGTCATTGACCGGCTGTTATCTAACTGCTGTTTGGTAAGGTGTGCTTGGGTTAAATTATCACATTGTCATTTGTTCCTGGCTACTTCGCAGAAGTCATTTGACCCATTTTCTCCAGGCAGATCCCATAAAGCTTATTCTCTCGGTGAGAAAGCATGTGTGCCAACGTAAATGATAATCAATCTGTATATAATCTGGGTTGGAAGCTGGGCACTACTTGTGGAGTTAAGGTAAGATGGGCTTTGACAGTTAAATATGGCACAACAGAGCTCTGTTCTAAAACCTAGTAAGCTGCCTACCTAGGCAGCAAGTATGCGCCCAACACAAAAATGCTTCCAGTCAAACAATATACGTCTGTCTTTGAATATACCTCAGGTCTGTCCAAATACTCACACTTGCCATCTTTACAACTTGACTTACAACTCTACTTACATGACATATTTCCTTAATGGAAACATATTTGCTCATAACTTTTAAATAACCATGCCTGAACATTCCATGTTAGCTCTGCAATGTAATATGCAACAATAAGTTATATGTAATATCTAATTCATTTAACTTAAACTAGAAAGTGTTGCTCAAAATCTCGCAATTTTGGGTCACATGAGCTCCTGAACATGATACGTTTAGCTTCAAATACCACTCCAAAGTATCGCACACTTACTGTTGCAAGAAAGACTACAATTGTGGGGATTTGGGACAGGGCCCTTCTTTTGGGGGTGAAATTCTACCACAGCACTGTAAGTATGAAATCCCAGAATGCACTTCAGCAACCACAGTGAAAACACATTTTCTAAATCAGTCACTGAACTTCAGTTAGTATGCTGCCTCAGAAGGTAGATGCCTATGTAGACAGCAAGGTAGTATGCTAAAGCTTATCCATGGTGTTGTGGTTTTGCATAGACTGAAGGTTTTACTTAGGACAACACATTGAAGGTACTCAGGGGCACGGAGATAGAGAGCGCCAGACTCTGACAACTTGATATAAATACCTTTTCAACACAAACATCAGTGAAAGCTATTTAAAGTTCATAGTTATTTTTTTTAAAGCGCTTGTAATATTGCCTGGACGCCTTTAAGTATATAAAAGGTTTATTTTATAAGCAAAATAACCAAGCTGTTAATGAGCATAACAACAAGACAAAAATATCCATGGTATGAGTTTCGCCTTGGGAACAAATTAATACTGAGCGGTACTTCAGGATGCATAACATGAACAGAAACCTAATAACACATTTACTAGTTTCTACCACCAGCAATACACAAGTTTTGTGAGCTGATGGCTTTATTGTTGCATGAGCAATTGAGATGTTGGTTTAAAAGAGTTGTTGTTGATCGCAGGAGCGACTGGAATGTTTGCGTTTGGCATTTCTTCACCTCTGTACAAGGGCAAATGGTAGCTATCCAAAGCTGTATATTGTTTTACAAGTGTTGGAATTACAATGTTAATAACAAAACCAAACTAGATGAGTGGAGCTTACCCATGCACTAATTGAAGCCAAACAGCCAGGACGTTTCTATGTAGTTGTTAACTTCCTATGAGTTTTTTTTGTTAGTACTGGTGGCCCCTGAGGGGTTTTATCCCAATGCAGAAGTAAGCCATTTTCTTTGAATATGAGATACTTCCGGTTCCGACCTGGTTTCATGGCATAAACATACCTGGGGGCACTTTTTAACGAGACACGTGCACGTGTTGCCGCAGTTTCAAAGAGAAATGTCCATTGAGTGGCGCTACAACACAGGGTTCAATACGTAAACCCTGGCACGTTTTTATTACATTGATATAGATACTTATTGTTGTGTTTGTATTATATTGCTGCAGGTACGTTTTGAGTCAGTTCAGAATTAAAATATCCGGGAACGTCGCTAATAATTTATGCTACGCTATATTGCCAAAAGTATTGGCACCCCTTCTTATGAAAGGTTTGACTACTTTAGTAATTTCCATGAGTACAAATCTTAATGTTGAAGCATATAATAATATTTTAGGGAATTGTGTGCTTCTAATTTTATAGCAATAGTTTGGACAGGACCCTTTTCTATTCTAACATGACAGTGTCTCTGTGTATAAGACAAGGATCAAAGATAAATGATCATTCAGTCAGTGTGGAAGAACTTGACTGGTCTGCAGAAAGACAAGTCCTAATCCCAGCAGAACACTTCTGGTGTGACTTTAAATGCAGACCTTGAGACAAAAACTCATCACCAAACACTAATATCTTCTACATTCATTATATGGACTAAAGTACTGACACTCCCTTCTTTACAAGAGAAAAAGGCACTTCCAAACTGTGGCAATAAAGAAATTCATGCACTTAAAAATGGTATCTCCACCTCTGTTGCAACAGTTTTGAAGTGTATGAAATGACATGCTGAAATGAAAAGTCATGATATTCTTCAAGATGTTCTTCAAGTTTAGACAAATCAAAATTAGCCACCTCTTAAAATATATACAAATTGCCGTGAGATAGCGCTGGGTATTCCGGTTCATTAATTGCTATATGAGAATAACTAGAAGAATAAGAAGTATGTGCAGTAAATGGTAAAACAATCTGTACTACAAACCTGTGTGATTATGATAATAAATACAAATAATATGATAAATAGAGTGCAATGTGCAGGTAAGATAACTGGAAGTGGATGACACCGGAAGCCTTGAACATTCAAGTTACTAATGTGAATGTAAGTTGCGCCTGCAAAGATGGATATATTAAGTGATAATTATCTTAACGTATACAAATTACTCACACACACAGACACACAAATACCATTTCTTGAGTAAAGAATCTCTATTCCTTCATTGTGACATTCATAGCCCATGTCTTGTTGTGAAATCCCTCATAATGTTTTTTTTTTTAGATTTTCAAGTTTTTCTTCACCTGTTATCTTAGCAAGCACATTTGGTGACACGTGATACTGAAAGCTGATTGGCTTGAACGGTTGCCCCTCACAGATTATTGGTTATGTGGATGGAGGCAGATACAAACTTTGTCGACACCATTGGAGGGAAGGAAAAGACATTACATTGCATTAATTGTTCAGTTTAGCTGAAGGTTCGGCCTTATCTTACAATTGTGCAATAATTCAAATTCAAAATAATAACACATAAGTATATGAGATTACACAAATAAAATCCCTATTTACTAATTACTATAAAGACATGCGTGAACATCAGTGGTATGCTAAAATATACATAACTTTCTTATGTATGATCTCTCGTAAAATCACCCAGTCAGAGTTTTAAATGCGAACGTCAACAAAGCAGCTGGGAAACATGTCACATGATATTACATTTACCTCAGGAAACTAAATCAGTATCCTGATGTTTATGTCTTAACCGTTTAAATGTTTGGGGTCATTGAGATTTTTTATATTTTCTTTTTTACATTTCTTATTATTATCAATGTCGAAAAACAGCTGTGATGCTTCATATTTTTGTGGACACCATAATAAATTATTTTAGTGTTCTTTCATGAGTAGGAAGCTTAAAAGAACAGCATTTGCTTTAAAAACAGTTATCTGAAAATAGTGAAAGCTCTAGGGTCAATCTCAAAACGATGGAGCATGTCACATACACGCACAAATTTAAGCAAACAAGCATGGATAAACAACACCTGAGTGGATCATTCAGATCAGAAGTCCAACACTTCAGCACAATATGCTTGAAACAACAAAAACCCACTGGACATTGTTTGTTATGTACAGGTGCAAGAGTGTGTACACCAGTAATACTGTTCAATGTTTACCCATTGTTCACAGATACAATATGGGTCCGCTGCCAGATGCAAAAAAACATCCTACTGGGAACAATTAATATTATACGAACAATGCTTTCACTAGATTAGGTGCTGTCCACTGCCATTCACATTCTAATGACTGAGACAAAGCCACCAGAAATACATTCAGTGAATTAGTCCAGAGCTGCTCTCAATATAGACCACGCTCTCTTACTCCAAATGTAACGTAGATGTATTCGTATGGCGTTTCGAGCGGGATCTCTCTGACGCACGGATCCATTCAAGGTCACCAGGGCTGTTTATTTTTCCCTTGGCTGCCTGCGCAGGCTTCTGCAGTCCGTCAGCGTGACTTTTAAAGGGAAGCGCAGCTGTCCATTGAGTCAGGCGAGAATTCCCAGGTGCCTGTATATCAAGCTCTGTGGACATGGGCCTATTTCATCCATTGTGTCGTCACAGACAATCGCTTTATAAACTGTCCTGACCGATCAGTACGATGTGAAAGTATCTGATGTATTTGTAACGGAGCTCATTTCAGCATGCCACCTGCGACAGAAATAGGAAATTATATGACTTTCCTATCATTCACAGTCAGAGTCTCCTCTAAACTAAATACAGTGGAAAATAACAAAACACAAGAGGCTTCTGTTTTAATTGTGGTCGGGTTAAATGCGGAAAGGGCGCTTCAAAGTCACCCATTCAAAGTCCTTGGAAACAAAAGTTTACCGTAAATTGTAAATTGCTCTGTTTACTCCGAGCGTGGCCTCCAAGTGACACTGTTGAACCCAAAACTCTCCGTAGCATGTCTAGGAAAGTCATCAAGTAAGGAATCCCTGGCAGTCGTCTGCAGTCTCTCCAGACCCTTCTGGGAGTTGAGTGTAATAAAGTTGTGGAAAGGAGCTGTTTTCAAATTGTAAATTCCTTTCGGTTATTAGCTCAAATATGCCCATTTGAGGGTCAACAAAAATGCTGCTGGGGAACTTCTGAGCACAGAAAAATGTGATGATTGGACTTAAACAATTATATACACAATTAAATTTTTCCACATAAAATTAGATGTGTTTATTTATTTATTGCTTGCCAAACACTTGAACAAATAAAATATGAAAATCGAATTTCCAATATGCTATTTCCCATTATGCTAAGGTGTTGTTGCTGGTTGCCAGGTATTCTCTCTCTCTCTCTCCCTCTCTCTATAGTGAGAGAGAGAGAGAGATTAATTTTAGTACTTCTTAAAAAACGAATAAAATATTTAATTTGATTTAACTAATATTTCTGTTAATGCATTTTTTTTTATTAACATAAATGTTAGATTTTTTTTAAACATTTTAGTTAACAATAACAACCCTAGGGTGGTTGCTAGGGTGTTCTGCATGGTTGCTAGGTGACTTATTTGTGAAATCTTATAGAGGTTGAAATGTGCATGCTTTCTTAATGCTTTAAATCACATGTCAAATTTTTGAAGTGCTTTTGTTGTGAGTGAAGAATGAGAAACATTCATCTCCAGCAACAGTTATTGCACTGGCCTGTTTCTCGTTTGTAACACCACTTCATCTTACTCAACTCAAAGCTGCTTTTCATTAGTATCTTTTCTGAATACTGGCCAAGATGATACATCTGACTGTAATAATTCAAATAACAGCATGCCATAGTCGATCAGTTTGCCTGACGACTATTTTCAACAACAACACAATTTAGCTTTTATGTCTGCAATTTAATAAGAAATAAGCTCAAGGAAAATCGAAATAATTATATGTCGAGGAATCCATTTGAATTAGTTTTTATTACATTTTCTTTGGAGGAGAGTAAAAAACAAGCAGACCACATAAGCTACTGTTGTTTGACACAGCAGAGATATAAATCTATGACTTTATGGGAAAATAATTTGTTTACTCCATTTCTTTGGATGTGGCACTGATACAAACACTGTTTGGATGCTTTAATGGTTCCACGTTGACATTTTATGAACTTTTTAATATTCAACAGATTCTGACAAGTGAATACACATGGAAGCAAAATATACTCTGTATAAGCAATCGCAGGTGTGCGATATTTATATGGATATTAATAAACAATCAAAAATAAAATCTAAACAGTTAAATAAAAAAATCCCATGCACTTAAAAAAACGAACAAATTAATTGAAAAAAAAAACTAAAAAAAGAGCAAATTAATTGTTTTTGTTTGGTTTTGCATGGTTTATTGTTTGATTATTTTAGATTATTGCATTGTTTTTATCTTTTTAATCAATCACACTGAACAAAGAAATACAAACAAAAAGGCCGTGACCCTAGACTATTTGAGATAAAAGTGCGTTTAACTATAGTACCATAAATAATCTTTAAATCTGAAATACTTTTAGAAGGTTACTATATCAAAAAGAGCAAAACATTTTAGTTGCTTTGCTTTGAACACAAAAGGAGAATGTTGTGGTCCAAACTAAATTGTATTGCAAATGTTCATTGCTTGGACAAAAACTTGAAGTTTTCAAAATATCTTCTTTTGTGTTCCACAGAAGAAAGCAAGTCATAGAAGGAAAAACAAAAATATTTGTTTCAATAAACATCATTAAATACATCAAATAATATGACTAAGTCCAGATTAATTTAAATGAAGTCAATAATAACTCATGGACAGAGAGAGAATACAAATGTCCACAAATATCCATTTAATAATTGATTTCACTCTGTTCATGCAGAGATGAGAAATCATCTAACTGACACATTGGTGCAAATATGTTAATACTCATGTACCCAAAAACAAACGGACTATGCTGATTTGCCAACATCTTTTTTTTTTGCACATTAGTATAACATCTTACAGTCCATGTGTCTATGTTTAGCGCTGCTATTTCCAGTTTAGGAGGATTGCTGGACACTCCAGCCAATCTAAGATTAGAGCCACAGGTCTTTGATGTCATGTCCCTCAAGGCCGTAAGACATTTTCGAGACATGCTTTTCACATTAGTTGTAGGAAAAATCCATTCTGAAAGGTAATGTGGATTCAAAGTTCTCAAGAGAAAGATATACAAGGACGATTGCAGGTTCAAAGAGTTAAGGTCAATCAGCAACACGTATAATGTTGAGTAATGTTCTCTTAATTTCGTTGTTTTATTTCTTTGGGTTACAGTGAGGCACTTACAAAGGAAGTGAATAGAGCCCATGTGTAAATCTGTTACTCACTCTTTTGTCATATGGCTACAAAACATAACCAAATATGAGTATTAACATGATTTTACTATATATGAAAATCTATTTTTGGTGTGTGTGTGTAAAGTAACATCCAATTTTACAATAATGTTCTGGTTATTATGTGTTGCACTTTGTCGTCTCCCACTTTAAATGCTCAAGCTTTTCAAAGTCTGGTAGATTCTGATTGGTTGTCAATATTTGTATCATTCATCAGCTGAAAAAAATATCCAATGATATCATTCCTCTATATTGTTATCATTATAGTTGTGGTATGAACTTCCTTGTAGAATTAGAAAGATTAAAAAAAATGTAGCATTACTTCACTTGCTCACCAATGGATGCTAAACGGGTGCTATTAAAAACAATTTACACACATCTTAATAATGTAGTGTTTTTTTTACAAACACAGCTTTTCACTTCACAAGACAGGAGAGGTGTGGATTACTTGTGGATTATTGTAATGTTTTTATCAGCTGTTTGGTCTCTCATTCTGACGGCACCCATTCACTGCAGATGAATAATCTTCTTCAAATGTTTGTGACGAATAAACAAACCTTGAACCAGATAATGTAATGCTACATTTCTCCAAATCTGATGAAGGAACACACTCATCTAATCTTTGGATGGCCTGAGGGTGAGTACATTTTCAGCTCATTTATATATTTCAATAAACTATTATCCTAAACTATTATCGATAACCGTTATCATTCTTGGTATGCACAACCTTTAAGGATTAATTTTTTGAAACAGGTTATGATAAATTATTGTTAATGGTAATCTACATTATGCCACAAATGGTGTCGACCGAACTTCTGCTGCAGTAACATTTACTTAGTATAATATGCACAGTCTTCATGACTTCTATATATGTAATGAATTTGGTCATTTATGAGCATTCACCTAGAGGCCATTCTTGTTGAACTGTTTCAGGTTCAGCTAACTGAATGAGCCGGGAACTGCTCCAGTGTTTATGTAATCAGTCCAAAGCCCAGGAACATGTTTGCAATATGAAAGAACACACTAATAAAGAGGAATGCAAACCGTCAGTCTTCCATTCTCGCAGAAATCTGAGTTTACTTACAGGATCAAATGAAGGTGGCCACAGAGAGTGAACTGTCTAAGAGCAAAAATACACCACAAATTCCATTTTAAAATGTATCCACAAAAAATATCCTGTTTCCAGTGCATATTCCAGCAAAATAAATGTAAGATGCATTTGGTAGAAGGATATATATATATATATTTTTAGGAAATATAACATTGGCTATATAACATACAAAAATATATATTTTTTAAATATTTGGATAAAATCATAACCATGGCCTCTAGATGGTGTAATATATATATATATATATATATATATATATATACATATACATCTAGAGGCCATGGTTATGATTTTATCCAAATATTTGAAAAATATATTTGATCCAGTATTTGGTGGAGCAACTTGGCATTTCCTAAGTTCCTCCACAGAAAAGCTCAAAGAAACTTGTCGATTAGCAGGTCATGTTTTGTCACTTTCTTAAAGGTACAAATAACATTATATCAGTAGTATATAACATGTTATTGTTCAAAGATTTCTCCTTTTTATCCTCTAGGATCTTATGTATCATTTTTGCACATGACCACCAGCCTGACGTTACAATAACACTATTCTGAGTTGCAGCCAGATTTTATTACATTTGTCAGCTGTTCAGAACTGTGTTCCCTTTGGTTGGTCACAAAACTAGCTATATTTGGTTATCAACCACCTCCAGGAGGCTATTTTAGGCTGTGGGAAAAGTTAGGCCATCTTCATGGAGAACTCTGCGTCATTGTCTCACTAATGGGAAAGACCCATTTCATGGGAAAGTGTTATTTTGGTGTTCTTCTCCAAACAACTG
This sequence comes from Schizopygopsis malacanthus, assembly GCA_027474115.1. NCBI lineage: Eukaryota > Metazoa > Chordata > Actinopteri > Cypriniformes > Cyprinidae > Schizopygopsis > Schizopygopsis malacanthus. The sequence goes on along the minus strand of CM049876.1, from coordinate 7,526,121 downwards.
CTCTATTTTTGGAGTTTCACTTTTAGTTTTGACCCAAGAGACCGTTTAATACATCTTTGAGATGTGAATTTGATGTTAATTGGGGGTAACATTATTACACAAGATAAAACGCTTCCATGCGGAGTCACACAGAACAACAGCGCCTCCCACCGGAACAAAAGATCGTCGGGTTGAACGTAACATTGGCTCTATCTGCTGGTCATAACCGAGTATGGCACAATCATTAGCAAGCCTACATGACCATACATTTAGTCATTTATCAGACGCTTTTATCCAAAGCGACTTATAAATGAGGACAATGGAAGCAATCAAAATCAACAAAAGAGCAATGATATGCAAGCGCTGTAACAAGTCTCAGTTAGCCTAACGCAGTACACTTGGCAAGTTTTTTTATTAAAAAAAATTAGACAGAATAGAAAAAGAATAGAGCAAGCTAGTGTTAGAATACTTTTTTGCTTTTGTTAATTGTATAATAAATACAAAGAAAAATATATAATACAAAAGGATTAGAAAAACTCATGTCAGTTGTCTTAAAAAAAAAAGCAGTAAATGAATGCATGTCTAAAAGGCACAAGTCTTTTAGTTATTTTTTTTAAGAATAGAATTAGAATCAAGGGTCAAATAAAGATGAAAGAGATGTGTTTTTAGCCGATTCTTGAAGATGGCTAAGGATTGAGTTGGGCAGGTCATTCAACCAGGAGGGAACATTTAATGTAAAAGTCTGTGAAAGTGATTTTGTTCCTCTTTGGGATGGTACAATAATATGTTGTTCACTTGCAGAACGCAAGCTTCTAGAGGGCATATAAGTCTGAAGTAATGCATTTAGGTAAAGGGGTGCAGAGCCATAGGTGATTTAGGCAAACATTAATGCCTTGAATTTTATGCGAGCAGCTTTTGGTCGCCAATTGATGAACAGAGGTGTGACATGCGTTCTTTTTGGCTCATTAAAAATGAATCTTGCTGCCGCGTTCTGAAATAATTGTAGAGGTTTGATGGAACTGGCTGGAAGACCTGCCAAGAGAGCATTGCAATAGTCAAGTCTGGACAGAACAAGAGCCTGAACAAGGAGTTGTGTTGCATGTTCTGAGAGAAAGGGCCTGATCTTCTTAATATTATATAATGCAAATCTACAGGACCGGGCTGTTTTAGCAATTATCATGATTATCAATCACAACTCCAAGGTTTCTAGCTGTTTTTGAAGGAGTTATGGTTGATCAGCCTAATTGGAAGGTGAAATTGTGATGAAACGATGGGTTTGCTGAAACCACAAGCAGTTTTTTCTTAGCCTGGTTGAGTTGAAGGTGATGGTCCTTCATCCAGAAAGAAATGTCTGCTAGACATGCTGAAATGCGAGCAGCTATCGTCAGATCATCAGGATGGAATGAGATGTAGAGTTGAGTGTCATCAGCATAGCAGTGATATGAAAAGCCATGTTTCTGAATGACAGAACCTAGTGATGCCATATAGACAGAAAAGAGAAGTGGTCCAAGAACTGAACCCAGAGGCACCCCTGTAGTTACATGCGGTGACTTGGACACCTCACCTCTCCAGGATACCTTGAAGGACCTATCTGAGAGGTAAGACTCAAAGCTATTGTTGTTGTTGTTAATGCCTTGGGTATGTGATGCTAGCAACAACAGCATTCATTTTTGATGCATTATTTTTGTGCAGTGTCAGATTTAAAGTAGAGTATTTCCCCATAGACCAAAGCTGACAAAATGTTGCTAGAATAAAATAACTAAATAAATACAGTTACAGTTTTGAAGCCTATTAACAAAGGCCCTTTTAGACCCTGCTTGATATTATTTGTTTTCATTTTATTAACCCTTGTGCATTGTTCAAATTCACTACCCTTTCATTATGTTCGGGATGAAAACATCCACTAAATTAACTGCTGTAAAAATTGATCTGATAAATATTTTTTTACCATTTTTTTTTTGCATAAATCTGTTAATAAACCTCAGTCCTGTTCAAAAAAAAAAAAAAAAAAAAAAAAATCCATGATTTTTACTCCTTAATTGCCAAGTTCATAAATGATGTCACTGATTTTGGGAAAAAAACACACAAAATTACTTATTTTCAATATAAAAAGTGATTGTGGACTGGAATGTTTTTTACTTTTATCACAGTCTTGGGCATGTCCAAGATTAGAAAAAACATTGGCTTTGATGCATTGTTAGTTTTTGAGCAGCATCAGATTTACATTTTTTCTCCCTCATTTACTGTTCGTGGCTGTTTTTGCCCCATTGACTTCCATTATAACTACATTTTTTGATTGCAAAGCCATGACACCATATTATCATGTATTTTTGATTGTTGGTGGTTTTCCCTGTTGGGAAGAGGTCAAATTTGTAATTTTTACAGTTGATCACCAGGTAGCACCATTAACCCTTTAGATAGGCCTGTGCAAACAAAAGCTTAGTTTCTGGCTTGTATATGGAGTCATATGGAGTATAACAGCATATTATAGTATGTGTGTGTGTGAGTGTGTGTGTGTTTGTGTGTGAGAGAGAGAGAGAGTGACCTTTGTGCACTTACCTTGATGCATCTGAGAAAATCTAAATATGCACCTCAGCTCTCAGAACTACATGGAGTAAACAAAAACAAAGTAAGTGTATTTATGCACCTGCTGCCTTTTGATGGTGAGAAGTACAGATGGCCTATGTGTGAAATGCTTGTCTTTTCTTGATGTAAAGAGCCATGTATAAAGCCAGTTTAAAACCTTAAAATCCTTCAGTGATACACTTTTCAATTTTTTTCTGTAAACAATCTACTCTGCATTAGATTTATGAACATAATTTATTATGAACCAAAATGCAACAACAACTTCTAATAAACTGAACAATGGTGCAAGAGTTGAGGATGGATGGAGAACTAAACAATTATTCTAAGTATTTAGTGTGTGTGTGTGTGTGTGTGGGTAGGTGTGTGTGTGTTCAGTCTTTCCAGCAGGACTTTCAGCATATCACTTGGTGCTCTTTGCAAGTGTGTCCACCACAACAGATGCAAGAGCTGAGTGTTCTTTTTGCATGTTCCCCTTTTCACTCCTGAGCTGCTGGTGCCTGCTGCTGTCTGTGGATTTGTGTCTGGAGGGACAGCTGCAGGAGACTGAGACTGAGAATAGGATGCATGTAGAAACAAATGTGTAATGGCACATACCTGGTGTAGATTTTCGACACTTCCCTTGCAGCGGTTGTAATCTGTGAATTGTGACAATACATACTGCAGCTCGCTGGAGGGGTCAGGCTGCATAATAATTTCTAAAACTTTGGTACAAGTCAAGTCCTTTCTCATGTTGCTTGCTGCTCTTCTCACCATCAAATGACCAGCAGGATGGTATGCAAGGGTTTAAATCCACTTATCTTGTTTTTATTTAGTCTGCACTTCTCACCATCAAAAGGCAGGTGCATAAATACACTTACTTTGTTTTTGTTTACTCCATGTAGTTCTGAGAGCTGAGGTGCATATTTAGATTTTCTCAGACGATCAAGGTAAGTGCACAAAGGTCTTTCTCACACACTCTCTCTCTCTCTCACACACAAACACACTATAATATGCTGTTATACTCCATATGACTCCATATAAAAGCTAAAAACTAAGCTTTTTTTTTGCACAGGCCTATCTAAAGGGTTAATTGTGCTACTTCATGATCAACAGTAAAATGTCAAGTTTTATCTCTTCCCAACAGGGAAAACCACCAACAATCAAAAATGCATGATTATATGGTGTCATGGCTTTGCAATCAAAAAATGTAGTTATAATGGAAGTCAATGGGGCAAAAACAGCCACGAACAGTAAATGAGGGAGAAAAAATGTAAATCTGATCCTGCTCAAAAACTAAAAATGCATCAAAGCCAATGTTTTTCCTAATCTTGGACATGCCCAAGACTGTGATAAAAGTAAAAAAAAATCCAGTCCACAATCACTTTTTATATTGAAAATAAGTAATTTTGTGTGTTTTTTTTCCAAAATCAGTGACATCATTTATGAACTTGGCAATTAAAGAGTAAAAATCCTGGATTTTTTATTTTATTTTAGTAGTTTTGAACAGGACTGAGGTTGATTAATAGATTTATGCAAAAAAAATGGAAAATAATATTTATCCGATACATTTTTATAGCAGTCTAATTTAGTGGACGTTTTCATCCCGAACATAACGTAAGGGTAGTGAATTTGTCCACGGTGCATTGTTGAGTTTTGAAAAAAATTCAAAGCATTTTCCTAAAATATGTGTTAAAATAAGATTTGTCACCAAAAATCATTCCATTTGCTGAAACACAAAAAAAGTTGTGGCCAAATTAACACTCAACAGCACCCCTTAGTGGACGAAAACGTCCCCAACAGCACATAAGGGTTAAATATTTAACTATTTATCTCAAATGGACCAGAATGACTGGGTGGGGGGTTGGTGAAATTAAATGAAAAAACTATTTTCAGTCTTCCCCATGATTGGGTAGCCTAGTGAACCAAACTGAGAGACCATTTTGAAGACTCAGGAAACCTTTGCAGGTGTTTTGAATTGATTAGCTGATTGACATGTCATCATATTCTAATTTGTAGAGATAGTGAATTGGTGGGTTTTTGTTAAATGTGAGCCAAAATCATCACAATTAAAATAACCAAAGACTTAAACTACTTCAGTCTGTGTGCATCTAATTTATTTAATACACGAGTTTCACAATTTGAGTTGAATTACTGAAATAGATTAACTTTTCCACGATATTCTAATTTATTGAGATGCCCCTGTAAATGCCCAAAATGTTGTGGCAAGTCATTAACAACTTACCCAAATTACACTAGTCAGCATTTGAAGTGGATCAAAACCTTTTATCAAAGTTGTCCTAAAACCAAAATAATACATGTTCTTGTCTTATAGCAAGTTTGATTAACTATTTTGATTCACTTCAAATGTTGACTACTGTACATGCTATGCATTTAGTGAGCTCAATATATATATAACAATGTATATATAGAAAACAATTCTATTTTATTTAACATGCTTTTTAATTTGTTTTAAATCAGGTACATAAGGTTGTTTTAAGTGTGTTATGTTTGACGCACAGGGTTTTGTTCTGCCCTCTCTCTCTCACACACACACACACACACACACACACAATACAATTCCAGTGTGTTTTGGTTATTAAACCAAACGTTCTAATTACAAAAAAAAATCTGTCGTTTTACACACACACATACATGCTCACATAAGATGCCTTACTGGTGTTTACAAAAATTAAATTGGATAAACAGATGTATTTCAATCAGCAAGACTGAGTTTGTTTGTCTAATGTAACGTTAACCTAAACCACCTTCAACATGGGTGATTTAGACCTCTAGAAATACTTTCAGAAATACAGCTAATGGGTTTCAACATGCCACCTCGGATGCCAAACGCTCTAAAATATAAGCAGCAGACATCCTCGTCCCACATCTAGGCTCGTAAATCGCGGCAGTGGCATATCCTGGTTGGTGCTTTACCGTTACTTCCGGGTTTCTTACCACCGGAGCCTCGCTTTCGATTTAAACACCGCGGATGCGTGAAATCAGCGTATACTGCCCTCTACTGGCTATAGTTGCTAATCAAATACAAACTGCACAAAGCTGCTGCAAGATTCTTCAGGAATCAGTTTATTAGCAACTAAAGTTCATTTATTATATCATCCTTAAGTGTTCAAATCAACCACAGCACAGCTTTAAGTTGTTCTAGTATAGAATTCAGAAATTGGTCAGTATGGGTGATGTTTCAGAATGTTTTGGTTAATGTGTGTTTGTCATAAAAAAAAGTGTGTCCCTTATGAAAAAGAAAAAACACAAATCTTAACGCAGGTCATTGTGACCGGATATGAATCTCTTCACTAGCGCTGTTGCCCAAGAGATTATACCGATTTTATAGAGATTATTATTTTAATTTATTTTTAAATGTAATTTATTCCTGTGATAGGAAAGCTTCATTACTCCAGAAATCATTGTAATATGCTAATATTCACTAATCATATCTAATATTTGCTGCTCAATAAATATTTATCATTATCAGTGTTGAAAGCAGTTGTGCTGCTTAATATTGTGGATATGATACGCTACCATTCAAAAGTTATTGATTAATACTTTATCAGCAAAGATGCATTAAACTGATCAAAAGTGACCGCAACAATTTTTATAAAGCTACTAAAGAATTCCATTTAAGATTATTACTTTTCATTGAACTTTGTTTTCATCAAAGAATCCTAAAAAATCCATATATGCAGCACAAAGTATGTTCAGAATTCATAAGAACGATTATACATATTTGCGCTCTAATAATACAAAATTAGAGCACCAAATCAACATATGAGAAGGATGTAACAACTAATATTATTGTTCTTATTGTATTTTTGGATCATATAAATGCAGCCTTGGTGAGAGGAGACTTTTCAAAAACATTTCAACATCCCAATTATTTGAAACCTTATATTTACATACAATAAAAAATACATGAATTTTACAAAATATAATTACTCCTTCGATAATATCCTATCTTAACCCCAATCAGAATATTGTTAAAAATAATAATGTTCCGATGTCTCAATGTTAAGTTAATGATTCACTTATTGTATATCATATAAGATGTTTAGTAGAAAAGTTTAAAAGATTCAGACAATTTAAAGATTGTTATATAAGTGAAACCAGCAGCCATTTGAAAAAGACTGAACTTCGGGAATTTTAATGAGTCAAAAACATATTGCGCAGATGAAGTGCCAAGATAGGTTTCCAAAAAATAAAACGAAAAGTCAACTTGCAAAATAAACAGATTTACAGCTCGGTGGTTCCAAAACAAAAACGTCGTCCACTTAAAAGTCCACCCACTTGAAGAATTTAGAGTTCAAAGCATAATTGTGTGCAACAAGAAAGTTATCCGACCCTCAGCGGCGGAGCCACTAACACAACTCCATCGCCTCGAACAAACAGCATGGGGATGTTCCGCTTCGTCGACTGCAAAACAAACGTGACATGCTTTTGATCACACTTGATGGCTCAAAATAAAATATAAAAATAAAAACGAATTACCATATACTTTAGATATGTTGCAAACATAATTTTTTCATAAATATTTTTGTATTTAAAGATTAGGAGTGCCTCAATCCTACATCTAGCTTATTGTTTATTCTTATAAGCTGCTGCTGTTAGATTGATTTATATTTGTTGTCAGTAGAAGGTTTATTATAAACCATCTCAACACAGATAACGGTGGGTATTTTTACAACAAAATAATACAAAACCCCTTAGGATTTATCACTGACATTAAACTGTATGACTAAGAAGAACACAAACACAAAGATAAACGTGGAATGCAGCAGCAGTTACCTTATAAATCTCCTCATACGTCTCCTCGTCGATTTCCACAGTCGTCACTGTCTCTTCGACATCTCCGAGGATCATGTTTAAGTGCTGGTCGTAGGCCTAATGTATAATAAAACAATAAATAAATTGTGTGCGTGTAGAGAGAGAGGTTTAGTTTACATTGATGTACCAAAATAAATACTGCAGTAATGTTAATTAATTATGCAATAATACATTTATGATAATGATAACGAATTATATTTTTAAACGGGCAAATATTAATAAAAAAAAAAACAATATGAGAACTGAAACATACTAAGCTGACCTAAAATAAAAAAAATCATATTATTTAAACTACTATTGTATAACAATATTACCAAAATAATAGTTAGGTAATTGAACTTTGAACCATTACACCATACAGTGTTCAATAGACACTTCATTAACATTATGAACTAACACAGTTTGTTGTTCTGCACTGGTAACAAAGTAAGTAACCCTGCCCATCATCAGTAAACACACAGGCAGCTGCTGAATGAATGCATGCGGTGAAGGAGAGTTTGTTTCTCACGTGCAGTCTGCCGCGCAGCTCTCGGTCGTTCCTCATCTTCACATAGATCCTCTCATCCAGACTCAGCCGGATCAGATCCAGAGGCTCTTCTACTGTGTTCGTGGTTTGTTGCTGCAAATTACATTACAGTCATTTAAACCGATGAAAATATCCATTTAAACAATCGTCTGAGAGCCGCTGTTTATTAACTGCATCGACATACTAATGTGCTCGGTGAGACATTCATGAAAACTATAATTCAGTTCGCGATTATCAAACTAACAAAATAGCATACCTGCTCAGCGTCGTCCGCCATCTTTCAAAGTCACCCAAAATGCTTTTCGTTTGTCTTCCACAAATCGTTGGGCGGGAAATGTAACTGTTTCCTGTTAGACCACAGTGTTCCTCCAGAGGACGCTCGACTGCCCAGAAAACTTTTTTTTTTGAAAACTGAAAACTTTTGTACACCGAATGTATAATATTTTACACCTATAAATTCTAAGGACGGTAACTGACATATAAGTGAACATCAATCTTTAGGCGGTAAAAGCATATTCTAAAACATCTTCATCCATGTCCACTTTCACAAATATGATTGACCCATTCTGACCAGCCGGTGAGAAAAGTAACACATCAGCAGTGGTTCTGGTTATTGAAGTTTCTCAATATATTTTCACAAGAGCGTTTGCACGTCTATTTTGCAAAGGCCCTTGTAATAATGTAGCCTACACTACACCCCCGATTTGGTTTGCTAATTTATTAGCAAAATAAAGACGGGTAAAAAAAGATATAATAAATAAATACAACACACAAAGCACAATACACAGTAAAACTGCTAAACATCTTATTTTTCACAATGCATAAGGGTCGTTCCTGGGATTCGGTAATACTTCAGTCCCTCAAAGTTTATAAAGTGATGGTTCAACAAAATTTATTGTTAGAAGCTTCTCACAAAACTTTGGGATGCCCATTATAATTAATTAAAATAATTATTGCATTTTAATATTATTTTTGCATAAAATAATGTCCTATATGTATCTTAAACCAAGTATTTTGTCATGTCCCTGAGGCACTTCCCTGAGTTTATACTTAGAAAATTATTAACAACATGTGCATAGTTTCTGTGATTTTTGGCAACAATGTAAGCATTTATTTGTGTTCCTATCCTAACGATTCTATGCCCATAATACTTTAGACTCCACTCATATGTGACATCATTTACCAGAAATGACACAATTCAGGTCTCTTTAATAGTTGTGCAGAAAATGGTTAGTAATATCATACTTTTTATTCATATTTTTGAGGCATGTTATTGTCAGGGTACTATCAAGCTTAACAACTCAACCCCGTCACATACAATTAAGATGAAAATGATTGCTTTTTCAACATTTTATTTTAATCCATAAATATATACAATTTACTTATTTTATTGCTGCCATATATGGTCGACTCTCCTACACTACACGAGGATTAGTGGCCATTTTGAGTGAAAAAACACAACCCTGTCACAAATATATGTATTTCTCATTGTTACGGGGTTGTAAACTTGTGACAGGGTTGAGTTATTTGCTTCATTTATTGATATTTTTTATGAAAGAAATATAAAATAGTCATGGTTTCAGTAAATATATATATACTCCAAAATCATGACAATTCAAATTTTTGTTTTAAACTGAATTTTTGATGTAATACGTCCACTTAAATGTTAGCAAGCATCATACATCATAAATTGCACCCAGATTTTCAGCAGAAAGACCATGTTGGGCATGCAGATATGTTGACTCAGAAACAAGGGGACAATATGAGAGAGAAACAAAACCAAAAATGTTTATGTAAGGCAATCTATTGAAATATGTTACAGTCTTCAACCCCGTCACACCTTGTCACATTAATATTTGTAGAAAAATATAAGGAAGACAATTAAGAACAAAAGTATTTCGTGCTGATTACTATCTCACATGATAAGGGCTGAAATAATACAATGGTGGTTTTAGTTAAAAAAATTTATTATTATTATTTTTTTACAAAAATAAAGATTTTCAGTATTTAGAGTATTTTTTAGCTTCAGTATAAAAATGTGAACATTATGACAATTTTTTTTATCATTAAATTGTTATAATGCGACACATTTTTGTAGGTACATTTTTGTTTTATAACAATTTCTGTGTGTGTAAAATCTTTTTTAAATCAACCCAATTTTGTCCATTAATGAAAATAATAACAAGTATTTAATGCCTGAGGTAGGAAAATATGATTTCTGGGAGGTTTTATATGTGCCTAATGATGTGGGGTATTTAGAATTTGAATGTAGTTGAAAAACATGTATATTCCAAGTTGAAATGTTACCGAATCCCATACCTAACCTCATTATTGTCATGTGTAGCTTGAAGCTAATTGTAGCTATACCTTCTCTGTTACCCATGAACAATTATATGTCATGATTATCTAAAGAAATAGCATACGTTTGCAAGAAAATGTGTGGTTTTCTAAAAATATTTTTAATTATAGTACAATTAATAACAGGATCAGAGGGATGGGATTGCAAGCCATGTAATGCCACAACTTATCGGTGTTCAGATCATCTTTTCTCCTGACAAAATCAATATAATATTTATATCCATTGAATGTAAGCCTTTCCGTATTCCAAGCTTGCCTGTTGCTCTGCTGACTTCATGTGAGTCGTGAAAACTATGAAAATAAATATAGGGATTGTTGGACAGAAGGGGGTATGTAGGTTGAGGCATCAAAAGTAAATAAGTAACTAGCTCTTTTATGGATGGCATAGGCTAATTGTATTATTATTAGTAGTAGTATTACTGAAATCTTATTATAGTTACATTACTAGTTACTGCACAAAGTAATGTTATTACTGTAACTAGTTACTGCCCAACACTGGTTAGTAAACACTCTCTTGCAAAGGTGAAACTTTGTGGTTCATTGCTTTTAACACAAGCAAGACCAGTGGAACATTTTTTCACATGCATCTCGGAGCACTTAACACGAGGTAAACGTACTAAAAGAGGTGTTAGCCACAGGTGAGCAAAGCAGTTCAGATGTAGTTTGAGACCACATTATGTTGCTGTAGGCTAACAGAAGAAAGTTAGCCGAAACACCTGTGATTTGTTACTTCACCTGATTCGAAACGAATAAACATTTTCAAAAAGGACATTTGACACTATACTTTTGAGGTGCTTTTTTGTTGTTGTTGCACTGGAAAGTATAAATTACCATTCACTTTTGCCAATGTTGTAACAGCTTTATTGAAATACAACATGAGGGTATGTGTTTGCATGTGTGTTTACTTCATCACTGGGAATATATTACATAAGGAACAAATTGTATTATGCCATAGAATGTGAATAAAAACAACAACTAGCAGGTTATATGGAGGGAGGGAGGGAGGGAGGGAGGGAGAGAGAGAGAGAGAGAGAGAGAGAGAGAGAGAGAGAGAGAGAGAGAGAGAGAGAGAGAGAGAGAGAGAGAGAGAGAGAGAGAGAGAGAGAGACCGAGAGACAGAGACAGAGACAGAGACAGAGAGACAGAGACAGAGAGACAGAGACAGAGAGAGAGAGAGAGAGAGAGAGAGAGAGAGAGAGAGAGAGAGAGACAGACAGAGAGACAGAGACAGAGACAGAGACAGAGAGAGACAGAGAGACAGAGACAGAGAGACAGAGACAGAGAGAGAGAGAGAGAGAGAGAGAGATAGAGAGAGAGAGATCTACAGTATCAACCAAAACTTGTTTTCAAAAAGCTATGTTTTGGGATTGTATTGTTTGGATTACAGCCCACCTGTACATAAAAATCTGTCTGAAAACCCAACATTTTTATCAAGCTGAAATCAAATCTATATGTATTAAATGCACAATAATAGCAGACGTCATTTCTGGCAAGTGCCTGTAATTGTTCATTAAGGTCAGTTATGCTTAAGCATTGTTGATTTCAGCAGCTGTGCAAGTGCATAAGTGCTGTTGAATTGGCTGGACTGAAGCCTTTTACATGGTGCGGAAGCGTCCACCACAGCAAACCAAAAAGGAAATAGGAAACCAATATTGCACTGAAAACAAAAAACACATGCTTAAATGGACCTTCTTTGAACTGTTTGTTGGACACAAAAGAAGATTTTTAAAACTGTATCTCAGGTTTGCTTGTTTTTTTTGCCAGGGAAAGTCAATGTTGTTTTTTGGACAATGAATTGTCTTTCATTGTAAGTTGAAACAATCTTAAAAAAAGATCTCCTTTTGTGTTCTGCAGAAGAAAGAGATGGTTTGGATTGGCAAATTGTTATATTAAGTATGCTTTCTCTTGGTTTACCTGCACTAAGTCTTGACGTTATACAAGATCCATAATATGAGGCTGCAGTAGATTTGTATTTTGTTTCATTCATTTGTATTTTGTTTTGTATTTGGTTTCAAGCTGTCTCTGTATATATATACCATTGCTTCCAAGAATAAACTATGTGATACTCATTTAAAGTGACTCATGACCACAATGATCAAAATACCATTCAACTGAGCAGATATGAGGGTAAAGGTAAAAAACTTCACCGCTGTATGATTCTGTATCTTCATGTTCAGCACTGTGCAGCAACTGGGATATTTACATTTTACAATTTTTTTTAAATAAAATGAATGTAATATTTATGAACATATGATATTTATCTTGAACTGAATATCTATGTCTAAATCCATTAAGAAAAATTGAGTAATATCAGAACTGGATAATCTGCTGGTTTCAGTAATAACATACAGTTTATTGTCACATTTTAACCCAGATCTGTCTGTGCTGCTCCACACTGTATGAGCAGATCTCAAGTACAACACACACACACACACACACACACACACACACACACACACACACACACACAGCAATCTGCATTAGAATTGTGTCATACAACATCATAAATGTATTAACAAAACATTGAATGCAATTCTTTTCTAGATATTTATGAAATAGTCCGCGAAGAAGCTGCATGGACGTCAGGATGTTAAGACACGTCAACATGATTCAGTCTTGTTTCTTTCACACGACTTTAGAGATTAATTTGAAACTCAGAACTTTCCAACTAAAAGGGTGATTCCCACAAGAGGAAGTTAAGGTAGGCATGTGCTCAACCACATGCCTGTGTTTGTTCCAAACACAACCACTGACATTTGTATAATCTTCAGAAGTATCAAATACATATTTCATACCTGTACACACAGCAATGTGACCCAAGATAACACTAATTTGATATTTAACTATAGGGTAACCTTTATACATTCTTGGCAGTCAGTGATTTGCATATCAAAAAATTGTGGTCACACAAACCATCTTTCCTCATAGCGTATTTAAATTAGCCTAGATTGTATTTATCTTTCTTTGTGTAGTTTTATTCATTGTTTGACTCTAAAGAGAATAAAAAAATTGCAACATATGCCAGCAGGTCCTAACAGGACATGTCATCGTCAGAGCGCACTTCCACTGGCTCATATACATGATCTCTACCATTTTCTCAAAACGATCATTCTCAATAACTTCAAAATCAATATATTTTGATCACTGGCTGCTTATTCACCACATCCACCATCAAACGACTGACATTTATATTTCACTGCGTACAGTAATTGCTCTGCAGTAAAGCCATTCAAACCAGTTACATTTTTGCTGATGATATTATTTTGTTTTATTAGGATCATCTCGTAATTTTGAGTGAAACATCACGTCGTCATTGTGTATCAAACAGTGCCACCTCGAGGAATAAAGAACCAGTGCACATCGAGTCTAACACTAACAAAAATAATAAATACAGTTACAAATGTATTGTTCATTGTTAGTTCAAGTTAGTAAATATTCACTAATGTGAGGCAAGGGGCAACGGGTAAAATATTGCCTAGGGCAGTAAATTGGCCAGGGCCGGCCCTGCATACAGGTGTTTATAGTGTCAGGTGTTGTTGTGCGCAGAGGCAAAGACACAAATGCAGAGTTAGATAAGCTTTATTGAAGTCCAAAAACAAGACCAAACCCCTACCCCATAGGGGTGACCGCAGCCACATACAGTATAGAGCGTATTTCATTTCTGACAGGAATAAAAACGAAGCTATGAAGGATAAAAGCCTTCAATAGATTGTACTGTTGGATAACAAGCACATTTTTTTAATTGCATCTGATCTAGAATGTTTACAGGGCATGCCATGAAAAAGACTGTATGTCTATGCCTTGCAGCTTTGCTTTCATACACTTCAAAATAAACATCACATCTAGCCTCTTCTAGAAATACACTCATTGAAAGAGCTGTCAGTCAAGTTACAAAACTGTGGAAGAGTTCATTTGCAAAAACCCACGCTGTTTGTTAACCACAAAAAAAGAGCTGTGCAGACGTTGGACCTTTTAACACATACAACAATATGAACAACTATTAATAAGAAAGTCACAAAATCTATGTAGTACGTAACATGAAAGTTGTTCCTGTGATTTCCAGCTGTAAGTGAAATCTCTATTAAACAAAACAAAAATTAGCTAAATGCTGAAAACACAAAATCTTAATGAAATCAGCTGAATAGTGAAAAACAAAGCAAGGAATGAATTTTATCTTCAGAACTGCTAGCAGATGTGTTGAATGGTTCAATATTTAGGATTATTCATTGCATGTTTCATGAAACTTGTTGAGAAGCTGCATCAGCTCTAACAAACCTCATTGCCCTGTGGTTTACATGCAACTCACTGCTAGTTTGAAGCAAGAGCTGTAAAAGCAAGATCTCTATTCAAATCTGGGACATTGCATAACAGACAAGAGCCTTACATCTAGCACAATGCGTATCTGCTTACAACAGTTCACATAGTAGCAAACATATACATGGTAACAAACAAAAAACATAAAAATCTACTGTTGCAATGAGAGCACAGTTCAGCTTCACTGTTAAACCACAAGTCAAAAAAATACCATTAAACTCTAGAATTACCCAGAAACAACTCTTGTGACCACTTCCTTATCTGCCAATGAGCCCCAGTGTCCGCTACATTAGCATTTAATTATTGATCAGTAAGAATATTAATTATATTTTTCATGAGGAACTTTGCAAGTCAACGTAATGTGACAAATCACCTCAGAACTGATCGGTTCTATGAACTGTCTGCATTCACAAGCAAAGTTTCTATTGCACTAAACATTTGTATAAGAAGATTTTAAGTCCATTAAACTTGTCAGCAGATTTAGTTCAACTTTGTTTCAAATCTGATCTCAATTTAACTTTCTGTTCAGTGCTCTGCGACTTGATATAAATATTAAACAGCAGTCAAACGATTAGACACAATCACTTTAATATTTAAAACATTTTAGAATAACACGTCAAACTATGAAATCCCACAAATGAAAGTATAGAAGTGTTAAACAGGTTTTAATTATATGTTTAATGTCTATTACTTCGTACTTGTAATTGGCTGTAGAAGAGAGTAGATGCTCTGCTCCTGGCAAGGCCTGTTTCTACTGGGGTGCATGGGAAAATCAACTGCAGCATACTGAAAGATTAAGATATTAGCAATGAATGTAAGGAATAATGTACAGTCAGCCAGTCATGAGGGGTCTTGTATCATTCTGAATAGGTTTATTTTGAAATAATCAGAGCATTTATCAAATAAATGAATAAATGGGCATGAAATAGGGATCTGACAAATGACTTACAATTATCTGACAAAGAGGCACAACATTATGAGAGACAAGAAAATAGCGCCAAAGTTATTTTAGTACCGCATTTTACATAAAGTTAAAAGAAAACGAGAAATATGTCTACTAGCTGAAATAAAGTTTAAGTTAGTTTTATATTACTATAATAACCCTGATTAGTGCAATGAAAACAGTCAAATATATATTTTAGTGGTCATTACATACAATTATTTGTGACCCTGGACCACAAAACCAGTCTTAAGTGTCAATTTTTCGAAATTGAGATTTATACATGATCTGAAACTGAATAAATACGCTTTCCATTGATGTGTGGTTTGTTATGATCGGACAATATTTGGACGAGATACAACTATTTGAATATCTGGAAACTGAAGATGCAAAAAAAATTGAATCAATCGTCTTTAAAGTAGTTCAAATTAAGTTTTTAACAATGCATATTACTAATCAAAATTGATGTTTTTATATATTTACGGCAATACATTTACAAAACATCGTCATGGAACATGATCTTTACTTAATATCCTATTGATTTTTGGCATAAAAGAAACATTTATAATTTTTACCCATTCAATGTATTTTTGGCTATTGCTACAAATATACCCCAGAGACTTAAGACTGCTTTTGTGGTCCAGGGTCACATTTGTCACAACCCGACCAATCAGTATTGCAGAAAACCTCATAAGACAACATGGCATGTGTGAATATTTTAGAGCAACACAATTCGGATAATTCAAATATTGGATATTATATATATTATTTGAAAAAGCAAATTAGGCTCATTAAAATCAATTAGTCTTACCTGTGAATCATTTGAGTATTGAGCTGCTGTAGCACTTTGAGGGTTATCTGATATATTTTTTAATCTTCTTAATTGAAGGTAGCTGTTTCCCAAAACTGAAATGACAGTAAATTAAGTATTACTGTATCATAGCAACTTGTGACAGTAAAAAAAAAACAGGCAACGAAAAATTAAGGAAGGATATTGTTACTTTTGAACATATCAAGAGTTTGTCTACTTCAATAGTAAGCTCAAAGAGACCATCAATTAAACATAGATTTAAAAAAGACAAACCTATCAATGTGATGCTCAGAAGCACATTGAACAGAAACAATGTGATGGCCAGGTTTCTCCATGGTATCTCCTCTTGTGGAGCATTATATGATTCTGTCTGATTCCCATTAGCTGAATCTGTCTGATTCCCATTGGCTGAATCTGTAATACGGACAGATTTTTTATTAAATTATTCTTTACACAATTTCAGTCTTTAACAAAACAATGCAACTGTCAAATTATTAGCTAAGAATGTTAATAATTTTTTTAATTATGTTTAACACAATATATATATAATACAGAAAACAAATCCATCACTTTTCTGAAATGAGAAAATAACTCACCGTTGATGTATATTTTGGTGCCGTTGCTGAATTTTAGTGGTTCACTAGTTTTGACACAATAATAAACTCCTAATTCATCAGAGCTGATATTTCTGATGAACAGATGACTGTTAGTTTTCACTGAGTATTTGTCTTCAAATATGCTGTTTTTATATTCAGCTGCGTCAGATGTGCGATCATAAGTGCGTAAGATCAACACTGGAGGATCCGGTGATTTCTGTCTGTACCAATAAACCTCCTTTACATCAAGATCACAGCTTATATTCACATCAGCTCCTAAAGTTACTGCTGTGTTTGTTACACTCTCTGTGGCTTGAGACCACATCAACAGATCTATGAGAGAAAGAAAAACACACATTTATTAAGATTGAAAATCATAAGAAACCCCATGTACTGATTCAATCAAATGTGATGTGACAAACTCACAAATCTGAAGCTGTAAGATCTTCATCGTCTGATCCAGGTGAATATCTATACTGTGATCATTCAAACATCTCTTACCATGAGCGGAAACATCACTGAATAGATGAAACTCGACCACACAGACCAGATAGAGGGGAAGTCAGAGATGAACACATGCTCACACAGCACATTTATTTATTCATTGCTTTTTCCAGTTAAACTGACATCATATGGGGGCAGGCTGGAGTCAGTTGTACTTTAAAGATATATCTAAAATGTATCAAAATTTGATCAAAGTACTACTATGCATTGGATTTTTTTTAACAAGACAACTAAAGACTTAACAACAGCACAAATAATCATAAAATTGTTTCAACAAAAATAAACGATTATTAAATATGAATATGTATCTACAATTAGTTTTTTTCTCAAACACTTGGGAAGCTACAAATTCACTAATGTAGAACACTACATTTAAACTACAAGACAAACAGCCACACAAAGGATGGCTTTAGAGCCTATTGTTTTGCATTTGTTTTTTAATGATCTGTAAAACACCAGCTCATTTTGAAATGGAAAAATATTGGAGTGGCTTGATATAAATTTGCAGATATACTTTAGCCAAAATCACAATATCACTGACCGCATATTCAAATCACGGGTTGTGAGAAAATATGTGCATTTGCAGTTTGTGGTCCCACCAGCAGGTGCTAAAGAACATGTCTAAACTGTGTATAAAATGATGTACCTTACACATACTGTTACTAATATTGTACATGGCTCACATTAAACAAAAAATAATAATATTGTAGTTTTTGCTATCTTTCAACCTCTTCAATAATTTGATTACTTTTTGCAGAATGTTTCTCAGTGAATACAATTATTTCACATTCAGAATGGCATTCCATCTGAAATGTTATGTTGTATGACAATAATGCAAGTGGTGGAAAGGCAACTCCACAAAACAGTGACTGAAATGTATATTTGTTGGCTTTATACAGCTGCCAGTCAAATTTTCTGCAATTAGTGAGAAAACCCTCTAAATGGATATGGTAATTACTGCTTTATATTTAATGTCAAATATATATATACAGTGCCCTCCACTAATATTGGCACCCTTGGTAAATATGACCAAATGCGGCTGTGAAAATAAATCTGCATTGTTTATCCTTTTTATCTTTCATTAAAAAAATTCACAAAATTCCAACCTATCATTGAAGTAAAACAGTTGAAAGTAGGGAGAAAATCTCATGATAAAATAAATGCTTTCACTATTTCATGTTGGCCACAATTATTGGCACCCAATTACTGCAACGTCCTTTTCCCAGGGTAACAGCTCTGAGTTTTCTCCTATAATGCCTGAAGAGTTTGGAGAACACCTGACAAGAGATCAGAGACCATTTTCTTCATCCAGAATCTCTCCAGATCCTTCAGATTCACAGCTCCATGACGGTGCTTCTTCTCTTCAGTTCACCCACTTGTTTTCTGTAGGGTTCAGGTCAGAGGACAGAGACAGCAATGGTAAAAGATTCATTTTGTGCTCAGTGACCCATTTTTGTGTTTATTTTGATGTTTGTTTTGGATTGTTGTCCTGCTAGAAGATCAAAACATGGCCCATTATAAGATTTATAACAGAGGCAGTCAGATTTTGATTTTTTATCTGTTGGTATTTGATAGAATCCATGATGCCCTGTGTCTAAACAAGATGTCCAGGACCTCCAGCAGAAAAACAGGCCCACAACATTAAAGATCCAGCAGTATATTTAACCGTGGACATGGGGTACTTTTTATCCCTGTTTGTACTAAACTCATCTGGTGGGGTTGCTGCCAAAAAGCTATTTTTTTTCAGTTTCATCTGACAATAGAAGCCAGTGCCAATTGAAGTTCCAGTCGTGTCTGACAACTGAATTTGCTGGAGTTTTTTTTGGATGAGTGAGGAGAATTTTTCTTGAAACCCTCCCGAACAACATGTGGTGATTTAGGGGATGTTTGATTTTTTTTTTTTAGGTTTCTGACCCCAAGACTCAACTAATCTCTGCAATTCTCCAGCTGTGATCGTTGGAGAGTCTTTGGCTACTCAAACTCTCCTCCTCAGCATTCATTAGGACGATATAGACACACGTCCTCTTTCAGGCAGATTTTTAACATTTTTAGTTGATTGGAACCTCTTCATTATTACCCTGATGGTGGGAATGGAGATGTTCAATGTTTTAACTCTTTTCTTACAGCCACTTTCTATTTTGTGATGCTCAACAATCTTGTTCTTCACATGTTGTTCGGGAGGGTTTCAAGAAAAATTCTCCTCACTCATCCAAAAAAAACTCCAGCAAATTCAGTTGTCAGACACGACTGGAACTTCAAATGGCACTGGCTTCTATTGTCAGATGAAACTGAAAAAATACCTTTTTGGCAGCAACCCCACCAGATGAGTTTAGTACAAACAGTGATAAAAAAGTACCCCATGTCCACGGTTAAATATACTGCTGGATCTTTAATGTTGTGGGCCTGTTTTTCTGCTGGAGGTCCTGGACATCTTGTTTAGACACAGGGCATCATGGATTCTATCAAATACCAACAGATAAAAAATCTAAATCTGACTGCCTCTGTAAGAAATCTTATAATGGGCCATGTTTTGATCTTCTAGCAGGACAACAATCCAAAACAAACATCAAAATAAACACAAAAATGGGTCACTGAGCACTGTAAACCCGGATAAGTAGAATTTACTTAAAAAAACCAAGGTAACCCGTTGCCTTAAAATGTTTAAGTAATGAAGCATTAGTTGAATAAGTGAGGTGAACTACGTTCAATGTACTTAAGCCCATAATGGAATGGAATAAAACATTTAAGTTGAATGTACTTATAACCGAGTTACAGTAACTGAAGATACTTAGTTTAAACAATCATTCCCCACCCATTTATTTAACTCAGCTTGTTAAGTAAGCATTACTCTATAACCAATTTAACTAAATTGTATTCTAACTGACCCAACTTAACTTCTTGTTCCTGAAACTCAAAATATCTTTCAATTAATACACCTATGTAAAATACATACATACAACTGCAACATTACACTGATCCAATTGTATTTTTATTGAACATGTCCTTTTTTTTAGCAACAAAAGAAACAAAGCCATGGCCTAATAGGGTTCTAGTGTGTAGTTTCCTCAGTGATGGTAAGAAAAGAAAAAAAAATCTCTTCATCTTTACTGCCAATCATTACAATATTGTACTGCACCTCTTCAAATTTGGTTGACAAACTGCAAAACTCAGCCCTGTTGCTCAGACAAACTGCAAAACTCAGCCCGGTTGCTCAGACAAACTGCAAAACTCAGCCCGGTTGCATGGGTGACGTCAATGCCGTGTCATGCCATCCCGCCTTGTGCCGTCCACGAGCTTCTACATTTCAAAATAAAAGCTTCACAGAGCTTCTACTTTTCAAAGTAAAAGCTCAGGTCTGGAATAAAATACTTTTTGTTAAAAAAAAATCTCTCTATAATATAAATGCAGTTTATCATGCTAATGAATAAAATACTTAAAGCTAATGCTTTAAATATTTGGTGTTTTTTAACTAAAAAGTAAGATACATGCAGACTATCATGCTGATGAATAAAATACTTAAAAAATATATGTCCGTCTATAAAATAAATGCAGACTAAATTTTAAATTAGGTTTGATCAAATGTATGTTAACATCAGGGACACAACAATAACGTCCAGAAATCACGAACTTACCAGTGACTCCATATGGAAAATAATTTGCGATATCGTATTATGTTTTTGACCCTCTGAACTTACCGTTGGACAGGCAAAACTTGATGATATTAAGTTGTTTTAGCTCAAACACATAATTACAATAAGATAGGCCATTAAAAAGTACAGTTTACTCAGAATTCATAATTAATGTAAAGAAATGACACATGTTTAAGTAATACAAACTCAGTTTGTTTGAGTAGACACTACTGATTGGACTTAAAAACTCAATTACAATAAGAAAGGACAAGAAAAAGTTCAGCTTAATCAGAATTAACAAGTAATGTCAATAAATTAGACACATTTAAGTAATATGTACTCAATCTCTTTGAGTTGAATCAAAATCTGGGTTTACAGTGAGCACAAAATGAATCTTTTACCATTGCTGTCTCTGTCCTCTGACCTGAACCCTGTAGAAAATGAGTGAGGTGAACTGAAGAGAAGAAGCACCGTCATGGAGCTGTGAATCTGAAGGATCTGGAGAGATTCTGGATGAAGAAAATGGTCTCTGATCTCTTGTCAGGTGTTCTCCAAACTCTTCAGGCATTATAGGAGAAAACTCAGAGCTGTTACCCTGGGAAAAGTGAAAGCATTTATTTCATCATGAGATTTTCTCCCCACTTTCAATTGTTTTACTTCAATGATAGGTTGGAATTTTGTGAATGAAAGATAAAAAGGATAAACAATGCAGATTTATTTTCACAGCTGCCTTTGGTCATATTTACCAAGGGTGCCAATATTAGTGGAGGGCACTGTATCAGTCTGTGCAGATCTGAATTGAGAACACCACAGCTTTCTTTTCCCCAAACACTTCACTTTATTGTTAATGGTTAAGCAGATTGTTACAAAAATCCATACTCTTTGAAGATAAAGCAAAATAAACACATATAAAATGACTTGTGTTCAATAATACTAAGTCATGATATGAATTACTAAATGATACCTCAAGATACGGATAATTGTATTATAATATAGATATGTGTCAGTAGCATTCAGGTACAAAACACTACAGAAATGAAATCAAATGTAAACAAAACACTGCATGACCTGTGTTTTTACATTTTTGGAGGGTTTTTACCCCCCAAAAGTTGTGTAGCTGTAAATTTGTGTTTATATGACCACTGAAATGCAAAAAGCTGTGAAAGACAACTGAATTCGGGATTGTGTCTGAATGCTTTCCGTGTATGTGGTCAGTGTGTGCCAAATGAAATGTAAATGTATGCAGTTAGTGTGTGCCAGTCAGTGCTGGTACAGAGAATACAATATTATTCTTATTGATGTAATGTTTCAAAAACCGCGCTGACATTTTATCGATCTCTGGAATAAATTGCTTATGTTCCTCTATTGTAACTATGCCATATTGTAATTGTAAATCTAACATTGTACTTGATACAGAGACAAAACCAGCAAAACAAATGTAACAGCAAATACAATATAAAAAGATGTAAGTAGTAGTTGTTGCATTTTTGGTTGTTGTGAATACTCAACCTTTCTCAGAGAACATGAGTTCATGACTACCGTGAACACGTCACCAACATCAAAAGCATTGGTAGATACTCAAGATTCCGATATTGGTACTGAACATGAAAAAGCAATCCCCATCCCTAGATAACGTTTAGAATAATACGAACACTAGGATCATTCCGTGCCAACTCAACCAATGGTCCCTGGTTCAAATTCTTGATTTTGCTAATATTATTTCCTGAAGAAAGACAGACATGTATAGTGATGAAAGCAACATTTACTGACTAATCTATTTTGTGTGTGTGTTGGTAAAAATGACTTCTGAAAGATGGCAGCATCATAATGTTATTTTTACACTTTAGAGATTAGTAGGTCTGTTAGTAAAATATTTAGCAATATTTGTCCCACTTTGTACCAATGGTGACCATTAAAAAATAAACTTTACTTTTGGCATCTTCATTTTTAAGGCCCTATATGCTTCGGTTCCAAGATATTGGAATTTCAATATGGTTCCAGGAGCAAATTGTAATAACTGCACACATTTTCAGTGGTCAAAAACCAAATGTGGGTCAAAAATAATTTTTCTTTTAAAAATAATTGTCTGAAGAACAAATAATGTTGAAACTAGAGATGTATCTCGTTTAGTTGTCAAAACAACTGCATTGTTTTGAACATACCTGTCTGAGTGCCATAAATATAATTCTTTCTAAAGTTTGCATGCCAGTAACATGCATTTTTAGCACTCCGACAGGTATGCTCTAGTCTATACAATTGTTTTGACAGAAAGAAACAAGATGCATTCCTAGTTTCAACATTACTTAATATTCAGACAATTCTGCTTTAAATATAGTACAACATTTTTAAACCAACATTTGGTTTTAGTGGACCACTAAACCACTACAACCACTACAACCACTAAAAAGAAGCAATACTCAACAATCTGAAAATGAATTAAGATCCCCGTATCTCTGGGACTGAATTATGTAGGGCCTTGAAAATTAAGATTCCAAAAAGTTTATTGAGAACTACAATTTCATATCTTATTGCAATAGCTTTAATACTTCTTGAGTTATAGGCATGCAAACCTTGGAAAATGAATATTTATGGAACTCAAACTAATAATTAATATTCATCCATGACATTTAATAGGTTGGCTTTCATCAGTATACATGTAGGTCTTTCTTCAGAAAAATATTAGCAAAATAAAGAATTTGAACTAGGGATTTTTTTTTTTTTTGACACAGAATGACCCACTAATGAATAAAATAGCTGCGGTGCTTGGCCCCTAATAATACAGACACAATATATCAATGGAACTCAACTCAACAGCAGTCCAGAGTTATAGCATACACACAGCATGTGTGCGGTCCAGTGGTCCAAACGCAACGGTTATGAAAAATATAACTTCTATAGCAATAAAATAACCTGTAGCATCAAGTGTCAACAGCAAACCCAGCTAGTCACTCTCACTAAATGCTACCAAATGAAACAGGCACAGGAAGCAAATCTCAGATAAGGTGCAGAGTGAGTCCCAGTACAACAAATAGAAAGATCATAATCTTCGGTGACTGTGTTTCCATGCATGAGTTTCTCTGGCTTGGAGTTGGTTTTTGAGGCTCTTCTGTAAGAAAAAAGGTATCATGTAGAAACAAACAATTCTGTAAATGTATCAAGTGTTATTTATTTATTTATCAGTATAGATATAACATGCTGCTATGACTGTGGCGATTAATTTAAAACTATATCAAACAAGGATTGCATGTACCTTTGACAAAAAGCTGTATTTTAATATTCTCTTTGGTCTTTGGTAAAAAACAAGTGTAGATTCCTGCATGACTCAACTCCAGATCTTTCAGCTCAATTGAATAGTTTCCTTTAGCATACACTGCAGGAAAACTTTCTGTTCGATTTATGAATATTTTATCCTGGTCTTCTAGTGAGGGCTTGTCATTTATAATACTTAACACTTTCCTGCTCACATTGTGTCGCCAAAATACATCAGTAATTGGCGGTTTATTCTTTTGTATGCATGGGAAGGTGACGGAGTCTCCAACAACACGATCAAATGTATTTGTAGAGTCCTGCAGACACACTGGGGAAAAGAGTAACAGCTTTAATTCAGGAAGCAAATAGCAACAAAACAAACTGAACCAAACATAAAATACATCAACACATGCAAATATCTAAGTCTGTTAATACTAACCTTTGCCTGTCAGATGTAGAAGTAAATACATGACCCAGCATCTGCACAAAATGAGCATAAGCAAAGTTAATACTGGTACTTGATAAACACAGGCTACTTCCAACTACGCTTCTAATTATTAAGCTCAGATGAGCTATATTTGTCACATACACAATTATACAGAGTATAACCAGCAGTGAAATGTGTTCTCTGCATTTAACCCATCCAAATGCACACACTTGGAGCAGTGGGCAGCTGACACCGCGGCGCCCAGGGAGCAGTTGGGGGTTCAGTGCCTTGCTCAAGGGTCTCACCTCAGTCGTGGACAATTCCTGCCGGAGCTGAGATTCGAACCCACAACCTCGGGTTACAAGTCCGACGCTCGATCCATTAGAGCCACGACTGCCCTCTTGTCTAAATCCATGAACTAAGAATGTTACTAAAGACAACATTTCTGTTTTAGACAAATATTTGAGCTTTCAATGACAGTTATGATCAGAGGAGTGCACGACTTAAAATCCATAAGTCATCTTTGTGGCAAAGATTATATTACACACACACCGTGCCCTCCAGAAATATTGGCACCCATGGTAAATATAAGGAAAACAGGCTGTGGAAAAATGCCTTTGGTCATTATCAGTCTTTGAAATGAACCCCGTCAACTGTTATAACCAACCATGGTGAGTAACATATCAATGCAATAGCCAATTTGGCGAGTTCTGATTAATAAATTATGTCCTTCGACCAGGAGACATTAGCAAAACAAGTCAAGCTCATTTAGTGGTTAGGTGGGGGAGTGGGGTTGAGTACCACCACTTATTTTTTTTCTACTACAAGTATTGATCGCATATCATATGCATACCAAATACGTGTATCATATGCACGTCAAAGTCAATTTCTGCAAATAAATTGCATGCTAAATAGAA
Source organism: Schizopygopsis malacanthus (assembly GCA_027474115.1). Taxonomy (NCBI): domain Eukaryota; kingdom Metazoa; phylum Chordata; class Actinopteri; order Cypriniformes; family Cyprinidae; genus Schizopygopsis; species Schizopygopsis malacanthus. Next base: position 7,500,470 of record CM049876.1, on the reverse strand, counting down.
ACAGAAAATCGTGCTATTGATATGCATTTTCATGAGACCATTTGTTTTTTAAAATGCCATATCTGTCACACGTGCTTAGCAGCTCACAATTATTTGTTGTACCATAAATGTAACAAAAACGTTTTTACAAATTTATGTAATGAGCTGTTTATTTTATATATAAATAATATAAAAAGATCTTGAAAAATAACCAAAAAACAAAACATTAAGCCAGGGGAAATATATAAATTAAATTTGAGAAAAAAAACAACAACTAAATCCTACCCTCCCACACTGACAGTGTCCAAATCCTTATGTTCTGCATTTGTTATGCTTCAGTCCTTGACAGCTGGTTTTCTGGTTTTATATTGTTTTGTTTCACGTGATAATCTGCTGATCTAATGCGCATTTGTCCTCGGGGTTCTCCCCACATAGCAGGATTTCTGATCGTAAATATTCAACATGTGCCGAGTGGATTCAGTCACTTTTATCACACCTCAGTTCGCACGTCGCACGTGCGACCTAATTTCTCACGGGTGCGACTAACAAAAATCCCAGGTCGGACTGGTGCGTCCAGCCATTCGAGAAAAGAAAAAAAAGTATCCGCGACTCAGAAACTCAACAAAAGACACTCCCGTTAGGCTTATATCGTGGTCTAAACCAATCAGAGATAGTGAAGGGCGGACCCCCCCCTCTGATTGGCCGTGGTCCAGATATTCCTGTATGTGTGTGTGCGCGTTTACAAATGCGTCACGTGTGCTGCTGCAGTCAGACAGAGAGAAAGAGGTGAGTAATAGAGATGCGTGCAGTGTTGCCAACTTAGCGACATTTAGCACCTTTGTAGACCCCCATAGCAACATTTTGTTTTCCAAAAAAAGCAACTAGTGACAAATCGAGTCTCTCAGAGTGTCTCTGTGATCGCCGCAACGGCGCGAGATCAGCGCGCTTTCTCTGCATCTGCTCTGTTCAGCGAGCGTCTGAGAGGAGACCGTTCAGTTAAAACAGATATTATTGCTTCTCTAAATGTACATGCAAATATAGAAGAAATCACAGCACTGGAATTGTCTTGTCTTATATTGTGTCCTATTTGATTTCATCAGACACCGGCTCAATACAATTATAAATTAGTATTTTTGTGCAGACTAGCTTCTTGGAAGGGAGAGCTGGTTATGAATTCTTAAAGGTATGTGTTTCAGTCATTATTTCATATTTATCCTGTTGACTGACAACATAAACAGTCAAATATATAAAGTAAAACAGTTTTATTGAGAATTTGGCTGCATTAAAATACAGTATGAGCACAGAGAGACGATTAGACAGAACAGAACAGTTATTTTTTTCTTTACTTTACTTTGTCATTTAGCAGACGCTTTTATCCAAAGCGGCTTACAAATAAGAAGTAACTAAAATTAAAAGTTAAAACTATACATAATATATACACACATTTAAGAAGATAAAGACATGAAATAAACATGACAAATGCATACAACATTTCAAAACTAAACATTTAAATGAAAATAAAGCTAAAAAAAATTCTAAATATTAAATCAAGAAAAGGTATGAGTATAAAAATGCTTCTAACATAACACTAAAGGCCTAAGTATACTTCTTTTTTGCATAGTAAGAATTGGTTATAAAAACTGTAAATACTTTTTTTTTTCATTGTTTAGTGCAATTATTTGGTAGTCTGTGGTGGGATGGGGCGCAGGATTGTTTTATGGGTTTAAGGGGGGGGGTTTGAGAAGCACTGCACTAGAGCATCCCTTCGTTCAGACACAGTGGAAGATCTGATCAGAATCAGTGTAGAAGGGGGCAAGTCTGGAAGATGTTTAATGCTAGAGAGAGTGGTCAGCTGGTTTAGCCAAGGCCAAAGATCAAGAAAGCTAAACTACAGGAGTTGGCCATCCGAGGGCCATGTGACTGCAATAGTCCATAATACATTGAGCCATGAGATGTTCAGTTTGATGCCCTTCAAACACTTCATTTAGATTTTATTTATCTTGAGATGTTTTAAGTTTAAATCTCTGCTCAGTGAAGCACTTTAAGCACCAACACTTTTTCAGTAAGTTACCTTTCTTGTAGAATTGTGCTTCAAATAAAGAACTTTATGTTGACCAGATTGTTAGTTAGTCATTTTACTAGTCAATATTGCCTATATAAAAATTTGGGTGCACCTAAGAAAAAAAGTTAGGCGCACCAGTGCACCCAGTGCAAAAAGTTAGTCTAGAGCCCTGCACCTCACACCAAAGAAAAATCTGATAAGATAATATTTAGATCCACCAAGATAATCGGGATTACCTAGGATTGTCGGAAGGGGAGAAATCTGCCCAAAATCAGCCCGATTATCTTGTGGTGTGTACCCAGCTAATGCCAAGTTCACACTGCACGATTTTAGCCCGATTTTTCACTCACCGACAGGTTTTGATAAATCGCTGACAAATGCCGAACATCGGTGGCAAATCGGTGCTCGTTCACGCCTGTGACAATCGCGCAGAATAAATTATCAAAGACGTGATCTGAGGTCATCGCCATTGCGTCTCCGACACCCGCAAAATAGTTGGCATGCTAAATATCTGGAGTTGTCGGAGATTCACAATCCTGCTGTGTGAATGAGGTCTGACTGAAAAGTACATCAGTGATGACCTACAGCCAATGAGAGAGCAAGATACAGGGCAGCGTAAGCTCTTTCTTTTTTAAGCCATTTACAAATAACAAGCATACATTTTGACATTAGAATATAAAGATCAGGTAGGCTAGATGAAGATGAGGGTTTTTTGCATTGATTGCATATCATATGCATGCCAAATACGTGTGTATCATATGCACGCCAAAGTCAATTTCTGCATATAAATTGTATGCTAAGTAGAAACAGAAAATCGTGCTATTGATATGCATTTTCATGAGACCATTTGTTTTTTTAAATGCCATATCTGTCACACGTGCTTAGCAGCTCACAATTATTTGTTGTACCATAAATGTAACAAAAACGTTTTTACAAAGTTCATGAAATGACCTGTGTTTGATGATACTTGTCTATATTTACTTAGATGTATGGAGTCATTTGGATTGATTAACCTGATGAATTAAAAGGATTTATGTTAAAATAACACATTTTCAGAACTATGCAAATGCACATGCAATATTTGTAACTTAAATAGAGACAGTTATTTAACAATATGTTAAGGAGTAGTAACATTTGTACAGTCTTATAGTTTCAACCGGCCCTTTGGTGGCAGCCATAATGTTGAAGTGGCCCTGACACTATCCGGAATTCCGGATTTAAAATGTCAAAACATTTATGACGTAGCTAACAAAGCCTCTGAAATCACATGACTTCAGCAGTTTGCTACGCCATCACTGGTCTGAAACGAATTAGTGATTTCGAAACCTTCGCGAATCATCATTAAAATGACATTTTATGGGTAAAATAAAAACATGTAATGTTTCGGCCTTCACCAGAAACCAATCTGTAAACCATAAATAGGATACATCGAGCTTAAATACCGCTTTCAGTTTGTTAAACAGAAAGGAAAAACGAGCGGTGTTTCTCGTTATTTACTTACGAAGAGTAAATAAAAGGGTCTAAACGTACACGGACCTCGGGGACAATTTATATTAACGTTACACAACTTTTCTGTGCCAAGCGGGTTCAGACGGAGTACTTTCCTTTCATGTTCTTCCCTATGGCTGAGGCCAACGACAGTTTCATATTCTAAACGTCGCGTTTCCCCACTGATCACATGTGGTAACGTTATTTGTTTTCTTGTAAACATAACGTTACATGGCCTACCTCGCGATCATCTTGGTCAAAGTCTGCGGTTAATATTTATTCTCGTTTCCTCTTCTTTTTCTCCTTTCCCCAATCGCCTGATGTTGGTTAAGGCTAGGTATACGATTCGGCTTACTGGGCATGCGCATTAGGGATGGGCGTATCGATACAGGGCTGCATTTCCCTAACACGCGCTCGCATAGCAAACTTGCACTTTCACTCAGGGAAATCCCCGCTGCCATTTTGATGTGCGTTCCACTTCGTGAAATGGACGAGAGAAGATTGGACAGATCCTCAAACACCTCGAGGGAGCGAGTCTGCTTCAAATGCACACTTCAGGCCGCTCCATAGACCACAATGCAATGCGATTATGACGCCATCCCCACCCAAATTTTTTTTATTTTACGTATAACAACATAAGCATACTTATATACATATAGAATGCTGCAGCAAGTTTGCGAGTTAAGAGTATAAAAAACGGACTCGAACGCAGCCCTGATCGATATCGATGATGCGAGTATCGATACTCAAATAAAACATATCGATACTAAGGTGTTACAATATGCATTGAATCGGATGTAGCGAATAATTATGTAGGACAGAATTATTTCCTGCAAATGGTACAAGACAGAACGAATTAATCACAGAGAGTGTTCCCTCACTTATATATATATATTAACTGACTGTTTTTGGGAACGGAGGCCCAACAATGCTTAAAAAAACATATGTTTGAGTTATTTCACAATAAATAAACTGAAATTGTAGCCTTCATAGTTTGTGCAATTATATTAATTTACATTGAACATTAAAAGTTCATATTTATCATATTCTATTCTGTAATGTTTTAGCGCATATTGCTGGTTAAAGAAAATATCGAATATATAACCTTGTATGAAAATACCACATCAACCATTAATGCAGGATTTGAAAATGTTTTACAAGACATGAGGGCACAAATTTAGAAGAAAAAGTGGCGCTTTCATTGACTGTTCTCAAAAAAAAACATTTTTTTTCAACATCGCATCATATTTAAATAATGCTGGGTGGTACACACACAAAGATTTTTACAATCTTATAAGATCTTCAAAATGTGAGAGACCATACACATAAGGACCAAAAAAAATCATAGATTGAACCGTTTTTCCTATAGTGCGTGGTGTGCCGCGATGTGACAAAGACAGCACACCACACACCAACAGATTTTCAACCAAGAGTTTAAACGGGAAGACGGGAAATCTCGCAGAATCTCTCGAGATATAACAATATTTTTGTATTAAAACTTTAGAACAAAGAACATACAAAGGCAATAACATATAAATGACAGAAAATACAATAATAAAAAAAGAAAGAAAAGCAATAAGAAAATTACATTTCAGTAACCAAGTATAAATAATGAATAATTACAAATTATTCAAAGAATAGTTTTAAGGCTTTAAAGTAATGCAAAGTCCCAGTCTTTTGTAATGGCAGGAAGAAATTGCGATGATAGTGTCTTTTTTTTATTGAACATAAACAAAAAAATAAACAGTTACAGCTCAAAGCAGATTATAACAACAAAACGTGATATAGATACGTGATATAGATATAGCTTTGATATAAATGATATAAAAAGATCTTGAAAAATAACCAAAAAACAAAACATTAAGCTAGGGGAAATATATAAATTAAATTTGAGAAGAAAACAACAACTAAATCCTACCCTCCCACACTGATAGTGTCCAAATCCTTTTGTTCTGCATTTGTTATGCTTCAGTCCTTTTCAGCTGGTTTTCTGGTTTTATATTGTTTTGTTTCACGTGATAATCTGCTGATCTAATGCGCATTTGTCCTGGGGGTTCTCCCCACATAGCAGGATTTCTGATCGTAAATATTCAACATGTTCCGAGTGGATTCAGTCACTCTTATCACACCTCTCACCAAAGAAAAATCTGATAAGATAATATTTAGATCCACCAAGATAATCGGGATTACCTAGGATTGGAAAGGGAGAAATCTGCCCAAAATCAGCCCGATTATCTTGTGGTGTGTACCCAGCTAATGCCAAGTTCACACTGCACGATTTTAGCCCGATTTTTCACTCACCGACAGGTTTTGATAAATCGCTGACAAATGCCGAACATCGGTGGCAAATCGGTGCTCGTTCACGCGAGTGACAATCGCGCAGAATAAATTATCAAAGACGCGATCTGAGGTCATCGCCAATGCGTCTCCGACACCCGCAAAATAGTTGGCATGCTAAATATCTGGAGTTGTCGGAGATTCACAATCCTGCTGTGTGAATGAGGTCTGACTGAAAAATACATCAGTGATGACCTACAGCCAATGAGAGAGCAAGATACAGGGCAGCATAAGCTCTTTCTTTTTTTTAAGCCATTTACAAACAACGTGCATACATTTTGGCATTCGAATATACAGATCAGGTAGGCTAGATGAAGATGAGGGTTTTTTCCTCTAAATAATATTCTATAAAGGACTAAATATTTATTGCATTTTTATTTTTCATCACTTTGAGGGCTTTTATTCTTTAAGAAATAAACTCATTATAAAATGCACAACAGGGTTGGCTTCGCTTTCAAGTAGGCTACTTGTAGATTTGTGTATATAAAAATTACCAGCATAAGTATGTTTGTTAAGTCATCTTTGTTAATTATTGTATGTTCGGGGATGACTAATAGACCATAATATCAGCATGATCTTGCCACTTCTCGTGTGTGTTTGGCTGTAGTTTGCGGAGCAGACATAGTTGTCGGCGATTCTTCATATTGTAAAGTCATGCGGTGTGAAACCTCCTGTCGCCGAACCATCGTGCAATGTGAACACAGCAGCGACTGAAGGATACCCCAGATAGTCGTGCAGTGTGAAAATAGCAGTGATCCTATGACTTTGAAAATCGTGCAGTGTGAACTCGGCATAAGGGAGCCGTGTGCCGCGGCTGGGAGCGGGCGTGCAAGTCAGTGTGTTTTTGGTAGTTTTTATTTAAATTTGACATCGTCATGGTAAATAATTGTATTTGTGGAGGTAGCACTAACTCCAGCCTGTCAGGACATCGAGTCGACAGGTTTCCTAACAAAAATTAGGACAGTATCTTCCCGGGCCCCGGTGCGTTTTTTCAGTGGAAGAGATGAGACTTCACTGATGCATCTGCTTCAAACAACGCGGTGGTGTGTAATTTAACGATCACTTATACCGGAGGATTATCATCCAGGTGATATGATGCAGTTCAATGTGGGATACTGAAGCAAGAAGCGAGTGAGACTCGGAGCTGGTGATGAGGATGCAGTTCGACGAAAACGTCAACTGTGCACTGTAACGTTAAGTCTTGTTTTTTAACATTTTCTAACTACCAAATCAGTTAACATAATTACTTAAATAATGAGACAATACGAGATGTGTAAAAGTTTTTGTAAAGCACGTGCACAGACATTTTGATGAGCAGTGGCACAAAAAAAAAAAAAAGGGGCACTAAGGGGGTGGGTGCTTGTTAATACAAATTTACAAATATACTGTCACAAATCAGGCCTCTGTGGCTCCCTCCGATCACCACCAGAGGGCTCCTTCACCTGAGTACTAACCGGTTCATTTGGACTTCAATTCCCACAACTTGGGAAGCGATAGCCAGCTACAGCTACAGCGATAGCCGTGTGCATTTGACCATTTCCTACACATCATAATTTCTGCGCGAGAGCGCCCTCTGGCTTCGAGTTTGAATGAATCACGTGCTGCACGAGAGTGCTCAGCTCTCATGATATTCACATCTCCTCATTTTGGATACGAATAAAACGTCAGGTCATTTTAATTTAAATCTAGAAACCATGAAAACACCTGCTTTAGCTCGAATAAAGTGCGGGGGACGAATTTACATTTTATTAAAATTAATATAAAAAATGCAGTTACTATAGTTCTACACACAGCAATAAAAACAAAGGTCCTTGTTCTCTTACGTTCTTGCTGTTTAATTGAGAAAAATTGAAAGCGCGTCGAGGTGTCTTGTCTTTTTTATGTTATCTGACTAAAAACCATTCATACTTTGAACTATTATTATTACAGTATTTATTTAAAAAACGTAGAGTGCTTTAAAAATAATAATCACAACACTGGTAAAACAGGCTTATACTGATTTTCTCGTCCTCCGAATTATAATTATCAATCCTGTTTTTATAATCATTATCATTCAAAAAAATCATAAATTCAGAACAGGATTAGAATAGAATTCTATTTTAAATAAGACAGGAATATTTTTTCTACAACAACAATAGTAGTGTTTACAACAGCAAAACCACCATACCCTGTGATCTCTATGACAACAGCAACAACAATAATAATAATATAATTCTAGTGTAATTAAGAGGTGCAAAAAATGTCTTTAACATTTAAACTTAAAATGATCTTTTCTGTTCTGTCTTTCTTTTTCAAACCTGCGTCATGGCACGTTCTGCTGTATCAAGAAGCATCCATTTCGATACACATATCAGCAAGGAGCACAGCCCTATTAAAAGCAATTTTCCATGTTCCCCTTTTATACGTTGAGCACCTGCCCCTCCAAATGTCTCTGTACGGCCCTGGTGCCAAGGACAATCGCGTAAACAAGCGAAGATGACACAAGCAAAAGCCAACATGAATAAGTTGTGTGAATCAAAAAAAATTATAATTGGTAATATTTACCAATACTTAGAAAAATAAAGACATTATTTGGAAATCCTTTCCCGGATATTTATTTCAAAATTTCATAAACAAACTTTTATGGCATGGATGCTGGCCTACAAACATAATTTCTCACCAAAGAGGTACTATATTTGGAACAACAAAGACATCTTATACAAAAATAAATCTTTATATTTTGATTACTGGTTTGAAAACAATATTATATTAGTTAGCCAGCTCTTAAACAATGATGGAGTTGTATTAACGTATAAGGAATTTTTGAATACATTTAAAATACCAGTCAGGCCAAAGGAATATGCAGTTGTAATGGATTCTATACCTCGAAAAGTTTTGACCCTTCTCAAAAGTGCATCACAGGAGAAGATTTGAATTCTGAAGAGATCAAGAGTAAAATATTGATTGGTAAAACAAATATTCTACAAAATAGACTCTTAAATAACTATATTAGGAATATAATTAATAACATTTTTTATCCTGCAGCTTGCCTTTTCTGTTCTTTAAGATATGTGAATTGGCATAAAGCTTGGCGAACAGTAGAGAAATCCTGTATTAATAACAAAGGAAAAACCTTTGGTTTCTTTTAAAATATTGCATAGAATATACCCAGTTAAACATGTGCTGGAATGCTTTAAATTAGAAATGGATTACTCTTGTGATTTCAGTAAAGGTGAAAAGGAAACTATTTTTTATTAATTTTTTCACTGTATAGTATACATACAAAAATTGTTTGGATTGATGTGGAGTTATTTATTAAGAAAATCTTGGACATTTATTTTTAGCTGAGTGGATTTGATGTAATAATATACTTCGGTGATCATGGATTTGATAAAGATTCATTTTAATGGAGAAGTTTCATATTCATAAAATGAAGTGGTCAGGCTCCAAAACCAAGCTTTTCTCATTTTATAAACGTTTTCAAGCTGTATTGTAAGGTCCTGTGTAATTGCACAAGTAAAAAGGCTATTAGAACTCATAATATTGTAAGCAGGTATGCTATTGTTTAAAGTGACTGCCGCGAGTGCACGAGTTCTCTCTTTCCCAGCACGCGCACAGTTCCCTTTCGAGCTTTCACGAGACATCATGGAGAATTCTCCGTTATGGGAACTCCTTCCCTCCCTCCAACCTTTCCTGAATACCTATTGGCTCACGCCAGTCAATGACTGGCCAATTGTCGCGAAGCATGCAAATATGACGAGCTCGAGAGGCAGTATAAATGCAGCGCCCGCGACAATTACGTCAGAATCTTTTTCTTCACTTTGCTGAACCTAGGTTATGGCTAAAATATTCAGCTCACGGTTAGGTTCGCTCATTCGAGGGCAGGCCTCATGGCTGCTCCTCTGCAGCGTTCAGGTGAGTATGACATTTCTTAAAGGTAGTCCGTCTGCCCTCTGATCAGCGGTGGACCTTCGGGACTCAGGTGATGAGCTCATGCCGACTAAGTGTCCGCATTCCTCACCGTCGAACCTGCAGGACAAGACATCAGCCCGGTTTCTCACGCCCCCCTTCCTTGGCGGTGCGGAGAGCCGAGGGCAGATGCGGGAGCAAAGGGATCTCACGTCGCCGCAGATGCTGCACGGAAAAACCCACTGTGTAAGCATGCAGCCCCCGCCTCAGAGCGGCGTTCTGCTGTTTGCAAAGCACAATCGCTCCTCTCTCATTCACATGATAATAGCCCCTTATTAGCGGCTACCGTGTGTACGGAACAACTTCTCATTCACATGATAATAGCCCTCATTAGCGGCTACCGTGTGTTCGGAACAACCTCTCATTACATGATAATAGCCCCTTATTAGCGGCTACCGTGTGATCGGGACAACATCTCATTCACATGATAATAGCCCCTCATTAGCGGCTACCGTGTGATCGGGACAACCTCTCATTCACATGATAATAGCCCCTCATTAGCGGCTACAGTGGGTAGAGGACATTTATAATTCACATGGTAACAGCCCCTTATCAGCGGCTACAGTGTGTAGTGAACTTTTTATAATTCACATGATAACATCGGCGGCGCCTTGTGTGTAGAGGACATGTTTTTCTAATTCACAAAGCGCGCGAAGGCGATGGGATCTGATGCCCCTGCGCGGAAAGCGCGCGAAGGCGAGTCACCTGACACCCCTACGCGGGAAGCGCGCGAAGGTGAGGAGTCACATGACACCCCTGCGCGGAAAAACGCGCGAAGGTGAGGAGTCACATGACTCCCCTACGCGAGAAGCGCGCGAAGGTGAGGAGTCACATGACACCCCTGCGCGGAAAGCGCGCGAAGGTGAGGAGTCACATGACACCCCTGCGTGGAAAGCGCGCGAAGGCGGGGAGTCACCTGATGCCCTGAAGGGCGCATCCTATCAGCCTCCCAGATTTCGCTGGACTATTACGCCAGTTGTTTACGCCCCTTCACGTGGTGTTCAACTAGGTCGTATAGCATAGTCAGCCTGTAGTTATTACAGTCGCTATGTTGTAGAAGACCGCGGGATCAAGGTCTTCTTGGACAAGTTAAGAGGCACCACGACCAGTGCAGGAGTCCTCAAGCTGTCTCAAAATTGTAAAATGTGTGGGACGAGGTGTGTTCATTAAAGCATACGTTTGCACGAGGAGCTTTTCCTCCTCGCTCAGTCACCACCGCCGCTCGCCCCTCCCCTCAGCGACCGGACCCACTGCCCACACGGGTTATAGCTGCCAAGCCGCTGTGTCAGTTCATGAGCGCGTGGGAAGCGATTCCAAGAATCTCACGCTGGTTGCTCTGCATAAGAGCGAGGGTACACCCTTCAATTCAGACGCAGACCACCCCGTTTCAATGGCGTGGCGTAGTCTCTAACACTGACTCGAAATGCCCTTATCCTAAACAAGAGCTAATACAATTGCTCGGAGAAGGAGCAATAGAACAATTTCAGCGAGCAGGCGGGACGGCTGTTTGTCCAGCCTCTGTTTGGGGTGCCTAAGAGAGAGGGTAGACTCTGCCCGATTCTAGATCTCGGACCCATCAACAGAGCGCTTGGAAAGCGTCCGTTCAGGATGTTAACGCTAAGCAGATCCTGGCGCAAATTCGCCCCGGGGACTGGTTTGCGTCCGTAGATTTAAAGGACGCGTACTTTCACATTCGGATAGCACCGCATACACAGACGGTTTTTCTGAATAGCTGTCAACTGTCAGGGAGAAGCACAGCGTTCCAATACTCTGTCCTCCCGTCCGGGCTGCTCCGGCCCCACGCACTTTCAAAGTGCATCAATGCAGCACTTCCCCCTCAGATCGAGCGGAAGGCGCATCCTCAATTATCTGGACGATTGGCTGATTTTAGCTCGGTCCCTGGATACGCTTATCAGCCACATAGACTCTCTGTTATTCACTTGGAGTCCCTACGGCTATGAGAGCCCGCCTCTCGCGAGATCGCGTGGGGGATGAGACCCTGCCTCTCGTGAGATCGCGTGGGATGAGAGCCTGCCTCTCGTGAGATCCCTTGGAGATGAATCCCGCCTCTCGCGAGATCGAGCCGCGGCCAATTGTCTTCCCTGCACCTTTTCAGGCAGGGCAGCTCTGTTCAGTTGAGGGTATTACAGAGACTGCTCGTACTCAAGGTGGTGGATTCAGCGGTATTACATCCGTTATTACACATGCGCCCGCTGCAGCTATGGCTGGAATCTCGAGTCCCGTGAATGGCGTGGACTTCGGGAGGTTTGCGCATCGCGGCCACATCGAAGCTCTGACGCAACCCAGATGCGCCAGATGATCACGATGGATGCGTCGGCTCACGGCTGGGGAGTAGTGTGCGAGGGAATGCCAGCTTCGGGACTGTAGCTGGAATCTCAGAGCCGGTGGCACTTAAACCGCCTGGAGCTGGAAGCAGTCTTCTTAGCTCTAAGGATTTTCAGCCACAGCTGGACCAGCAGATGTACTGATTCGCACCGACAACACGTCTGTGGTTTCGTATATAAATCCTCAAAGAGAGTGGAGACTGCACCCCGAGTCGGTGGCATAAAATGGATGAGCGGACAGACAGAGATTCAGATGCGGTGGCTGCAGCGACCGTATCTCGACTTGTTACTGGTTAATAAGTCAAATTTTTGACATCTGGAACTCTGCTTCTCGAGCCTCATTGACTAAAATGAAGGAATCCATCTCTCGTTCTTTGGGCCACGACAGAAGCAGTCTTCTTAGCTCTAAAGGATTTTCAGCCGCAGCTGAAACAGCAGCATGTACTGATTTGCACCGACAACACGTCTGTGTTTTCGTACATAAATCCTTAGGAGAGTGGAGATTGCACCCCGAGTCGGTTCGGATGATCCGGAACCGCTAATGTTAAGGGAGAGCGGAGGTGGATCTGTTCGCCAAGAGCGAGAACACGCATTGCCTGTTGTTCTTCACTCCCCGCTGACATCACGCTGACCAGCAGCTAGCCCGTATGCATTTCCTCCGATCAAGGAATGTTACCGCTGGTGTTATGAGAGATCAGGGTGGAGCGAGCATCAGTGATACTACATCGCCCTGAATCCAGCCTGGGTTCCTAGACTTGATGGAACTGCTGGAGGCACTGCCTTGCCGTTCCCCGGCAGGAAATATTTGCTATCCCAGGTCGAACCTGAACTATAGAGCCATCATGTGTGATCGCTTCAGGGGTATCGGAGGAGATGGGCGCCTTACAGTCTCGCACGCTCATGGGAGCGCTAAAACCCTCTACAAGACGTTTGTATGCTTCAAATGGGAGTGTTTGTGAAGGAGTCAGGCTCATATCGACCCGACTACTTGCACCGTATGTTCTGAGTTTCCCGCTGCACAGACTGGATAGTGGATCGTTTCCATCGACACTGAAGTCTATGTCGCGGCCATTGCCGTGTCCGTTCCCCGCAGAGCGGGCAATCGTTCGGTAAAAAGACTACATCCCACATGTCCACTTTCGTTTCCGCTCTGGGACCAGGAAGTGGGGTAAGAGCTCTCTCATTGCAACCATTTGGGTTTTAACATCCGTAGGTTTGAAGGAGCTATTCCTTAAAACTACAGTCCTTCTGGCCTTCGCTTCGGCTAAGCGCATAGAGCATTTACACGCTTTTCTGTGGACAGCGGCTGTATTCGATTCGGTCCCGGGACTGCAGTGTCTCTCTCCGGCCGAGGTTGGAATATGTGCCTAAATCACTGTCTACCCCCTTCGGAAGGACGGAGACGGTTCGCCGTCAGTCCTTGCTACTAAATCATCGCCCTCACAGAGTGCGGATGCCCAGACTGCAGTTTGCCCCGTCAGTGTTTTTGAGATTTTACATTGACCGTTCAAGCAGTTTTCGGCAATCGATCCAGCTTTTGGGTGCTATGGTGGTGTGCGAACGGCCGAGCCGTATCGGAACTAAGTCTGTCACAATGGATTGTGGACGCTATCACGGAGGCATATACAACCCAAGGTTTGGAAATTCCCTCTGCACATTGAGGGCTATCGTTCCACCTAGCGTGGTCGAGATGTATGTGTATTCAAGATATTGCTTGGCAGCCGGTGGTCTTCACAGAATATCTTCGCCAGGTTTTACAAGCTGGACGTTCAGTCCTTAGCCTCCCAAGAGCGGTCGGTGAGTAACTAATTCATGTTGCTAACGTTACCTTTTGTGGGAGGTGCTGTTTGTACAGTACATTATGCAGCCCTCTAGGAGGTGTTTGTACAGTACATTACGCAGCCCTTATGAGGTGTTTCTTGTCGGCCCTGAGTTCAGTGCCGCGGACATGGTCATGTTATGGTATGCTGCTCAAACACAGTTAACTCTGTATAGCTCCTATAATACTGCTATGGCTGGATGTGTTCTGCCCTGCTCTCAGCGCAGCCCATGTAGTCACTTGCCAGATATGCAAATTTAGTATACCTGAGGTGTAGGCGCTCATTGGCTTATCTCCATCTATCAGCTGTGAGCCCGCCCTACGAGCGCAGTTATTGGTGGGAATGCTATCGCGCTGTGTAACTGGTACAGGCTGACCGTAGCCTCTCTCATGGCGGGATTGAATAACGTTCCCATAACGGAGAATTCTCCGTGATGTCTCGTGAAAGCTCGAAAGGGAACGCTCCGGTTACTGTCGTAACCTCGGTTCCCTGAGAGCGGGAACGAGACATCACGGTGATCGCCGTGATCGCTGCTCGTTCAGCCAAGCGGCGTTCAGTATCAGATTCTGACGTAATTGTCGCGGGCGCTGCATTTATACTGCCTCTCGAGCTCGTCATATTTGCATGCTTCGCGACAATTGGCCAGTCATTGACTGGCGTGAGCCAATAGGTATTCAGGAAAGGTTGGAGGGAGGGAAGGAGTTCCCATAACGGAGAATTCTCCGTGATGTCTCGTTCCCGCTCTCAGGGAACCGAGGTTACGACAGTAACCGGAGCGTTTTCTCTCTCTCTGCGTTTGTTCTGTTCCACGAGTGGCTGAAAGGAGTTCCAGTGGAACTTTTAATACACCCTCAAAGGCAGCTGCGATATAGCGCCTCCAGCTGGGCCAATAATGAAATTTCTCCTATAGCATTGTCATATCTACCAAATCCACGGGCCCATATCTTAAAAATGCTACAGTAAAAATGTCTGAAAATGTGCATGCTACCAGTCAAGGACCCTGGGAATATGGCCCCAGTGGAACTTTTAACGCACCCTCAAAGGCAGCTAAGATATAGCGCCTCCAAATAGTCCAGTAATGCAATGTTCCCCTGTAGCTGTATTGTCAAATCTGCCAACTTCATGGAACCATATCTGAAACATGTTACAGTAAAAATGGCTGAAAATGTGCATGGTACCATATATATAATAAGTTATGAGATATATGAGACATACAGGGGCTTTTTTCTCCCCCGATATCTTGAATTTTCCTATTGAATTGAATTGCATCCAATTTGTCAACAGTCAACTGTATGAAATGTAAGATTATATATATATATATATATATGTTTATTTTTTATTTTTTATTATTATAATGGACAGGCACACACATAAGCCCTCTGTGAAATTTTCACCATACCCCCAGAGACAACATGATACAGTAACCAACAGTGCAATGGCTCATTCAGTTTAATTCACATTTATTTGTATAATGCATTTCATAACACAGAGCAGAGAAGCTGTACAGAACAGCTGTCAGAGCAGCTGTACAGAAAAATGCATGTTTTTCTGTTACAACACCAGAATAGTCTTTATAGAAGTGGTCAGAAAGAACAGTTGAAATATAGTACAAATTGTAGTATTTACAAATACCATATATGCATTTAAGCTAACTTTGTGGGCATTTTAAAGCAATGAAAATGTCATAATTTTGTATCCGGAGTCCTTACAGGTGTAGGCATCATCTATTCACAGGTGCAGGGTTAAATTCATTCTTATGAAAGACTAGATAAAAATCATCCTACAAATGTCTAATTTAACAAGAATTCAACCAGAGGTGAGTCTAATTATTCATTACACAGGTGACAGTTGACTATAAAAGGGTGTTACTTAAAGAAAACCCCTTCCCATTTCATGCTGTCAGCAATGGAACCACATGGAAGAGAAATGTCACAAGACCTGAGAAAGAAAATTATTTATTTACACAAGAAAGGTGAAGGCTACAAGAAGATCAGCAAAGCTTTACTTATCAGTCAGAATACTGTAGCAAAAGTGGTACATTTAAAAAAGATGGAACTGCAACCATCTCACAGAGACGTCCAAGTCGTCCACGGAAGTTAACACCTCGACAGGAGCGTCTTCTGATAAGAAGGGTTGAAGAAAATCGACATGCAAGTTCACTGCAGTTATCTAAAGAAGTAGAAAGTCAAACTGGGGTGACTATTTCCCGTGACACAATACGGCGTACACTGCAGAGGAATGGCATGCATGGGTGCCGTCCACGAAAGAAGCCTCTCCTAAAGCCCAGGCACAAAAAAGCCCACCTAGAGTTTGCTAGGGCCCATGCTAACAAAGATGAAGACTACTGGGACGCTATACTCTGGAGTGATGAGACCAAGATAAATGTTTTTGGAACTGATGGCTTCAAAACTGTATGGCGTCGCAAAGGTGAGGAATACAAAGAAAAATGCATGGTGCCTACAGTGAAACCACCTATGGTGGTGGCAGTGTCCTTATGTGGGGCTGCATGAGTACTGCTGGTGTCGGGGAGCTGCATTTCATTGATGGCATCATGAATTCACAAATGTACTGCTCTATACTGAAAGAGAAGATGCTACCATCACTCCATGCCCTTGGTCGTCGTGCACTTTTCCAACATGATCCTAGACACACATCTAAGGCCACTTTTGGATTTCTGAAGAAGAACAGGGTGAAAGTGATTCAGTGGCCAAGTATGTCTCCTGATCTGAACCCAATCGAACACCTATGGGGAATTCTGAAGAGACAAGTTGAGCATCACTCTCCATCCAGCATCCAATCTCTAAAAGAGGTCATTCTTGAAGAATGGAAAAAGATAGATCTGGCAAAATGTCGCCAACTTGTTCATTCCATGCCTAGAAGACTTGGAGCTGTCATTAAAAATCATGGAGGCCATACAAAGTACTAGATTTAGTAGTTTTTGTAGTGGGGTGTACTCATTTTTGCATCACCCTAATTTGAGTAAAACTGAAACATGTGTAATCTAAGTTATATTATTAACCTTAGTTTCATGTTATAAGTTAAACAGATGTTATATTAAACTTAGTCTTGTCAACATTTTGGAAATGGTTTTTGTGTTCATTGAGATATTGTTTAAAATTTTACTTTTCAAAGGGGGTGTACTCATTTACGCTGAGCACTGTATATACACAAAATAATATGTGAAGGTGCAGAACAGATTATACATAATCCGGATACGCAATGTCAGTGGTAGCAGATTGGTTGTTGTGGTAGTGCAGTGTGTGCGTGTAGTCGAGTTGAACTGTATTAAAGTGCAGTGCATGGCATACCGTAAAGTGGGAATATGCTGTAGGGTGTATTATTTCTGACTGTTCAGTGTACTGATAGTCTGAGGGAAAAAGGTATCCCTCAGTCGGCTAGTGCGGGATCGAATGCTGCGGAGACATCTTCCTGAGAGCAGTCTGTGGGACGGCTGGCTGGAGTCATTGATAATCCTCCGGGCTTTCATTATACACCGCCTGGTATAGATGTCCTGGAGGGAGGGAAGCTCACCTCCAACAATGTGGCAGGCAGTTCGCACGACCCTTTGCAGAGCTTTGCGGTTGCCAGCGGTGTTGTTTCCAAACCAGGCGGTGATGCAGCCAGTCAGGATGCTCTCCACAGTGCAGGTGTAGAAGGACCTGAGTATTCTGGGGTATTCCAAATTTCCTCAGCCGTCTCAGGAAGAAGAGGCGCTGATGTGCCTTCTTCAGCACTGCATCTGTGTGAGCGGACCATGTGAGATCCTCGGTGATGTGAACGCCGAGGAACTTAAAGCTGTTTACCCGCTCCACAGGTGTCTTGTCGATGGTGATGGGTATGTGTTCTCTGCTCTGTCTCCTGAAATCCACCACCAGCTCCTTGGTCTTGTCGATGTTGAGTGAGAGGTGGTTCTCCTGACACCATTTAGTCAGGGTACTCACCTCTTCTCTGTAGGGCATCTCATCGTTGTCGGTAATCAGGCCTATCACCGTTGTGTCGTCAGCAAATTTGACGATGACATTGGAGCTGTGTGTGGCTGTACAGTCATGGGTGCAACTGGGAGTACAGAAGTGGGCTGAGGAAGCAGCCCTGAGGAGCACCAGTGTTGAGGACCAGGGGAGATGAGGTGTTGTTGCCCATTCTGACCACCTGACTTCTACATGTCAGGAAGTCCAGGATCCAGCTGCACAGAGATCTGTTTAGTCCCAGAGTCTGGAGCTTTACAACCAGTGTGGCAGGCGCTATGGTGTCAAATGTTGAACTGTGGTCCATGAACAGCATCATAGGTGTTCTTTTTTTCCAGGTGGGAGAGAGTAGTGTGCAGGGTGAAGGCAATAGTATCATCTGTGGGACGATTGTTGCGATATGCAAATTGTAGCAGATCCAGTGAGGCAGGCAGAACAGAGCAGATGTGGTCTCTGACGAGCTTCTCAAAACACTTGCTGAAGATGGGTGTCAGAGCAACGGGCCTCCAGTCATTCAAGCATGTGATTTTATTTTTCTTTGGTATGGGCACAATGGTGGATTTTTTGAAGCATGAGGGAACCACAGACAGTGAGAGGGAAAGGTTGAAAATGTCTGTAAAAACCCCAGCTAGTTGAAAGCATGCTCAGAGCACATGGCCTGGGATGCCATCCGGACCCACAGCTTTGCGGGTGTTCACCCGTTTGAAGGATCGGGTTACATCCACGACAGAAAGCGAGACTGCACTCATCTCTTCTGCAGAAGCCACGGGAGCGCTCTCTGTGTGGGCGGTGTTGTGAGCCTCGAAACGAGCATAGAAAGTACATTTCTATTTCACATTACCAGATGATCTGTACCGAACACTGATTGAGTTCCTCGTCAAGAGCTTTTCTCCAATTCTCTGGAGTGGAAAATTGGGGCTAAAACTCCTGTAGTATAAGCTTTAGTGATCAAGGGCTTAGGACGTTCCGATTCAGCTCATTCAAAGGGTTCTGCAAGTAGTGGGCAACGTAATCAATGATGTACATCCGAGTAAATTATACGGATGGAAGTTTACGAGTGAAGGCCATAGAAAATGGACTGGAATGCAGCCCAGGCTTTCACAGCCGATTTTGAGCAACAGCAGCGCCTGACCTAGGTGGCTGGTCTCGTTTGGCTCTCGCGGTACTTTGATGCACATGTAATTGTAAGGCGGCTGCAGCACTGATCAAATACAGAAACATTTTGTAACCAGAATGCATTGCTTTTGTCAGGCAGCAGCCATTCTTTGAGGCATCGCATGAAGTCAAACAAGCCTATTGATTAGCTTGTCCAGGTGTGTTTGATTAGGGTTGGAGCTGAACTCTGGAGGACTGCGGCTCTCTAGAGCTGTGTTCCACTCCACATTTAGGCCTTGTTTACACTGTCAGTTAAATGTGACCAAATTAAGTTTTTTTGCTCAAATGTGACACAGATCGTATCTGTTCTATGACCGTGTAAACAGGAAAAAACACATGCTTTCGGTTTTGAGATCAGTTTCAGGCCTCATTCAATATGTGGAAAGAAATTAGATACAAATCAGGTACGTATCAATGCGACAGTAAACAGGCAGTTCGGATTTTCTGAGGCATTGCCTTCTGTATGCCATTAAAACAAATATTTGGTACTTCTCTGCAATTTAATGAAGTGATATTATTATCAGGAGGAGCACATGTGGAGGCACGCAATCTTGCCAAGTCCACGGTTTTCTAGGCCACTTTAACACTGTTGCTGCAGGTTTTTTTGTTCATGTCCACGGGTTGAAGCGATGCCAATAATGTGAAATTTAGCCCCTGGAATCTGAATTGTACCAGGGAACCCCACAAAAAAATAGCATTTTACAACCTGGAACGTAATTTTTACCAGGGAAACACCCTCAAACTAGCCTGCTTCATATGCATATTTCAGGCCACTCCACAGACCACAATGCAATACAATTGTGATGTCATCGCAGATCTCGTTTAATATATCCCCACCCCAAACAACTCTATAATATATATTTATTAACATTTTTTTTTAAACATTTATAACAGCCCAAGCAATATATGTATACAATGCTGCACCAATCAAATCCGTAAGCGAAAATATGAATACAATAAACCAACTGCATAGTGGATTCTAAGTGATCAAGGACTTAAGATGTTCCAATTCAGCCCATTGCAAAGGTTCCAGTAGAAGTGGGCACTCGTGCAACATAATCAATGACGTACATCTGAATAAACAAGACAGAGGGAAATTTGCAAGTAAAGGGCATAACAAATGCACTGAAATGCAACCTAGGACTGAACGGTCCACACCCCTGCCCTAGATACAGGTGAGAAACATAATTAGTAACCAAAGGAACACATGAGCACATATTTAGAAACCATGACAACCAATTAAACTGTAACTACACTCAGTAACTGAGGTCATGAACAACAGAACAAAATACATTTTAACAAAGGAGTGTGTGAGAATATAGATGTGACACTCCCTCTGGTTCACTTTCTTGCACTATATCTGCATGTTTTTGCTCAGGTTGATCCTCTGAATAATTAAAGTGTGTTTAAGTATAAACTCATCATACTATATGAGCCATAAAAGACAGATGCATGAAACAAGATACTCAACATATAACATATGTAAAAGTTTGAATTATTAATGTATTTATTTATTTGATATATTTGGCTAAAGGATTAATAAATTGTATTTAATTGTATTATTATTATTATTATTTACAGGATTGAAATGAACGTAGTTGAGTGGTTGAAAAATAGGACTAAGAATGTGGATTAAGAAAATAAGGACAATTTTGATCGAATTTTGACTTCCTGTTTCATAATATGTTGGGTTCTACAAAATACTTTGCTTAATTCAGCTCAAAGCTGATAATGTATACACAAGGTATATAAAGTATATAAACAAAAAAAATGATACAAGTGCTTATCTGTTTTTAACAGTGGTGGAATGTAAAGTAAAATGCCTTGATACTGTACTTGAGTGTTGACACATTTAAAGAGATTTTGACTCCCTCCAGGTGTTGAAGAGTAGCATGACTATAACAAGCTCTAACTTGTAAAGTTTGGTTAAGTGGAATGCAGTGCCTATCTCCACCTGGATTGTGTATACTTTTGTTTAACTGGGAATAGTTTCAATAGAGACAGAAATTCAGACACACACACAGTACTAGCTGTTCATCCATTTTGCTATCTGCCCTTGTTTGGATGCCCCGTTTCTATTAGACATGCGGGTAAACATCACAGAGCGCAGTGGCGAAAGCTCAACTTTTTTAACTTTGACCACAGCGCGTGCGCGAGCTTGGGTGATTCTTAATCTGCATCCTACGAAGGCTGCATATCTCAGCTGCTATGTCATCAAACGTCGTTGAAGGCCATCTCAATCAGAAGGATCCATGAAAGGCAGCCTTCGTTTGGCATCCTTCATTCAGCTGAATTTAAAGGATGCATGGGATATATCCTTTGCAACCTTTAATCACCCACAATCCTTTGTACCAAATCCATTTCATGAAAAATAAACTGACGAAAAATGAGTCATTAATGAGCTTGCCTGAATTTATTATGAAATGTTAGACAAAAAGAATGTTTTCGGACATGAAAGCATAGATGTTATAATTAGTTTTGGTGTAAATTACTCAATAAACGCTAAACTGCCAATAACTTAAGCCACGGGGAGACTGTAGACAGCTGTGATTCATTGCATTGCATTAATAGAAAGCCAAATAATATAAAGATTTGTAATACAAACCATTATTCCAAAACTAAGTTTTATTGGTATTTTCTTGCCGTGACGGTGAGGGCGGGAACCTATGTGATGTAGTCACGCGCACTTACTAGATCGTCTTATTCTAGCGTTTATATGCTGAGGAGGACTCTAGCCTCTGTAGGACTGAACTAGGAAGGAATCAGCCTCGGTAGGATGCAGCCTTCAGTTTGAGAAGCACCCCTCATCAAGGCTGCATCTGAAAACTTAGGCTACTGACTTGCTGCCTTGATGCCTTATGAGGCAATGACTTTGTAGGCAGCGTTTTTTGCACGAAGGCACCTCATGAAACTGATAGGCTTCTGAGGCAGTGTAACGGTTTAATGATCTACAAAAAAAAATAGAACGAGTTTGGTGATAACTAAACGAATATTTAATTACTATAATACTCATTTCTCGCTGGAAATAACATCAAAAGTGCAAAAAGTTTACATTTAAATTTAAAGTTCAAATTTACATTTACACACAAACTAACAAACAAACACAACTTTCAGATACCATCTTTATTTTTTAGCTCCACTGTCACGGAATGGAACACACAGGATTGTGGGATATCAAAGGCAGCGAAGAATACATGCTGCCTTCAAAACTCGATCAGATGAAGGCATCTCATAAGACAGGAAGTGATGCCTTCCTGCCTTGGAATGCCAGTTTTCAGATGCAGCCCAAGGATGCGCTCCACTGCGCGTGCGCTTTGGTCGGCGCAGCAACAAACCGCCCTCGCGTGGCGCAAGCCGTTGAAATTAATGTGTTTCATAGTGCAGCGCTTTCCGCATCCTGTGTGAAAAACGCTTAGCCGCCTGCTGCGCCATACCATGGTACCATGGAGAAAATATTATATACAATATTATATGTATAGTGTTAGCCATTAATTTGTAATTGTAGCTCAAAATTGCATATTAGAGTATTAGTAGACTTTCTGCTTAATATCTTCTAACACTTTATTTTGATGGGTCCACAACATACAACATACTGACTACAACTTATTCTACTAACCCTAAAACCTCCCTACTGATAGTTAGTAGACATGTAGTTGCAAAGTTACTTATAGTTAGTAGAATGTCTAAAGTGGACTATCGAAATAAAGTGTAACCAATTATTTTAAAATACACAATAACATGAATGCCCAATTAATTCAGGAGAATGCACCTAACAAAACTTCATAGTAAACTCCAAGACATTCACAACAAAAATATTCCATAACTATCCAACTATCCAACAGAAAATCACCAACCAGACTGCCACATGAATCTGTTCAGCCCTAGTTTCCAGATCACATAAAACTATACTAAAACATAACAAGTTCAAATGATTCCACACACTCTTAGAATAAGACAATGTCCAATAACTTACAGGCTGTGGGTTTTCTTTCGGTGTACTTTTACTCTCATGCTGTACCGTCATGCTCGAACACTTCAAACACTGTATGACTTGTAACAGGTGTTTAACATGACATTAACAGCCACAAGGCATCACTTTTATTGACATGAAATGTTTTATAAAAACAAAAGCAACCAATTGTTGATAGATTATGTATAATTAATGAACTGATGTCATGAGCTGGGTTTGTTCTCTCTCTTTCTCTCTCTCTCTCTCTCTCTCTCGCCTGGGCCCTGCCTGTCTATTCTTCCCCACCTGTTCATCATTGCAATTAGCGCTTGTGCTGCTTCTGTCACACCTGTTCTCACTTGTCTCATTACTTTCTCTCTACTTCTAGCATCTGTTTCCCTTTGTTCTTTGTCGGATTATTTCGTGTGTACGTGAGTCATGCTTGTGTGTTATGCTATCTACTTGATCATTTACCCTGTCTTGTCCTGTTTAATCAAGCCTAGAGGAGTTGCACTCGTCTTGTGTGCTTTCGTGTCTCTGTCATCCTGCTGCGTGTGACCTCGTACAAGGACTGTGTTTCTGCCCTACGAGAAGTTCCAGCTCTGCTGTCTTCCTCAAGACAGGAGTCTTCCTTTACCGAGGAATTTATCTACTTTGTGTTTGTTCCAGTTCTGTGTCTTTGCTCGACAGACTGCCTGTGTTTATTATTCATTAAAAGCCATTCAGAACTTACCTTTGCACCTGGATCCTCTGTTTCTTCTGACAACTGATCAATTCAAGGACAGTAAATGGTGTCACGTGTGGTTGCGTACACAAAGGAGACATCATGAGATTCAACAAATAAATGGTCTTTATTAGCTAAACAACTACAAACAAGAACCGACAAGAGAATGAACTAAAGAGGGCATACAGTATGCACACAGGACTGAGTGAGTGAATGTTCAAGTGTGCTATTAGTATACTTCGTTTAAAGAAGTATCACATCACAGTATGCACATCACAGAGGACCTCTCCTGGACTAACAACACTGCAGCACTAGCCAAGAAAGCACAGCAACGTCTCTACTTCCTCCGCAAACTCAGAAGAGCCAGAGCCCCGACCCCCATCATGTGCACTTTCTACAGAGGCACCATCGAGAGCATCCTGACTAGCTGCATCACTGTGTGGTATGGCACCTGCAACGCGTCCTGCCGCAAGTCCCTTCAACGGATAGTGAGAGCAGCTGAGAAGATCGTTGGTGTCTCTCTCCCCTCCCTCCAGGACATCTACAGCACCCGTCTCACCCGCAAAGCCCTCAGCATTGCAGGTGATCCCACCCACCCGACACACAGCTTCTTCAGTCTGCTGCCATCAGGGAGGAGACTGCGGAGTCTCCAGGCGAGGACCAGCAGACTGAAGGACAGCTTCATCCATCAGGCTGTCAGGAAGCTGAACTCCCTCCCGTCCTTGCCCCCCCTCCCCTCCTTTACCCCACGCAACAATGAACTCTGACACTACGACCCCCCCCCCCCCAATGTCCACACCCCCAGCCCCCCCCCAGCCCCCCCTTACAACTGTGACCCGCACCAGTCACTTTGTGCAGCACTGGAATGATCTCTACCTCATCCAGCATTGTCTGTAATCTACCTCTTCTGACAGTCTGATAAAAGACTGTTCTTTTTCTTGCACTACTCACATCTGCACAGTTTTGTTTTATTTAACTGGTTTGCACTCTATCTGCCATGTGCCTTATGCCACTTTACTTTATCTATCTCTTTTTATTGTTTATTTATTTTTATTTTTCTGCAATGTCCTCATTTGTATATCTGTATAGTTTGTATGTACATATGGTTAAACTGTATTTATCTGTATTTGAACGTCTACTGTCAGTGTTTAATGTTAACTGTATGCACCAAGGGTCTGAGAGTAACGCAATTTCAATTCTCTGTATGTATGTATTGTACATGTGGAAGAATTGACAATAAAGCTAGACTTGACTTGACTTGACTTGTATACTTTTAGTCGACTTTTTATGTAGTTCTCAGAAATATATTTAAAATGTAATTGAAGTATACTTGACTTATACTTAGAAAAAGTCTAAATATATTTGAGCTCCTACAATCTGAGTTTTCATAGTTATATTGTAGGGGGCGCTAGTATGAATGAATGAATGAATGAATGATGCATTTATATAGCGCTTTATTTTGTATTGTTGTACACCCAAATAGCTTTACAATCATGTGGGGGGGTCTCTCCTCAACCACCACCAGTGTGGAACATCCACTTGGATGATGCAACAGCTGCCACAGGACAACGGCGCCAGTGAGCTCACCACACACCAGCTACAGGTGGAGAGGAGAGAGAGTCATAGAGCCAATCGAGTGGATGGGGATTATTAGGAGGCCATGCTTGACAAGGGCCAGTGGTGGGAATTTGGCCAGGACACCGGGGTTACACCCCAACTCTTTATGAGATGTGCCATGGGATTTTTAATGACCACAGAGAGTCAGGACCTCGGTTTAACATCTCATTTGAAAGACGGGGTGTTTGGGGTGTTGATCGACTCCATCTATGTTTTGATTATCATTCTGAATCCAATTCATAGTCTTTTTTCAGCTTTTTGTTCAAAATGTTTATTTCTTTATTTTTTATTATTTATGAGACTTACCCACGTTCAAGTGTTTATTAAAATAATGCATGAAGCTTGAATAACATGTTTTTGTTTACAAGCAGATACTCTGTTCTTTCTTTTGTTGTTTTGTATGTTCAGATATACAGTGCTCAATGCACTAAATGAGTAGGCTACGCCCCCTTTGAAAAGTAACATTTTAAACAATATTATAATGAACACAAAAACATTTTCCAAAATGTTGACAAGACTAAGTTTTATATAACATCTGTTTAACTTATAACATGAAAGTAAGGTTAATAATATAACTTAGAGAACAAAATTTTCAGTTTTACTCAAATTAGGGTGATGCAAAAATGAGTACACCCCACTGAAAGTCTCTGGAGCAAAGCAAAATTTTAGACTACAAATGTCTAATTTAACAAGAATTCAACCACAGGTGAGTCTAATTATTCATTACACAGGTGACAGTTGACTATAAAAGGGTGTTACTTATGTAAATTTATTTGTATAATGCATTTCATAACAGAGCAGAGCAGCTGTACAGAAAAATGCATGTTTTTCTGTTACAACACCAGAATAGTCTTTATAGAAGTGGTCAGAAAGAACAGTTGAAATATAGAACAAATTGTAGTAATAACAAATACCATATATGCATTTAAGCTAACTTTGTGGGCATTTTAAAGCAATGAAAATGTCATAATTTTGTATCCGGGGTCCTTACAGGTGTAGGCATCATCTATTCACAGGTGCAGGGTTAAATTCATTCTTATGAAAGACTAGATAAAAATCCAAATAAAAAAATCATCCTACAAATGTCTAATTTAACAAGAATTCAATCAGAGGTGAGTCTAATTATTCATTACACAGGTGACAGTTGACTATAAAAGGGTGTTACTTAAAGAAAACCCCTTCCCATTTCATGCTGTCAGCAATGGCACCACATGGAAGAGAGATGTCACAAGACCTGAGAAAGAAAATAATTGATTTACACAAGAAAGGTGAAGGCTACAAGAAGATCAGCAAAGCTTTACTTATCAGTCAGAATACTGTAGCAAAAGTGGTACAAACATTTAAAAAAGATGGAACCGCAACCATCTCACAGAGACGTCCAGGTCGTCCACGGAAGTTAACACCTCGTCAGGAGCGTCTTCTGATGAGAAGCGTTGAAGAAAATCGACATGCAAGTTCACTGCAGTTATCTAAAGAAGTAGAAAGCCAAACTGGGGTGACTATTTCCCATGACACAATACGGCGTACACTGCAGAGGAATGGCATGCATGGGTGCCGTCCACGAAAGAAGCCTCTCCTAAAGCCCAGGCACAAAAAAGCCCGCCTAGAGTTTGCCAGGGCCCATGCTGACAAAGATGAAGACTACTGGGACTCTATACTCTGGAGTGATGAGACCAAGATAAATGTTTTTGGAACTGATGGCTTCAAACTGTATGGCGTCGCAAAGGTGAGGGATACAAAGAAAATGCATGGTGCCTTCAGTGAAACATGGTGGTGGCAGTGTCCTTATGTGGGGCTGCATGAGTGCTGCTGGTGTCGGGGAGCTGCATTTCATTGATGACATCATGAATTCACAAATGTACTGCTCTATACTGAAAGAGAAGATGCTACCATCACTCCGTGCCCTTGGTCGTCGTGCACTTTTCCAACATGACAATGATCCTAAACACACATCTAAGGCCACTGTTGTATTTCTGAAGAAGAACAGGGTGAAAGTGATTCAGTGGCCAAGTATGTCTCCTGATCTGAACCCAATCGAACACCTATGGGGAATTCTGAAGAGACAAGTTGAGCATCACTCTCCATCCAGCATCCAATCTCTAAAAGAGGTCATTCTTGAAGAATGGAAAAAGATAGATCTGGCAAAATGTCGCCAACTTGTTCATTCCATGCCTAGAAGACTTGGAGCTGTCATTAAAAATCATGGAGTCCATACAAAGTACTAGATTTAGTAGTTTTTGTTGTGGGGTGTACTCATTTTTGCATCACCCTAATTTGAGTAAAACTGAAAAATGTGTAATCTAAGTTATATTATTAACCTTACTTTCATGTTATAAGTTAAACAGATGTTATATTAAACTTAGTCTTGTCAACATTTTGGAAATGGTTTTTGTGTTCATTGAGATATTGTTTAAAATGTTACTTTTCAAAGGGGGTGTACTCATTTACGCTGAGCACTGTACATATAACAAAATATATACAAATTAATACCTAAAAAGGGACATAGTAGTATACTTAAAGTATGATGTAAAGTTCACTTAAATAAAACCTATGAGTATATTTGCAGTATAAAACTACTAAACTAGTAGTTTACCGAGACTATACTTCAAAGTGTACTAAAAATGCTACTACAAGTATTTAATTAGTAAACTCTCAGTATACCTATAAGTTCACTTTTAGTATAGTTGCAGTACAAGCTAAAAACTTTAATGTAAACTAGTTTTGTACTCAAAGTTTACTACTGTTATACTTAAAATATATTTAAAAGTATACTTTCATATACTAGAATGTGGGCCAATTTAGTCCCAAGGAGTATTGACATAGTACACTTACAAGTATACTACTAGAACACTGATATTTACTTACTACATGAAGCATACTTAAAATATACTTGAACTTTACTTAAGTATACTTAATAAAATAAACTTGAAGTATACTATTTTTGGTAAGGGTACCCCTCAAATTTTTTGGGGGAAAGAGGTCATCTAAAAAGATTTGTTGATCACTTTTAGTAAAAATATATTATTCACCAAAGTTCAATTCAGTCTGTGAATTATAAATACTATGTAATCTATTTAGTGATGGATCCTGTGTTGGCACCACTGTACGAGTTGCTCGTTTCCTGTGGCAGTGTAAACACACCATCATTTTAAATTTATTAATAAATGTATTTATTTATTTAATTTGTATGTTATGTGTTTATGACAATGTGTAAAAAACAGCAGACACTTTATTTTTGGTAAGTTTTACAGGTTTAACTTATCCAGTGTGAATCAATGATATACAAATGTCCCCAGACATGTCCTGAAAAAAAAATAAAAAAAATAAACATCTAAGTAGTAAAATGTATTTCAGCTATACTTACAATACTGTTTTTTTTTTTAATGTTAGACTTTTTTGTTGTTGTTGTTGCAGCTGTTGATCTCAGGAATAAGGAGATCTTCTTCATGATGACGTGTCATGTGTCAATATTTCATATGGTCAAATTTGTGCTTATAATGCGAAATCAAAACATAACTTGGAAACTCTGTGAACACATTTAGGGTCATTTTTCTGAGCAGAGCCGGGAACCACTGAGCTAAGCTAAAATGTGTGACGTGATCCTGACAAGGAGAGGTATGCGATCAGATATATATATATATATATGTTCCCCAGTAGTGGAGAGTAAATAATTTTATTTTTTTTCTGTTATTCTGTTAAAAATTATTTAAACTATTGACTCCACCCTGATTGCTGAAGGGGCTGAAGACTAGCATTGTTAACATGTTTGAACTTGTACAAACGCTTGGTTACAGTGTCTATCTGTATAAACACAGAATTAGCTTGCAGATGTACAGCGTTCAACTTCTCCTGGCCATGCAGTGCGATTTATACCAATGCAAACTATTTCTGTCTCTGTACTGAAAAATAATGCAACTAATCTGTAAGGAAACTGTAAAGTTTCCATTAGTTTCAGTCCTGTTCCAACACAACTGCCTGAAGATCTGCTTTGAGGTTGGCAAAGGGATGAGGCAGAGAGAAAGGATCCAAAAGTCCATACAAAACAAAATACACAGAACTGGGACTGTGAGCAGGTTCAATAGGTTTGATTAGAGTTGGAGCTGAAATGCGCAGGTAGAATACCAGCAACATGATTGGACTTGGACATAAAACAGGGAAAACAAGAATACATTCTCAGTACTAGCAAATCACAAAAGTACAGACTTTATAAAATGTACATGCTGTGCAATTCCACTATTTTATTTAGTAAAAAAATATTTATTTAAAAAATATATATAATATTGGTGAAAAATGCCCTGTTCAGTCATCTACATTAGTTTGTATATTATTTAAATACTTGAACTAACTTAAAGTTAGGTAACATACAAACCCACACACTATATGTGAGCACATTCTTGACATTACAATGACAAATGAAACAGAATTAAAAATTAAAACTATTAATAACTCACCCTAACAAGTTTAAGAACATTTAATGAACATATGTGTTGACTGGCCTACATTTCTTCCGACACTATGAATCTAACAATAAAAAAACATTAATGCCAAGCTCTGAAATTCTAGATGGCACAAGCTGATGGGTTGTTAGTGCAAAGTGATGATATTCACAGCATTAAACTACTTGGCACAAGCTGATTGGTTCATGATGTGTGCGGAGTCAATAAACTTTACATTTAAATGGCTGGTTAGAATCCA
This sequence comes from Schizopygopsis malacanthus, assembly GCA_027474115.1. Lineage (NCBI taxonomy): Eukaryota > Metazoa > Chordata > Actinopteri > Cypriniformes > Cyprinidae > Schizopygopsis > Schizopygopsis malacanthus. The sequence goes on along the minus strand of CM049876.1, from coordinate 7,470,386 downwards.
CTAGAGCAGTTCACAGCACACTTTCAGAGTTCCTCTAAAACCGTCCACCTCCCTAGCTCCACTTTTATAGATCTGCTATGGATTATTATATATGCTATTCGTGCAGCAGCAGTATGTCTTAAAAACTCACAGCACTGTATCGGCATATGTATTGGTGGTAACTACTTCATGTACTTGCTTTGCAGCAGCAGCAATCATTTACAACAACAGCAGCAGCATTTCAGCAGCAGTGTAGAAGATCTATTACGCCAAGACCATTAACATTAACATTGTCATGTACATTACCATGCTAAAATCTTCTGAGTTCATAGAGAGTATCCATATCCATATGACTCTGTTGTCACTATCAAGTAGAAATAACATTGAGGGCATATGTTCATGCAATCATCAAACATCCAGTACATGACATTTTACAAGATCAAATTGTCATAAAATGTTTAAATTATTTGCCATTTTAAAATAATTATGGTTGTTACAGTCATGACTCACGAGGGATCAAAACAAAATGGGACACATTTTTTATTTCACAAATGAAAAACATGTTCATCTTAGATGATGTTTAACTAATTCATTTTATTAATGAATTGCATTTTAAATATATGTTTAAATAATCTTCTGCCCTACACCCTAAAGAAAACTGCCACTAATTTGTTTTTTAGTAATGAGAAGAGCCTGTTCAGTTTGAAATCAAGTGGGAACAGAAAATTAGGTTTTGGAAACTGGATTTGTTTGGTCACATGATGGATTGTTACTTCAAAAATTATGTTTGTCTTTGTGATGTACATCTTTATTAAAGTCAATGCATTTGCAGTGTTCTCTGATTGAGAGTAAACTAGAGTTTAGACACTATTCAATCTACAGTCATACATGAACAAATTCTTAGTTGCATTATAATCTATGATTCTCACTCCTCTCTTTTTTCAGTGCCGCTGCAGGTCTCAGTTGTGAGTTTTAATGGATATTCTTTGGTTTTACCTAGATAAAGACAACTGAAGACTACTTGATTGGCACTATGACCCTCTCTCACCAAACTGAAAGTTTCTGAAAGGAAACTTTTCCCTCGAATTCAACAAACTTCAACACAACGAAACAGGAAACTACACATGCCACGTCACAAATGAATTACTAATTTACAGTATTAAGCTACTCGTCAAAGGTTTGTGGAAAAAAGGTTGATAAATTTAAACTCATTTCCTTTTTCATTTGATTTACTCAACTTAGTGCAATTGTCTTTTTCTCCACTAGATGAAAAAAAAGAAACAAGGAGCACAATCAAGACCAGAGAATACTGTGACTTTAGTGACTGTGCTTTCTGTTTTCATTCTGCTCTGCATTTATTGACAGAAGAAGCAGTTTGTCTTGTCAAAACAGTATCTTCACCAGCTTATAGTGTGTTTCTCTGTGGTGGAATGAGTTTCCAACCTCAACCTGATCTGCTGAGACCATCACAATCTTCAAAAAACTGCTGAAGACACTTCTCATTCATTCACCACCAATTGAAATGCGTCTACTATATAGTATTACAGTATTTCAGTTTATAAGGGATTTTCAGAAATGACAGCGGTAAGATCTGTTTACTATTTCACAATCAGTTGAACTATTTTCATGGAAATTCCTAACCTTGACCTCTGTTCTCATGAGCTGACTAACACTTTCATTTCCCCATTTACTTATTAACTTGTTTGCTTTATTAGAATAAAATGATGTATATAAGTATGGGCATCAGTTGCATATTTCAAAACATCTTTAATTTGCTATTTCACATATTATTTACGGTTGCTACAAAACAAACAGAAGTTATGTTTATGTGCATAAAACAGGATTGGAATATCAAACATATCACAGGACATCAAATAAATAAACAATAAGAAGAAAGAATAAAAGTATTAGCAACACTTATACTATTAAACAGACCACTCAGATCAAGTTGAGTCAAGTTAGAAATTCCAAGGGTTCACACAAAACAAGGGGAGTCCGTTTTTAGCAATTTTGCTGCTCGCAGTTGGAATCAGCTTCCAGAAGAAATCAAATGTGCTAAAACATTAGCCACATTTAAATCCAGACTCAAAACTCATCGGTTTAGCTGTGCATTTCCGAACTGATTGTTTTATGTTTTATAATTTCTTTGTTTTTATTGTGGTGATCATTATTATTCATTATTATTATTATTAGTTTTGATTCCTTGTTTTTATTATTGTGCTTATTATTTGTAATTTTTATGACTATTTCACGTCCTTTTATGTAAAACACTTTGAATTGCCACTGTCTATGAAATGTGCTATATAAAAAAACTTGTCTTGCCTAAATAGACATTCGCTGTATTGCACACAACCCCTACAAGTGCCCCAGGAAAGAGCACAACGCAACCACAATCACACTGAAATTTCACAATAAAATACACTAAAAGATAAAAATAAACAGCACTCAAAGGGCAAAACCATATATATGAGAAAGTAAACTACCATATGCGCTGTGTAACATAAATTACACTAAATTAATCCAAATAGCACAACTAAACAAATAAACAATAAAATGCCCAAAATTAAATTCAGCTTGAACATCACAAACAAATTCCTATCTTCAGAAATGTCTACAACACAAAAATAGGCAATTATTTATAGACTATAAATTATAGACCTATTTCTGACCAATACACAAGAGCAAAGTTAAAGGCAGCCTAAATACACTGGAACACTCAAAAGAGAGAAAAGGAGACGAGATATTGTCTAAATATGGTAGGATTCATTTCAAAACATAGTTAGCCCATAAATTAAATTCATTTTTCAAAAACAGCTAAACAGAATTACATACCGAGCTGCCTGGGGAATGACTACGTGTCTGATCACACGCACAAACCACCTGTAGGGATGATGGTATTCCCACAGGCTTCACTTCCTCATGTTCCTACTGTAGCCTACATCTAGTCCCTCCCTAACAACTGTAAAGTAGGCCACTGTTTACATTCCATATCAGTCGAGTGACTTTAGAAGTGACATGGGGCGAATTTAGTGAATTAGGGGCCCCAGGCCAATATAGGGTATTACCTAGATCAACCTTGAGGTTCCTTTTTTTTGTCATGATGCTTGCTGCTGCACAATGGTGCCCCATAGTTGAGTCCAGTGTTTCTACATTTTTCATGTTCATGTTATAATGGCGTTCTTTCATTTACATTTACATTTATTCATTTAGCAGACACTTTTATTATTTCATGTTGTAGACCACGAAATAGCAATTGATTTACCGTTGAGATAAAATTTTGAATAAAAACTAAATAAATTATTAAATTATTAACCTCACAATTGAAACTTTAAACCATTTTTTTTTAAAGAAAAAGGATGAGTCAGAAGTATAAATTATTATATTATTTAAAATGGGTTCATGTGGGTGGATTTTCGCATTGTTCTGAACAAAAACTGCAGACTGGATTATTGAAAATGCACATTCATTCTCTGCCAAAGAGAGACCTCACGCGGCAGTCAGCTTCAGATGCATATTATTTGCTACAAGCTACAAGCAGGATACACAAGTAGCACGTCCAACTCGGACACGCAGACGGTTGTCGTGGTCATAAATATTAGCGTGTCTGCACTTAATGGCCATCTCGTATATGAAAATCGTTTTAAGGGGCCCTTGGCTTTTGGGGGCCCAAGGCAATCGCCTACCTTTGCCTAATGGGTAAGTCCGCCCCTGAAAGTGATAGAGGAAACATACACTGAACAAAATTATAAACGCATTATAAATGGGGGGATCAAAAGCATCCCAAACATGGTCAATGGGTGACATGTCCGGTGAGTATGCTGGCCATGCAAGAACTGGGATGTTTTCAGCTTCCAGGAATTGTGTACAGATCCTTGCAACATGGGGCCGTGCATTATCATGCTGCAACATGAGGTGATGGTCGTGGATGAATGGCACAACAATGGGCCTCATGATCTCATCACAGTATATCTGTGCATTCAAAATGCCATCAATAAAATTCACCTGTGTTCGTTGTCCATAACATATGCCTGCCCATAGAATAACCCCAACGCCACCATGGGCCACTCGATCCACAACGTTGACATCAGCAAACCGCTCACCCACATGATGCCATACACGCTGTCTGCCATCTGCCCTGTACAGTGAAAACCGGGATTCATCCGTGAAGAGAACATCTCTCCAAAGTGCCAGACGCCATTGAATGTGAGCATTTGCCCACACAAACGACAATGAACTGCAGTCAAGTCGAGACCCCGATGAGGATGACGAGCATGCAGATGAGCTTCCATGAGACGGTTTCTGATAGTTTGTGCAGAAATTCTTTGGTTATGCAAACCGATTGTTGCAGCAGCTGTCTGGGTGTCTGGTCTCAGACGATCTTGGAGGTGAAGATGCTGGATGTGAAGGTCCTGGGCTGGTGTGGTTACACGTGGTCTGCAGTTGTGAGGCCGGTTGGATGTACTGCCAAATTCTCTGAAACGCCTTTGGAGATGGCTTATGGTAGATAAATGAACATTCAATTCACGGGAAACAGCTCTGGTGGACATTCCTGCAGTCAGCATTCCAGTTGCACGCTCCCTCAAAACTTGCGACATCTGTGGCATTGTGCTGTGTGATAAAACTGCACATTTTAGAGTGAACTTTTATTGTGGCCAGCCTAAGGCACAGCTGTGCAATAATCATGTTGTCTAATCAGCATCTTGATATGCCACACCTGTGAGGTGGATGGATTATCTCGGTAAAGGAGAAGTGCTCACTAACACAGATTTAGACAGATTTGTGAACAATATTTGAGAGAAATTGGCCTTTTGTGTACATAGAAAAAGTCTTAGATCTTTGAGTTCAGCTCATGAAAAACGGGGGCAAAAACAAAAGTGTTGCGTTTATAATTTTGGTCAGTATATATTAGGGTGAACCTAATAAATATCAAAAATTCAAAAAGAAATGAATATTATGCTTAAAGAAATTCTAATAATTTATTATTCAAAAACATTTTGTATTGTTTTTATATTTCGCTAATGTTGAGAGGAACTGGGAGTAAGCGCAGAGGCATTGTGTTAATTAATTAAATACATGTGTTAAATAGCACAGATATCCTTTATGTTTAAATCCCATTTTATTAACCAACACCTTTGCTGCTGGCTTTCAATGGTGCAATTTAACCACACTAGTAAGAAAAAAATATGACCTTCGATAATCACAGTATTTGTGTTTCATTGCTGAAGTAAGAGTGCTGAACTTTCTTCACCTGTGCAATCCAGGTTTGTTTGAGATGCGCCCTCTACTGTACATTTCCTTCAGCCTGAAGCTTATTTATTTCACTTTTGGTGTGAAAGTGCTTTTACATTTCAGAATTAGAATCAGAATGAGCTTTATTGGCCAGGTATGTTTAGACATACAAGGAATTTGTTATAGTGACAGAAGCTCCACAGTGCAACAGAATGACAGCGACAGGATACAGACAACAAAATAATAATATACAAATATACAAAAAGGCAATGTGCAAAATGGCAAAAACACAATATACAATACAGACAAATATGTGTGAGGTCTGACATGTGCAAAATTGAAATGAAAAAAAAAAAGTATGTGTGGTGAATAAATAATTGTATAATAGTGTTGTGTGTTCCATTTTTTATGTCAAGTGTTCATGAGATGGATTGCTTGGGGAAATAAACTCTCTTTCTGGTACTCAGAGCTCTGTAGCGTTGACCAGACGGTAACAGTTCGAAGAGGTGTGCTGGATGTGAGGGGTCCAGAGTGATTTTGTCAGCCCTTTTGCTCATTCTGGATAAGTACAGTTCTTGGAGAGTGGGGAGGGTTGTACCAATGATTCGCTCAGCAGTCCGTACTACCCTCTGTATTCTTCTGAGATCAGAAGAAATTTGCCAAAAAATTACTTTTTATATCAAAACCAGAGAAGCAAGCCCAGCTCAGATTAGAAAAAAAAGTAACACAAAAGCCATAAAATATAGTAGCCTATAGCAATTATCTACTTTTTAGGGAGTAATGCAGTATTGTAATGCATTACTTTTAAAAGTAACTTTTCTTGATCTGCTAATAACACAGAGAGTATTGTGTAATGCAGCAGGTTTTCATCAATATGATGAAAATATCATCATAATATAAAATATAATATAAAATATTGGGGTTATAGCTTATTACTGGCAAGTTCCAAAATGAGACTAACATTACCACAAAGAACCATAAACTGTAACCATAAGCAACTTGTGTGCTATATTCAAGATCTTCTAAAATGGTTGTATGTGAAGATCAGCGTTCAACAGCCATAAACAGAAACTTTACTCCATCGTAAGCTCTCAAAGCGCATTCGCACTTGCATTCAATTCAAACAGTGAAAATTCTGAGCCGACGCATCTTTAAGCATCATGTTTAAATATGAACAACTGTGTAAGACAAAAATTGTAAATGGACAATTTTTATGATGTAGGCTGAAAATTAGCTTCCCCTCTTTGAAAGACCAGCAGCCGCCACTGCTAGAAACTTCCCGGCAGGTGTGTTGAGGCAAGTTGGAGCTAAACTCCGCAGGACACCGGCCCTCCAGGACTGAGTTTGGGCACCCCTGGTCTATATGATCTGAAATAATGTGGTAATTATCTTCCATTAAAGCAAACTTATTTAGTCTTTATTTGTATGTATGCATGTAGGCCTATGTATGTATGTATTTATTAATTTACTTTTATGTTAGGGTAACCATATTTATTTGGAATATCCTACAGATGTGTAGTCTTATACCCATGCAGAACAGTATTTTGATGTGGGGGAAAAATGCCAGTACTGTGTACCAATACCAATTTCACATTTGAAATTTCTACAATGGAAGATGGAAAACAAACAAACAAAAAAAAAAACACTAAAACATTTAAAGGAACCATTTGCTAAACAGACCTTTATTGTGTGTGCGTGTGCGTGATGTCAATGGATAGGCGGAGCAAGGTTTACCCTACCCCTGAACACAGTTTGGGACAAATTTTTTCCTGTACAATTCAACTAAATGTATTGCAGTTGTTGCAGATGACTTGAAAATGAAAATGAAAAATAAAGCATCAATTGGAGTGTTATCTAGATCTGCATCGTAAAGTTTATGAATGCAATGGCCAAATCAGATGAGAGGGTGCTCGCTACAGAGCCAAATAGGATGAGCTGGAGCTCTAGCTCCCCTTTACCCTATCGCTAAATATAACTCCAACCATTAATTCCACAGAGGTGAAGCTGGAGGTAATTTGGCTCCGAGCCCTACTTTGATGCAGTGAGCAATCCTTGAATCAAATGCATTCAGGTGAGCCATCTCTGAAATCTACCTTCCTGCAAAGTTTAGCTACAACTCTGATCAAACACAGCTTAAACAGCTGATTCATAAGCACTTAATTACAGACTGTTGACTTGGTTCAGAGTTGGAACTGAAGCCTGTTCTTAGCTCACTTTCACAACAACCTTGACAAATCTAAATCTTAAAATGAGAAACTCTGTAAAATTGCAAGTTTTTACATTGTAAGTTTTTATTAATTAAATTGTGAATTTTTTTAATGCTCTCAAATGCTCTTGAAGTCCAAAGTATACTTTTTTTTTACATGTACGCTAGCGTATGCATAGCCTACATTAGACCGCATAGCCTTTCAAACTATACTCCATTTGATAGTGTGCACAAACCCAGGTGGTCAACACATGCGCACTAAAAACTTTGTCCAGCATATATTCAATTTTTCTACAAATTAAGCGCGGATACAACAATCGAGAGGTACACGTATAGTATATGCATAGTATTCTGATGACGATATTCATGTAATGGGCACTGTACACTGAAATTTGCGTATGCGGAACAAGTGAAGTATAGCCTACTTTTGGCATAACTTATCTATTTTTATAGGCCTAAGTTATGTGTGACTGCAACGCATAAAGATCGCAGACACATTCAAATGTGATTTTTACACACATCACTTATCCAGTGTAAACTGATGGTAGGCTATACAAATGTCTTCAAGCACCCTCTTTGATTTTGATCAAAGAAATAAAGAGATCTTTCCAAAGATAAAGTGCATTTAGTTCATGGAAATGGGCAATGTTTTTCATGATTATTAGCACAGGCGGACAGTAATTAAGTACATTTGTTATTGTACTTAAGTACACTTTTTGAGTATCTGTACTTTACCTGAGTATTATTTTTTCTGGAAACTTATGACTTTAACTTCTACATTTGAAAGACAAATATTGTACTTGTCAATCCACTACATTTATATCAAGGTCCTTGATGTAGAAAGTCGTTAGCAGCTTTGAAAGTCAGGGTGAATTTTATTTTATTTTTTTCTCCAAAACATGACTTGATCTGACTCTTTTTCAGATAGTTTATCAGTAATCACTCTTGTAAGGCTACATGAAGTGAATTTCCAGCATTTTTGAACACTGACCAGTTGCAAATGTGATATTTATTTCATTCAATAATAAGAAGTTAATATTCTTGTATATATTAAAAACAATATTGTCTGATTTTGTGACATTTTGCACGTAAAAATATCTATAAAGCCACATAAGTGCATTTCGTAATAAAACACAATAGGTGTTGGACTTGGAGCAGCACTGCACAGACTGTTCAAATTACTACGAATCAGACATCAAATTACTACGAGAGCGGTTAGTTTTTTTGTTTTGTTTTGATGTCAAATGAAAAGCATTGCCAGGGAAGTCCATCTGACATCAGTGGTTCAATCTGAATTATATGAGGCGACGAGAATACTTTTTGTACGCAAAGAAAAAAACAATTTTTTTTCAACAAATCGTCTCCTCTCTGTCTCTCCAACATCAGCGTAGCGTCATTTTGGATATTACCCATTGAACGCAAGCAGCGTACTCCCTTTTTCATCTAAAACATCTTAAATTGTGTTCCGAAGATGAACAAAGCTTTTATGTAGTTGGAACTAGAGATCGACCGATATGGGTTTTTCTATAGCCGATGTTTAGAGGTCAGGGTCAGCCGATGGCCGATATGTGCTGCTGATTTTTTTGGCAGATTTTTAGGGCCGATAAGTTTTTTCCTCTTAATTTGCATGCTAAAATATCACACTAATAATAAGTGGATGCACAACATTTCTAAACTTAACATCATCATTTATTTTGTGCACTGCAAGGTATTCAAATTAAATATTTATCCAAAGTTAACCAAACAAAATCAATAAACTGACCAAGTATTAAATATATAAAACAGGTAATATAAAAAAAAACTTTCAATCATTTACATAAAAGTTACTATCGTAACCTCGGTTCCCTGAGATATGGAACGAGTACTGCGTCTTGTAAAGACGCATATGGGAAAATGCCTTTTTTCTCCTGAACTGAAGTCTTATTTAATCACGCAGTGAAACTGCACGACTATTGGTTTGTGCAGGTGTAGAAAAACGAACCAATGGGTCGGCAGCAGAGCTGCACGAACCTATGGCGACGATACCCGCCAAATTCCCGCCGAAACGGGCGGGGCATCTGACTATATAAGCGGTCGTTTCGCCATAGGATCCTCAGGTTTACTTCGACTGAAGCGACGACTGAGTCGTGCAGCTACCTGGCACGGCAAAGTACGCAGTACTCGTTCCGTATCTCAGGGAACCGAGGTTACGATAGTAACCGAGTACGTTCCCTATCGATACTCCACTCGTACTGCGTCTTGTAAAGACGCATATGGGAACTGAATTTAATCACGCCGTACTAGGGTAGATGAACGACTGTATATACTTCCATAAACATAAATGCCCATAGGGAAGTAAGTAGTATACTTCAGGCTAAAGCGAGCTAAACTCATAGAGGTCATGCTCGGCCTGGATAATCGTTCCACTTCTGTATACTCAGTTAACCGGAGTATGCAGGGTGCCAATCAGAGAGCCTGAGCGCATTGCGGTCAAGAAATCTCTGACAGGATTGTTCCCACAGCGTATGTGTACAAGCTCATCTAAGCAGAGAGGACTCTGGCCTGTAAGGCCGGTATGTCCAGGTTATAAAACCTAGCAAATGTGGACGGAGTGGCCCAGCCAGCCACCGTACAAATCTCTGTAATGGATACACCGCTAGACCACGCCCATGACGAGGCGATGCCTCTAGTCGAATGGGCTCGTACTCCAATGGGGCATTGCAGGCCCAAAGAAGAGTATGCCAGCATGACAGCATCCACTATCCACTATCCACTTAGAGTCTCTGCTTCGTGACCGGATGTCCTTTGGTGCGGTTACCGAAGCTAACAAAGAGCTGTTCCATATGCCTAAAAGGGGCAGAACGCTCAAAGTAGATTCTCAGAGCTCTGACAGGGCATAACAAAGATAACTCCCGGTCCTCCTCAGACGGAGGAAGCGCGGAGAGCGTGATGACCTGAGCTCTGAACGGGGTTGAAAGTACCTTAGGTACGTAACCCCGCCTTGGTTTCAGGACGACCTTGGAGTCGTTAGGCCCGAATTCCAGGCAGGCAGGGCTAGTAGAGAGCGCCTGCAGGTCTCCAACTCGCTTAACCGACGCTAGTGCTAGTAGCAGAGCAGTTTTCAGCGAAAGTGACCGGAGGTCCGTAGACTGTAGCGGCTCAAAGGGAGGGCCTTTCAAGGCCCTCAGTACAGTGGGCAGATCCCATGTAGGGACAGTAAGGGGCCGAGGTGGATTCAACCTCCTGGCTCCCTTCAGAAAACGGACAACTGAGTTGTCTCTGCCTACCGACTGGCCCGCTATAGCTGCTACGAACACCTTAAGTGTAGAGTGAGAACGTCCTTTATCTAGCAGTTCCTGCAGAAAGGACAGAACCACCGTTAACTCAGAGGTAGAGGGGTTTTCACCACGGTTGAGGCACCAAGTGGAGAAAACAGACCACTTAAGGGCATCTCGTAGATGGGGCTCTAGCCTCAGAAATGGTGTTTAACACTCGCTCTGGGAGGCCAGTAGGCTCCCATTGAGCGGCCAAATGTAGAGAGCCCACAGCTCGGGTCGAGGGTGCCATATTGTTCCGTTCGCCTGAGAGAGGAGATCCCGTCTCAGGGGCACGGGCCAGGGGGCTGCTGTCAGTAGCTGAGTCAGCTCTGACAACCAAGGTTGGTTCCTCCACAAGGAGGCCACCAATAGCACCTTGTGACCCTGTTCCCTGATACGCCTGTCGACCTGTGGAAGCAGGGCGATCGGGGGGAATGCATAAAGGAGGAGGTTGGGCCAGTCGTGGGCCAACGCGTCCCTGTCCTTCGAATAATAAGTTGGGCAGTGAGAGTTGTCTTTGGAGGCGAAAAGGTCTACTTCTGCCTTGCCAAAGGTCTTCCAGATCTTCTGGATTTCTGAATTTCTGAATTTCCCCCAGCGGCCTCTTTGGACCTGCGGTGAAAGGATTCGCTGAGCGCTTCACAGAAGGCATCACAGGCTATGCGACACTTCCTGCCCAAGCGCTCCAGCCCAGCAGCTGCTCAGAGTTGCCCCAGGACTGCGCCGACTCAGCAGCCCGCGAAACCTGCACCTGCCGTTTACGCCCATCAGCCTGCTAGAACTCAGCAGCCGCGAGGGCGTTCACGCTCAGCCAGACGCCACCCCCCTCCGAAGCACCAGGGCCCCCGACTCAAGATAGCGTTGGACCCTGCGCCCACGGCGTCCTCCTGATCTGCAGGACAGGAAGAGGAGAGGGTCGAGTCCCGCCACGGCCGGACCGCCCACCAAAAGGCCTCTCATGAGAAATCTCTTGGCACCCCGTTCTTTTCCGGGTGCAGAGGGAATTGTGTCTGTTGCTACAGGGTCCGTACAAGCGACCATGCAACTGTCCGCTGTGATAGCGGAAAAAATAAAACACAAACATTCTCAAAAAGAGAGCAATTTTCCTCTTCCGTCCCTCACGAGTGCCCTGCCTCCGTGCAGCCGGCCACTCGAGTTTATCCAACCCCTGCCCCTCGGTGCAGGGCGAGAACGCTCGCGTTCTGCGTTTAGAGGTGATGACGCTGCTGGAAAAAGGAGCCATAGAAATGGTTTCTCCAGCTTTGAGCGAGTCAGGCTTTTACAGCCGTTACTTCCTCGTCCCCAAAAAGGATGGCGGCCTCCGGCCCATCCTCGATCTCAGACGCCTGAATCACGCCCTCATGAGACGGCTGTTCAGGATGATCACGCTGAAGCAGATCCTCTCGCAGATTCGCACAGAGGACTGGTTCTGTTCTCTGGACCTGAAAGACGCATACTTTCACATCCAGATAGCCCCCCATCACTGAACTTCAGGGAAGAGCGGCGATGGTCGTGTTTGAGGGGCCTGGCGGCGCCCCGGCAGAAACCACTCATCCAGACGGCTGCGAGAGGGCTCCTCTGGTGGAGACCACTCCAAACCGAGCTCTTCAACCGCTTTGGAGAGGACACGGAAAAGTTCGGCATCCATCCCGGCTTTGGCGGCGCTGGGCGCGGGCAAACCTGAGGGGGCGGGGTCAGTCACTGAGCCCGACAGCTCCTCAGCATCTGAAGCTACCAGTGACATGCCGTCATCGGCCAGCTCATCGTCACTTCCCCCGAACGAGACCAGATCGCTCACGCTTGCAGAGGGATGCTGGTCAGGTTGGATAAAAAGGACGGGAGACATCTCTCTGTGTGGCGAAAGCGAGGCACGCAGGATCTGAGCCGGCGTGAGCTCGCTCTCAACCGGGCGCTGAGAACCTCTGCCCCGCTGTTTTTTCCTCACAGGTCCCTGGGAGGAAGAAAACGGGAGGGCGCGAGGGGCGGGATCGCTCTCTGAAAAGAAAGCGATGCGCGTGCGCAGAGAGGCGAGACTGATGCTCTCGCAGTGAGAACAATCAGACCCAGCGAGCGCGGCATCAGCATGGGATTTCCCCAGGCAGGAAACACACTCGCTGTGACCGTCATCGGCGTGCAGGGGAGACCTGCACGAGCCACAGTAACGGCGCGGCATTAGAACGCCGATTTGCTCTTTTAGAGACTTACGTGATATGATCGCCGGATAGCTGCAGCGAACGGGACTGGAACTGCTGCGATGCTGGGGCGCGTTGAAGGCGGATCAGCCGAGCAGATCGAGGTCGCTGGGTCCTACTGCGAGGCATGTCAACGGCGAGTAAGCTTCCAGATCAGTGTTAGACGGAGTCGTCGTCGCTGAAGGAGAAAAAATCTGAGGATCCTATGGCGAAACGACCGCTTATATAGCCAGATGCCCCGCCCGTTTCGGCGGGAATTTGGCGGGTATCGTCGCCATAGGTTCGTGCAGCTCCGCTGCCGACCCATTGGTTCGTTTTTCTACACCTGCACGAACCAATAGTCGTGCAGTTTCACTGCGTGATTAAATAAGACTTCAGTTCAGGAGAAAAAATGCATTTTCCCATATGCGTCTTTACAAGACGCAGTACGAGTGGAGTATCGATAGGGAACCAAGGAGCACAATCAAGACCAGAGATGATTGTAACTTTAGTGGCTTTGCTTTCTGTTTTCATTCTGCTATATTGACCGGAGAAGCAGTTTGTCTTGGTATTACCGTATCTACATCAGCTTATGTGTTTCTCTGTGCTGGAATGAGTTTCCAACCTGATCCGCTGAGACCCTAAAAACCTTTAAAAAACAGCTGAAGACAATCCTTTTCCATTAGCACTTAAACCGCCAATTTAAGGCCAGGTTTCACAGACAGGGCTTAGACTAAGCCAAGATTAGGCAATAATTGATTTAAGAAGTTTTTGTAAACGTGCCTTAAAAGCAAAAGCAAGCATGAAAAAAAAACAAGGAACAATAAAGACCAGAGAAGATTGTAACTTTAGTGGCTTTGCTTTCTGTTTCCATTCTGCTCTGTATTTAAGTATATTGACTGGAGAAGCAATTTGTCTTGTCAATAAAGTATCTATATCAGCTTATAGTGTGTTTCTCTGTAGTGGAATGAGTTTCCAACATTAACCTAAACTGCTGAGACCATCATAATCTTCAAAAGACTGCTGAAGACACTCCTCATCCGTTCACCACCAATTTAAATTTGTCTAATAGTATTTCAGTTTATAAGGGATTTTCAGGAATGACAGCGGTAAGATCTATTTACTATTTCACAATCAGTTTAACTATTTTCATGGAAATTCCTAACCTTGACCTCTGTTCTCATGAGCTGACTAACACTTTCATTTCCCCATTTACTTATTAACTTGTTTGCTGTATTAGAATACAATGATTATGTATATAAGTATGGGCATCAGTTGCATATTTCAAAACAACTTTCATTATTTCACATATTTATGGTTGCTACAAAACAAACAACAATTATATTTATGTGCATAAAACAGGATTGGAATATCAAACATATCACAGAAAATCAAATAAATAAACAATAAGAAGAAAGAATAAAAACACGAGCAACACTTATACCATTAAATAGACATTCGCTAGGTTACAAAACTAACAATATGGTACCCAGGAAAGGACACAACGCGACCACAATTACACACTGAAATGTCACAATAAAATACACTAAAAGACGAAATAAACACTGCACTCAAAGGCAAAACCATATATATGAGAAAGTAAAGTGCCATATGCAACGTGTAACATAAATGACACTAAATGAATCCAAAGAGCACAAAAAATAAAATGCCCAATATTAATTTCAGCCAGAACATCACAAACAAATTCCTCTCTTCAGAAATGTCTACAACGTAAAAATAGGCAAATATTGATAGATTATAAATTCAATACTTATTTCTGACCAGCGTCTAATATACAAGAGTAAAGTTAAAGGCAGCCTAAATACACTGCAATACTCAAAAGAGAGTAAATTAGGCATGTAAAATATGGTAGGAATCATTCCAAAACATAGTTAACCCATAAATGCAATGAATTTGTCAAAAATAGCTAAACAGATTTACATACCGAGCTGCCTGGGGAATCTGTTCCTACATGTCTGATCACGCGCACAAACCACCTGTAGGGAAAATTACATTCCCACAGGTTTCACTTCCTAATGTAGTCTACATCTAGTCCCTCCCTAACAACTGTAAAGTAGGCCACTGTTTAGGTTCCATATCAGTCGAGTGACTTTAGAAGTGACAGAGGAAAGTTATATTAGATTGCACCTAATTTATTTTTATTTTTATGCATTAGCAGACTTTATATGTTTGCATTAAATCAAACCAAGCTGAATTTAAAGGACAAGAACACTGATCAGAGTCGCCTTTAATTGTCAACGAGGGTCAATGCTGTCCTCTGGTGGTCACCAACAGTAATATGAATTATGATAAGAGACCCACCCGACCCCAGATATTCACTGGCATTGACACTGTTTAATTAGTTCTTTCTGTCATATAACAGTTTCTTTGATTTGATTATGATTGTGCATCTCAACCATAGATGAGCGCTGTTAGACCACTGAAGCAAATCATCTTAATTAATTAACTTTTTTTTATTATTGTGACAATAACCGTAATAATAATTCATGGGTAACGAATTACAAGTAAATTACGTAATCAGATTACTTGTTTTGGTCCACGTAACTACTAAAGTAAGGCATTGCTTTTTAATTTAGAAGAAAATATCTGAGTTACTTTTTCAAATAAGTAACGCTAGTTACTTTGTTTTTCCATGTATTCACTGATGTTGAGATAAATTACTGCGGTAAGGCCAGCCTCCACTTTGAAAAACACTAGTCATTCTAGCCGCCACGTTATTTTGTGGTGCGCGCATATAGTACGCGTTGCGGTAATAGCCTGTAAAAACTCAGATCAAAGGAAAAGCGATATCTGGCATTCATTTATTGAGCCAGTTTCTCTGTCAATAACTAATAAACGAATAAACTAATACATAAATAAACAAGTAAATAAAATCACTGAATGTAAAATAATACAAATGTTTAAAAAAATGGTCTGATAAAATGAAAATTACTTCAAATGTTGAGTAATATTAAATGTAGAATATCCAAATAATATGAAAATAACTGTATGATGAGAAATAACAAAATAAAAGCCTTTCATTAACTAGCATATAACCATATTTATCTGTAAATTCACATAGTTATAAAAAGAAAACTCCTTTTGATCATCAGTACACCACTCCAGAATGTCATTTGCCTAATGTCAGGACTGTCTGATTTCCTGTTACACAATAAAAGCCCTCCAAAAACTCATATATGATCAGTTTTGCCTGTGATTTTGGATAGCTATAAAAAAGTAAATCTCTGTTTCCACAGACCAGTTTTAATTCATATTGACAGTCCACTGCCCCAGGATGTCACTCAAGCAGTTTCAAGACGATCTGATTTTGTATTACATAATAAAAGCCGCACTGCACTGGCGGCGCAGTGTGTTACTGATGGTAGCCTTTGTTACTTTGGTCCCTGCTCTCTGCAGGTCATTCACTAGGTCCCCCCGTGTGGTTCTGGGATTTTTGCTCACAGTTCTTGTGATCATTTTGACCCCACGGGGTGAGATCTTGCGTGGAGCCCCAGATCGAGGGAGATTATCAGTGGTCTTGTATGTCTTCCATTTTCTAATAATTGCTCCCACAGTTGATTTCTTCACACCAAGCTGCTTACCTATTGCAGATTCAGTCTTCCCAGCCTGGTGCAGGTCTACAATTTTGTTTCTGGTGTCCTTTGACAGCTCTTTGGTCTTGGCCATAGTGGAGTTTGGAGTGTGACTGTTTGAGGTTGTGGATAGGTGTCTTTTATACTGATAACGAGTTCAAACAGATGCCATTAATACAGGTAACGAGTGGAGGACAGAGGAGCCTCTTAAAGAAGAAGTTACAGGTCTGTGAGAGCCAGCAATCTTGCTTGTTTGTAGGTGACCAAATACTTATTTTCCACCATAATTTGCAAATACATTCTTTAAAAATCCTACAATGTGATTTTCTGGATTTGTTTTTCTTATTTTGTCTCTCATAGTTGAGGTATACCTATGATGAAAATTACAGGCCTCTCTCATCTTTTTAAGTGGGAGAACTTGCACAATTGGTGGCTGACTAAATACTTTTTTGCCCCACTGTATATATATATATATATATATATATATATATATATAATAAATAGAGTCTATAAATGCCAACAAGTCGAAAACGGACATGAAACATAAAGGGAAATTGAAAGCAATGCCGAAGTAATGCGTTTTGAGTAGAGATTTAAAAATCTGTATAGTAGGAGCAGTTCTAAGCTAGGACAGGAGTGGTATGGATGAATTTACGTAGGCCTTTTAAGAGTCCTACTGAAGTATTTTGGACCAACTGGAGACTCAACTACACAATACAGTGAATTACAGTAATCTAAACATGATATACAATCGTAAATTACTCTCTCTGGCCGTGTTCTGAGGTCCTGCGCTGATCAGCAAGCTGGTTTGTTTGTGTCCATCTTTAATGAGTCCCTTGCTACCTCTGTGGTTCCCACCTCCTTCAAAAAATCTGTCATCATCCCTGTGCCTAAGAACAGTAAATGCTCTTGCCTGAATGACTATCATCCAGTTGCCCTCACATCGACAGTCATGAAGGTTTTTGAGAGACCTTTAAAGAACCACATTTGCTCCTCCATCCCGGTTACTTTGGACCCTCTTCAGTTTGCCTACCGCCCATATAGATCTACTGACGATGCCATCTCTCAGGTCCTGCACTCTTCCCTTACACACATTGACAGCAAAAATGGCAACTATGTAAGGCTGTTATTCATTGACTATAGCTCAGCTTTCAATACAATAGTCCCCATCAAGCTAGCTTTTAAACTCACAGACCTCAGCCTAAACTCTTCACTCTGTGACTAGATTCAAGACTTCCTCACCGGCAGACCTCAAGTGGTGAAAGTAGGCCAGTTCACCTCCAACTCCATCACCCTGAACATAGGAGCCCCACAGGGCTGTGTCCTGAGTCCCCTGCTCTACTCTCTCTACACACACGACTGCGTGTCCTCTCACAGCTCCACTTCTATTGTCAAATTTGCTGATGATACTGTGGTTCTGGGCCTCATTTCCAAGAACGATGAGACCGCATACTTGGATGAGGTTGAGAGACTTACATCATGGTGCCAGGACAACTGTCTCTCTCTGAATGTGAGCAAAACTAAAGAGCTGATTGTGGACTTCAGGAAGAGACAGCAGCGGCCCTATACTCCTCTTATGATCAGTGGGATGCCTGTGGAGAGTGTGAGCAGCTTCAAGTACCTTTTTGCAAACATATTCGAAGACCTGACTTGGACTGCACACATTCAAACACAGGTTAAGAAAGCCAGGCAAAGACTTTACCATCTGTGACAGCTGAGGAAATTCAAGGTCTCAACATCTATCCTGAAAACTTTCTATTCAGGGGCCATAGAAAGTGTATTGACTCAGTGTGCATCTCAGTGTGGTATGGAAACGTCTCAAATCAGGACTTCAAAGCTCTACAGAGAGTCGTGCGCTTAGCTGAGCGCATCTCAGGGTCTGCCCTCCCCTCTATGTAGGACATCTACCTCAAACGCTGTAAAAGCAGAGCTGCTAAAATCATCAAAGACTCAAATCACCCTGGTAACCATCTTTTCATTTTACTGCTATCTGGCAAGCGCTTCCGGAGCATGATGGCAAAAACTGAGAGACTTAGGAGGAGCTTCTTCCCTCAGGCCACCAGGTTCCTTAACACAAACTCAGTATCATAAAATCAACATGACTCAATTTAATAAACTGTAAGATATTCACTATTCTCCATCATCCGTATTGCTGCTATGTTTATATGTTTATACACTGTACAACCTGTTTGCATTCTTCTTGCACATCCCTGCTTATATTATTATAATGATTTATTAAGTCTACAGTACACTGTCGTGGACATTTATTTTTACAACACATTTTATTCTTTTTTTTAGACCTATATTTATGTATATTTTCTTGTGTTGTGTTACATATAATTGCACTGTCCATTGAGCGGACCTGACTTTCACTGCTGATTATATTCTGTAGAATTGAGTATGTGACGAATAAAACCTTGAATCCTCAAAGTCTTGAAAAGAGAAGAAAGGCTTAATTTTAGAGAGAACGTGGAGCTGTAAGAAACAGGATTTAACCACAAAATTTAATTGACTATCAAATTTCAGCTTACTGTTAAGCAAAACACCAAACAATGTTTGTAAAAAGGGTTTTGGCTTTGGATGAAACATAATGATTACTTAGATATTTTAATGGAATGCCACTAGGGAGACCATAAAAGGAAAATTTCAGTTATCTTTTCATTAATGTAGAGAACATTTAATGACATCCAGATTTTGATATCATTCATACAAGCCAACAAAGTATCAAAGTTGTTGTTATCAGAGCAACTATATGGCAAATAACTCTGGGTAGTTTCAGTGTAACAGTGAAATGAGACACAGTGCTTCCTAAAGATGGAGCCCAAAGGGAGCATATACAGAGAGAAAAGTGTTGGAGCATGTATTGATCCCTGTGGGACCCCCCAAGGGAGCTTAGCAGCTGATAACATGTGCGTGCCTAGTCGAACTGAGATCCTCCGGTCCTTTAAATGGGGTCTAAACCAACCTAAAACAGTTCCTGTCAAGCCAACATAGGACTTGAGTCGGGCAATGACAATATTATGATCGATCATATCAAATGCTAATACTCAGACCATATTATAAAGTGTTATCTATTGTTCTTTAATTCTTTTGCACTTTAAAATGTTTTAATTTATACATTTGTGTATTGATTTATGTATTTAAATGTTCAGTTATTTTTGTTATAAGAAAATAATTATTAAAAAAAATTTGCGACTACATATAACTATTGGGATAGTACCCTATAATGTGGTAAAAGTTTTAGCAATTATCGCAACACAATTTTTTTTAAAGTCACATGCCTAATTTAGACAGACCACTTTCACTTTAGATTGACAGCCTACCTCATCCGAGTGTCACTCCCACAATGTCAGGGCTGTCTATTGTATAATTTCAAAATCCATGTAGAAACTCACATATATCCAGCTTTAGCTATCTATTCAAATTGGCTTAGAAGTTTCCAGTGACCCATTTTACTTCATAGTACATATATGTGATCTAAGTCTTTAAATTGCTTGAGTGACATCCTGGGGTAGTGGACTGTCAATCTGAATAGAAACTGGTCGGTGGAAACAGGGAGTTTACCTTTTAGAGCTATCTAAAATTACATTTAGTCATTTAGCAGATGCTTTTATCCAAAGCGACTTACAATTGGGAGTACATAAAGCGATTAATCTTGAAGAGGCAAACAGACAGAGGAAGTGCCATAACACCAAGTCTCAGGCATTGTTCAAATAAGTACATGCTAGCAAGGGAAGGAGAGAAAGATAAAGAGAAAGATGAAGATTTAGAAAAAGTGAAAGTTCAAATTATTATTATTATTTTTTTTTTAAGTAGTCAAGTAGAGTTGAAAGAGATGAGTTTTCAGTTGTTGCTTGAAAATTGACAGGGATCCAGAACTGGTCATATATGAGTATATGGAGGGCTTGTATTATTTAATACAACAGATCATCTTGAAACTGGTTGAGTGATACCCTGGGGTAGTGAGATACAATCTGAATTGAAATTGTTCTGTGGAAACAGGGAGTTTCCTTTTTAAAGCTATCCAAAATCAAAGACAGAAGAGGTAGAATATGAGATTTGGATGGCTTTTATTTTGTAATGCAACATCAGATCGTGTTGAAACTGCTTGAGTGACATGGGTCAAAACGCCCCCATGGGTGGGTAAAAGTGCTGCAGTTTTCTTTAAACAGTCAGATGCTCCAAATATGTCTACACTGTCAGAAAAAAATATTTAAGAGTTCAACAGCTTGTCATTGAGGATCATGTGCTTCATCTATACCATTAATGGGTGCTAATTTAGTACACATTTTTTAAATGTAACTTTTAAATAAAACTTGTTTTACCTGAACTTGGGTTGAGTCTTGAGGTTGTTCAAGATCCATAACTTCAAGCTCTTGAAATTGTTTTACGCCGTCTCTGGTTCTCTTGTTTCCATAAATAAAATACCTTAATAATCCTTAAAGGTGACAAAATTAATTTAGATTTAGTATTAATATTCTGTTTGTTTTTTTTACAGTAGAAACACTCATGCAATTCTATCAAATAACTCACTTGTGATCACAATAATCAGAAGACTATTCAACAGAGCAGAGATGAGGATTATAATATGCCAGCGTGTCTGATTTTGCTCCTGCACTGTATGATTCTGGATCTCTGCAGTTGGTTCTGTGATATTTAATACATTCACAGCTGTGATATTAGTTTTTTGTTAGTCTCTTAATAGCATGCATTGTATAACATGATCACTGAATGGTCACTCACCAATGATGTGCAGTCTGATGCCGTTGTTGAATTCTTGAGGAGGGTCTATTTTCATACAGTAATAAACTCCTAAATCATCAATAGTGACATTATTTATGAACAGATTGTGTTTAGTCTGAACTGAATATTTTTGTTTAAATGTTTTCTTGAAGTAAAAAGGAGCTGTAGATGAGAAAGTGCGTAATATCAGAAATGGAGAATCTAGTTTCAACAATAACCAAAAAACCTCCTTCGCATCAAGATCAGAGTTTAAAGTCACATTTTGACCCAAATCTGTTTACTGATCTGTTAAAGTCTCTGCAGCTCCACACCATATGAGCAGATCTGTGAAATAAACACACACACACGTAAATAAATTTGGAATAAAATGGTCATGAAACTAATAATTTACAAAGCACATTACAAATGGTACAACAAACTCACAGAGGTGAAGTTGCATGATCTTCATGATGTTAAAACACTTAATAATGTCTTGTTTCTTTCACACAACTTCAGAGATGAAACTTTACCTCAGAGCTTACAAGATAAAGTGATGATTTTAACCAATCGGGAGGAAGTTAAAGGAAGGCTTGCTCTGACCACACGTGTCATGTTTTCTTTATGTGTTCAAACTTTTGAACTATTAATCTCTTAGTTCATAACTGTAAAAGGCAGCAGAATGACCCAAGGCAGTGAGTAAAATCTAATATGCTGTTTTTCCATTGTTATACAAACACTAATGAATGAATTAATGAATAAATGAATGATGCATTCATATAGCGCTAATGTGATGTTTTCTTCAACTGTAGATCATTCATAAATCTAATAATATCTTTATTAACTTTATAGATCAAGTTTTTAGTTACTGTCTCTTAAATTTCAATGGTTACATGATCTTATAGCAGATATACATGTGCTGCATAAAACACATTATGGTTGACGCAAAATGTGTATTCTTGTTTGAAACCATGCTGTGTCATCTACTAACGAAAACAATTAACATTCATGTCAAAAACATATTTGTTGTACATTTATTATGGTTTGTTTTCTTGATTTCCAGCTGTATGTCAAATCTCTATTAAACACAAAACAGAAACTAGCAGAACATTTCACAGTTTTATGAATATTTTTCATGAATTGGGAAAAATGGTGCAAGGAATAAAATATATGTTTAGAGATACTTTTCGTGGTACTGTAAACTTGTCATCACATTTATGATAGACAAAAAATATTATATTACTATATACAAGCAAGATCTCCACTTAAAACAGTTTAAAAATCATTACATTATTACATTAAGATCTACCACACTGCTTATTTAGATGCAAAGCAGAAAACTTACAAAATGTAACAAGAAATCTCTAATCTATGAAAAATACTCAAATGTACAATATTTATTAATGTGTTTACATTTATGTATAATGTATATTACATCATACATTGGCTGTAGACAATCTGACTCTGATCTGTGCAAGATTTGGCGTTCCCGTGCAAAACCAATTCAGCGCACTGAAAGAGGAAAATATTAAATATCAATGGCCATATGGAATATGTAATACATGAAGTACACTTAGCTGGTTATTAATAATAAATCCTTACAGGGGATGAAGGGGTTTATTCTGCAATAATGGCAGGCTGACTGTACATTATTAGTTTAGTTATCAATATACATATTATATAAGCCTTTATATAAGTATCTGAGTCATATTTTTTCATCTCGCTCAAGTATTTCACAGAATCGTGTAGCACAGCGTACATTTAAAACATTTCAGTTCATTCAAATATTGAATCTTGATCATGTCATTTGAAGATGAAAGGAATCACTGGGTGTTAAATAAATTTAAGATAACATTTATTGAAGACATATTTCACCTGTAGGTTATGGAAGATTTCAGCTGCAGTGACATTATTAGATCTTCATGCTACATCAGTGTAGCTCTTCGCCAAACCTGAAACGATGAATGAACAAAGAGCACTTGCGATATTATTACATTATATTTAGTTTGTGGTCAAATCAATGAGACCTTCACCTGAACATATAGACCTGTACAAGAACAACAATACAGCAAATCTCAACTCTCTGATTGTTTATATCATTGGAAAATGTAAACAATATGATCACACAGCTTTAATCTGCTAAATGTGACTGGGTGGCATTAAGATACTGTAAACATCATGATTTTCTGTGCTTACAAATACATTTGACTTGACTAGATACTATGAACATGGGTCAGGGCTGTTAAAATATATATAAAAATGTTTGCTAATCTATCATATTGAAAGAAAAAAAGAACATACAAATATTATGGTTCAAATTTAAGATCATTAAATTCTCAGTTGGAGCCATGAATTTATCGAATAACTCACCTATGATCAAAATTATCAGAAGAGCATTTATGAAAGCAGATATGAGGACAATAATCAGCCATTGTGTTTGATTCTTGCTTTTTTCAGTCAGTTCTATAAAATATGTGATATTCAGTGCTCTGCAATCAGTTTATTTACAATAAACATAATGTTAAAAAAATGATGCAGTATATAATAAATGACTGTATAATATCAATATGATCAGAGAATGTTCACTCACCAGTGAAGTGTAGTCTAGTGCCGTTGCTGTATTTTGGAGGTATGTCTGTAGTCAAACAGTAATAAACTCCTAATTCATCAACAGTGACATTATTTATGAACAGATTCAGTTTACTTTGCACTGAATATTTATGTTTAAATCTATTATTGTAGTAATGAGGAGTAGTGGGGAAAGTGCGTAATATAATAAATGGAGGATCTGGTAGTTTCAGTAATAACCAGTTAACCTCCGTTACATCAAAATCACAGTTTAAAGTCACATTTTGACCCAAATCTGTTACTTGATCTGTTAAAGTCTCTTCAGCTCGACACCATATGAGCAGATCTGTGAAATAAAACACACATACACACAAAACAAACTGGATTACAATTGTGTCATAAAATAAAGTTATTAAATTATGAAGCACATTAAAATATTCATAAAGTACAATAAACTCACCGAGAAGAAGCTTCAGGATGTTAAAATACTTCAGCATGATGCAGTCTTGTGTGACTTCAGAGATGAAAAAAAGTTTCAGAATAACAGGGTGATTTTACCCACAATCAAGAGGAAGTTAAGGCGAGTTTACTTTCACCACATGTCGTGTTTTCTTTCATTTGTTCAAAACTTCACTATTGATTATTGTCTTTACTAAATAATCTCTAATTCCCAGGAACAGGCAGCAATATTACCCAAGTGCAAATTATTGTGTTACATAATTATAAGTAATCTCCAATAACTCAACATTTAGCTGAGGTTTGGATTATTCCCTTGAGTCTCAATTGTTTCATTGTCTCATCAGCCACAATGTATTTGCACAAAACACATTTTTGAAGACACAAACAATATTTAGCAATTGAGTATGTATTCGAATTCATTTTGGATGTGTTTTATAGTGTAGTTTACATCTAAGATTTTGACTCTTTGCAGCAGATGGTGTATTTACACATTATAGAATAAGAGGTGTGAAACACAATTGTACAATAGGTTAAAGGCTCATAGTGTTTTGAGTTGCATGTTCATGTTCCCTTGGTTAAGTTTAAACCACCTGCTGCATGCACGTGTGTATGATTGGGTTGTCTGTCAAGTGACCAAACCAGTGGAAAATGTTTGCACGAAACCATGCTCTGTGTTAACCACAAACAACAGTTGTGCAGAAGATATAGAATATAGATATGTTAGTTTTAATACAAATCAAGTGTCAAAAGTTGAAATTTGTAGGTACAGTTGCCATCTTCAGCAAAATAAAGGACACCCATTCATGACCCATGCCCCCCCCCCCCCCCCCCCCCCCCCCCCAAAAAAAAAAAAAAAAAAAAAAAACAAGGACACAAATAATCAGTGAGAAACTTATAGCTCAACAATAAACTATGAGAAAGCATGCTCAAGTATGTAAACTAGCAACAGGACACATTAATATCGTTATTTTATATTTGATTATTTATACGATTTTATATTCGATTGTTTGACAGTTATGCAGCTGTTTCTTGGATGGGATGGATTTTAATTATTGATTCATTGTATTTATATTTTATTCACTTCCTTAAATTAGGACTACATTATTATTTAATTATTTGTCCTAATTTTTTTTATAAATAATGTGGCATTTTTTAAACACTTTTTAAAATGCTAAATTGTATATGACGTATGTGACCCTGGACCTCAAAACCAGTCATAAGTAGCACGGATATATTTGTAGCAAAAGCTATTTTGACACTTATGACTGGTTTTGTGGTCCAGGGTCACATATATGATTGTTTATTATGTATATGTTTATGATTAATTTAAATTATAAATTAATAATTATGGTCTAACATTAATTATAATATATTAATTCATTAGATTGTATTAATATGAATTAATATGTCTAATAATGTCTAAAATGTCAAAAAACATCTAAAATAAATATAAATGATAATAATATTCCTTTATATTAATTAATGTTCCTGTGGCTCAGTGGTAGAGCATTGCATTAGCAGTGCAAAGGTTGTGGGTTCAATTCCCAGGGAACACACAAACTGACAATACATGTATAACCTGAATGTACTGTAAGTCGCTTTGGATAAAAGCATAGATGTAAATGTAAAGGCAAATATTCTCTAGGGACTCGCTGACTTCACTAATTAGCGATTGGTTGTTTTGCTCAGAAGGTCATATTGAGTGTTGCATTTTTCTCCATTCAAAACTATGAGTGACACGTCTTGGGTATTCTAGTCTTTGCTACACTGGATGCGGCACGACACGACCAATGCACAATAGTAAACTGATGCCTCGTTCTATTTATGACGTACTGAAACAAAGTTCAAATGATTTGCAAAGGTTGCTTTGTCGCATCCAGTGTGGACAGTCTCAAGCTGTTGGTATATTGTGTTAATTTATTTATTTATGTATCGGTTATGGCTGGTAACTTAAAAAAATGAGTAGCCAAATTGGCTTGTGAGATAAAAAGTAAAAAGTTATCTCACAGAAGTGAGTACACCCCTCACATTTTTGTCAATATTTTCGTATATCTTTTCATGTGACAACACTGAAGAAATTACACTTTGCTACAATGTAAAGTAGTGAGTGTACAGTTTGAATAACAATGTACATTTGTTGTCCCCTCAAAATAACTCAACATACAGCCTTTAATGTCTAAACCAACCGCTGGCCACAAAAGTGAGTACACCACTAAGTGAAAATGTCCAAATTGGGCCCAAAGTGTCAATACTTTGTGGGGCCAACATTAATTTCCAGCACTGCCTTAATCCTCTTTGGCATGTAGTTAACCAGAGCTTCACAGGTTACCCCTAGAGTTCTCTTTCACTCCTCCATGATGACACCACGGAGCTGGTGGATGTTAGAGACCTTGCGCTCCTCCAACTTCCGTTTGAGGATGCCCCACAGATTGGCTTTATCCTCAGCTTCTTTAGCAAGGCAGTGGTCATCTTGGAGGTGTGTTTTGGGTCGTTATCATGTTGGAATACTGCCCTGCGGCCCAGTCTCCGAAGGGAGGGTATCATGTCACAGTATGTCACAGTACCTTTTGGCATTCATGGTTCCCTCAATGAACTGTAGCTCCCCAGTGCCGGCAGCACTCATTCAGCCCCAGACCGTGACTATCCCACCACCATGCTTGACTGTAGGCAAGACGCACTTATCTTTGAACTCCTCACCTGGTTGCCGCCTGTAACGAATGTCCACTGAAGGCGAGCGTAGTGATGAACCCAAGTGCAGTTTATTTACAAAGTGCTATCCAAATATCCAAACAGACTCCAAACAAAGACAGACTTGACTTGACACAGACTTGACAAGAGACAGACTTGGCATGGCATGAACGGACTAGACTCACCAACAGCAGGTTACAACATTAAATACACGACCAGGAACAAGACAAAGACATGGCTACTTATAGCAAACACATGACAAGAACAAACCAATGGGGACATGAAACAATGAACATGACAACCAATCAGAACATGACACATAGAACAGAGGAACCAATAGCAAAGACGACATGAGGGCAAGGGAAGCATGACACAAACAGAAACCAAAACCAAACTTCAAAATAAAAGACATGAAAACAAGAACATGGAACAGAACCAAAAACAGACCTTACACCGCCACACATGCTTGACACCATCTGAACTAAATAAGTTTATCTTGGTCTCATCAGACTACGGGACATGGTTCCAGTAATCCGTGTCCTTATTCTGCTTGTCTTCAGCAAACTGTTTGCAGGCTTTCGTTCTTGTACATCATCTTTAGAAGAGGCTTCCTTCTGAGACGACAGCCATGCAGAACAATTTGATGCAGTGTGCGGCACATGGTCTGAGCACTGACAGGCTGACCGCCCACCCCTTCAACCTCTGCAGCAATGCTCAAACACAAACTCTGGATATGACGCTGAGCACATGCACTCAACTTCTTTGGTCCATCATGGCGAGGCCTTTTCTGAGTGGAACCTGTCCTGTTAAACCGCTGTATGGTCTTGGCCACCGTGCTGCAGCTCAGTTTCAGGGTCTTGGCAATCTTCTTATAGCCTAAATCTTTATGTAGAGCAACGATTATTTTTTTCAGATCCTCAGAGAGTTCTTTGCCATGAGGTGCCATATTGAACTTCCAGTGACCAATATGAGAAAGTGAGAGCGATAAAACCAAATTTAACACACATGCTCCCCATTCACACTTGAGACATTGTAACACTAACGCGTCACATGACACCGGGGAGAGGAAATGGCTAATTGGGCCCAATTTGGACATTTTCACTTAGGGGTGTACTCAGTTTTGTGGCCAGCGGTTTAGACATTAATGGCTGTCTGTTAAGTTATTTTGCGGGGACAGCAAATTTACACTGTTAAAGCTGTACACTCGCTACTTTACATTGTAGCAAAGTGTCATTTTTTCTGTGTTGTCAAATTAAAATATATAATTAAATATTTACAAAAATGTGAGGGGTGTACTTACTTCTATGAGATACTGTATATATACAGTGCTCAGCGTAAATGAGTACACCACCTTTGAAAAGTAACATTTTGAACAATATCTCAATGAACACAAAAACATTTTCCAAAATGTTGACAAGACAAAGTTTTATATAACATCTGTTTAACTTATAACATGAAAGTAAGGTTAATAATATAACTTAGATTACACATTTTTCAGTTTTACTCAAATTAGGGTGATGCAAAAATGAGTACACCCCACAACAAAAATGACTAAATCTAGTACTTTGTATGGCCTCCATGATTTTTAATGACAGCTCCAAGTCTTTTAGGCATGGAATGAACAAGTTGGTGACATTTTGCCAGATCTATCTTTTTCCATTCTTCAAGAATGACCTCTTTTAGAGATTGGATGCTGGATGGAGAGTGATGCTCAACTTGTCTCTTCAGAATTCCCCATAGGTGTTCGATTGGGTTCAGATCAGGAGACATACTTGGCCACTGAATCACTTTCACCCTGTTCTTCTTCAGAAATCTAACAGTGGCCTTAGATGTGTGTCTAGGATCATTGTCATGTTGGATGACATGACAATGTCATCGTCAGGAGCGTCTTCTGATGAGAAGGGTTGAAGAAAATCGACATGTAAGTTCACTGCAGTTATCTAAAGAAGTAGAAAGCCAAACTGGGGTGACTATTTCCCATGACACAATACGGCGTACACTGCAGAGGAATGGCATGCATAGGTGCCGTCCACGAAAGAAGCCTCTCCTAAAGCCCAGGCACAAAAAAGCCCGCCTAGAGTTTGCCAGGGCCCATGCTGACAAAGATGAAGACTACTGGGACTCTATACTCTGGAGTGATGAGACCAAGATACATGTTTTTGGAACTGATGGCTTCAAAACTGTATGGCGTCACAAAGGTGAGGAATACAAAGAAAAATGCATGGTGCCTACAGTGAAACATGGTGGTGGCAGTGTCCTTATTTGGGGCTGCATGAGTGCTGCTGGTGTCGGGGAGCTGCATTTCATTGATGGCATCATGAATTCACAAATGTACTGCTCTATACTGAAAGAGAAGATGCTACCATCACTCCGTGCCCTTGGTCGTCATGCACTTTTCCAACATGACAATGATCCTAAACACACATCTAAGGCCACTGTTGGATTTCTGAAGAAGAACAGGGTGAAAGTGATTCAGTGGCCAAGTATGTCTCCTGATCTGAACCCAATCGAACACCTATGGGGAATTCTGAAGAGACAAGTTGAGCATCACTCTCCATCCAGCATCCAATCTCTAAAAGAGGTCATTCTTGAAGAATGGAAAAAGATAGATCTGGCAAAATGTCGCCAACTTGTTCATTCCATGCCTAGAAGACTTGGTGCTGTCATTAAAAATCATGGAGGCCATACAAAGTACTAGATTTAGTAGTTTTTGTTGTGGGGTGTACTCATTTTTGCATCACCCTAATTTGAGTAAAACTGAAAAATGTGTAATCTAAGTTATATTATTAACCTTACTTTCATGTTATAAGTTAAACAGATGTTATATTAAACTTAGTCTTGTCAACATTTTGGAAATGGTTTTTGTGTTCATTGAGATATTGTTTAAAATGTTACTTTTCAAAGGGGGTGTACTTATTTACGCTGAGTACTGTATATGAATGAATATATAAGCATCTTGCACAATATACGTTGTGGAAGACACTTTTTTATATACTTCATGCACTATAAAGGTATTCATCTCGAAGTGTTGTCAGCTCTATACACTCCTAAAAAAAAAGGTTTCAAAGGGTATTTCCAGCGATTCCAAATAACCTTTGAGTGAACATTTCATTTTTTGTTAGTGTGAAGCTTTTCACACTAACAATAGTTAGTGATTTTATATAATCTTTTAATAATGACAATTTTAATAATCTGAATAACCTTTTTTCACTATAAAGAACATTTTGCACAATGGAAGGATTCCATTGATAAAGGATGTTTAATGTTCTTTATGGAATCATCATTGAATCTTTATTTCTGGGGCAGCATGTTATTGTGCCATATATAAAATTAACAAAATAGCTTGTTGTCCTCAAATAAATACATTTTAGAAAAAAAAACTGACTAGAGTAAGAAGTGTGGCAAGTAGCCACAGTCTCCGTTATGCACTCCTGATAAATTATGTTTCAGTTTGGAAGTAATTTTGGAAATGATGGTGAACCAGTTATTATGTTTCTGCCTTTTTACAGTTGGCTAAATCATTTCAGTGTTCTGTGAAAATCACAAATTATTCAAGTGTGTACATGAAAATGCAATAAAAAATACAAAACCGTGATGTTTAATGATTTGCAAGCAGTGCTGGGAAGGTTACTTTGGAAATGTAATAGCTTACAGATTACAAGTTACCCTATTTGAAATGTAATAAGTAGCTTAGTACATCTCATAAGCTCATCTCATAGCTCATCTCATAAGCTCTACAGCTCATAAGCACACCATCCAATTTTAGATCGCACATCTAACACATTAATTTGTTTTGAAGTAATCAGTTGTTCCACAAGGGGGCAGCACTGTCCTGTGTCATTGTTTCATAGTAGAAAACAAAACTAAAGAGACGGAACAACAAAAACAAAATAGCGGAGACCGCAACAACAACAGATGGCCGCATTGACAAAACACTTGTGAGTGAGAGGGAATGGTATAATCATCAAATGGAGTATATTCTCAAAGTCTACGCGTTCGACTAGGTACCCATACGCCAGTACACACGTCCAAAAACAAAGTATACTTTGGACTTTATGTTTTGTTTTAGTCTCTGTCCTGTTTTACCTTTTTGAGTTCCCTAGTTAGTCTCCATGGTTTCTAACTAGTTCCATGCACCTGTTACAGTTCTGTTAATTATCCCTCTGTATTTAAGCCAAACGTTTATAGTTCTTCTGTGATCTTCTGTGAGTGTTTCCAGTAATTGGATTAAGATATTTTGTGGAATTCTTAATCGTTTATTTGCACTGTCGCTAAACATGACAGGATGAGCTATTTCCTTTAACAATATTACCCCCCCCCCCCCTTTTATATGCAAACAAACACAAATTCCTTATTTCTTTATGGTTCCAGAGTGCCGAAGTCTCCTTTCCAAAAGGTTACCTGTTTGAACTGACAATGTCCATACAACTGGCAAAAAATATAACTTTTGGGTATTTCTATCATTTAAAAAAACAAATAAACAAGCATAGCCCTATGTGACAAAAAGTAACACAAAAGTAACATAATGCATTACATTTCATAAAGAGTAATGCAGTTAGTTACTTTTTATGGAGTAACGCAAAATTGTAAATGCATTACTCTTAAATGTTTTCCCAACACTACCAGTAATTTCTGACCTTGTGGGGACATTCTAAAATCATACAAAATTATTTTTTTTGAAAATCTAAAAGTAGGTTTTTACAGCAGGGTCAGGGGATTCAAATTGTTTTTGTACAGTATAAAAATCATTACGCCTATGGAATGTGAATGTCCTCATAAAACATGGGTGTGTGTGTAATGTCTGTATGCTGTGCATAATTTGTCACATGACCCCCCATATTAAAACATACTGTATACACCTGTGATTTAGAGATGCCCATTCAAACATTATTTTTATGCTCAAAACAGCTTTTGTTGCAAGTTTTGGTGAACTGCTGGTGTAGACAATTATCTAGCTAAGGATCATTCAGTAATAGTAATTATAAAGTGAATCAGATTTGATTATAACATGGCACTGTACATGTGAGGTAAGTGTGTCAGGTGCTTTGGGGTAAAATGTCCCAGTGTCCCGACTATAGAGATTATTACATTTTGCTTTCAAATTCAGTATATTATGTCACAAATACCTTTACAAAAAAAATAGACATGTTCTGCAATTTTTAACTTTAATTTAGCTAAGTTTTAAGTTGTTCTTGTAGAAAACGAGTGCTTCCACAGAATGTAACATTGGTGACCTCTGCTGGTCTTAACAAAGTAGCAAAAATGAGAAATGAATACTCTGTATGAATCACAAAATTAAACCATCTGTGAACTGTCCATTTCCCCCTTTTTCTCAGCCTTAATCTACTGTGCCTGGAATATAGCACATGATTTATAAGGATAACGTAGAGTTTTTTTTTATACATAATAAAAGGACTACGAATCTGTATTAAGGACATAAGCTTGGTACAATTGCAGATATTAGATTATAGATTTTAAATGCATGCTGGGTTCTAGAAAATAGACTGTCTCATTCAGCTCAAAGTTGATACACAAGTCCCATAAATTAATTAATCAAGCAGCAGTCACCTTAAACGATTATATAATTATATTAACTTATTAGCACAGACTGCATAGATAAATATCAAATTATGCAACTGCATAAAACAGCAGAAGTGTGACAAACACTGATTACACGACAAAATAAAGACACATTATATTCACTGAACACAAACAATACACAAGCAGATTAATCCAAAACATAAAGTAACAAAAAGTAAAAAACAACTTGCAACTGTACAAAAAATAAAATCTCTGGAATGGCATCGCTGGAATCTTTGCAGCTCTACATGCCAGTTCACATAACAAAAACTTTATACTATAAATCATTCCACAATCCACACCCTAGGAAGAAGACATCAAACCTGCTATTCTAAAGACAATCATTTCCTTATATTCTTACTACTTAATAGTCGTAAAGGACATACCGTTCATATTCCATGTCAGTCAGGTGATCTTGGGAGATAGTGGAATCTGTATGTTATCTTTGCAACAGCTTGATGTTGCTGTGGTTCACTTTTTTCTTCAGAGCTCCTTAAGATTTTTCCCATTTCATTTAAATTATTTACATTTTCCTTGAGGCACATTGTACCAATAATATTTATAAAATTGCTGCACCAAAGACAGTAATTTAGTTTTTTAGACATACAATTACATTGTGATTAATCTTTACACCAACGCCTTAACTAAGATCTCCCCATTAATTGGAGAAAGAAAATATCATGCCAATTACATAATTAAGTAATTCAGAAATCATAAAACATTGTGTGCATAAACACTATCAAAACGGTGGCATAAGAACTGGAATTTGCATTGATCCTAAACCTGCCGTAGGAGGTTCACGCACTAATAGAGCACAGAGATAATGACATGCTCTTAACTTTGCAGCACAGAAGATAATTTACACGCCCTTAAATTTACATCAGGCAAATTATCCATGAACGTTCAGACCTTTACTACATGTTCTTCCAAAATCATAATCATCTCAAAGCAGCTATAAGGAACGTTACCTTGGTTGTGCTTTTTTGGTGAAACCTTTCATTCACTTGAAGGTGAGTTTAAATATGAGAGAACACAAGAGCAGTTTATATAAAACAAATACAAAATAAAGACTTTAACATGGCACAAATTAAGCTTGACATGACTAGTGATACTGAACAAGAAACTACCTAAACAGTGTTACATTTAAACCGGCAACAAGAGACACATGGGGCTGTATTATTTGCAGTGTTGGGAAGTACTTACATGTAACAGAATTATGTAATTGAATTACAAAATAAAAGTAACTGTAATCAGTTACAGTTACTAAGAAAAAATGTGTAATTAAATTACAGTTACTTATGAAAATGTTAAGGATTACTAAGGGGGTTACATCTCCCACACACACACACACACACACACACACACACACACACACACACACACTCCCACACACAGATTTAACGGATTTCCTTCATAAATTGCAATTTTATGAGTGCTCTAAAATATGAAACACCAATGTTTCAGGAGTTTATAACATTAAATAACTTATTTGATAACTCTTTATTTCCTATATGGGTTTATGTAAATGCTGTATTTTTTAAGATTAACAGTTTTTTTTCCAAAGGCATTGTTAGATTCCAGTGTTTCCCGTCATAGTTATGCAAAGATTTGATTTCAAAAACAATATCATAGCTATTAAACTATTTCTTGTTATGATTTTAAATATGCATTTAACCTCAGAAATTCAGAGTCAGAATTATCTCAAAGTAAGTCTGATTCTGTGGTGGCTGTGCTTCAAAGGGGATATCGGATGCCCACTTTCCACAAGTTGGTTTGATTTAGGGTCTTTTTGAAATAGCCTCAATGGTCGTATAAAACAACACCCTTTATACCTTGCCAAAAACAGCTTCATTCACAGCGACTCGTTTCGGTGCGTATCTCTTGTCTTTATATGATAAAGAGTTCTGCTCACCCCGTCCCTCTCTTCCGTGGAAGAGCAAAGGTGATTAGCAAATAATCATAAAAATATATATATATATATACTGTAAAGTGTAAGACTTACTACTTCTGGAAGTGCATCTGGATCACGAACAATGGGAACTGATCCATCCTTGAGTTTTAACTTTTAAACAAAACCTGCCTTGAATTGTCCCTCATTCAGAATGCAAAGGAGTAAAATTATTTGTGCAGACATAACCTAATTTAGGTGTATTCGTTGTCGCATTACCATCAAAATCAAAGGCTAATCCACTGCGTCCTCAGTGGCTCTGATGTTTGGATAAAATTAGGACTCTTATATTCTCCTACATCTAACAACAAAACACCTGCATTGCTTACAAGACATTGTAGTTACTACAGCTTCTCAAGCGCAGAGAAAATGATAGACTTCCTACAACAGGCTGTGGGCAGAAATATGCTAATATGGGACAGTACGTCAGTGGTCGTGGGAGGGGCCTGAGCATTATGACATCATAATGTCTTGATAACTGTTTAGGTTTTTGGGGGATAAAAAAAAAGGAGTTATTGGATTTTTATCATTGAGTGATAAACGTTAGTTGTGTCTACGGACTACCAAGACACATTTATATGCAAATTAAAATATTTTGCCTCGAATCTTGATTCAAGTCATGAAGGATTTAGAAAGTCTGACAGTAATCAGTGTTGAGTACTACTGTAAGGTTAACCCTGCCTGGTTTACATGTTTAAAAATAATTACCGGTTGAAAACACTGACATTTTAAAAAGTAATCAAATGTAATCAGTTACATTACTTTAATAAATGAATTGATAAGTTACACCAATTATTGCATTTGAAGTAGGGTAACTTGTAATCTGTAACCTATTACATGTTCAAAGTAACCTTCCCAACACTGAATGTTTGCTATGCTGATGACACACAGCTCTATCTCTCAATTTGACCAGATGATCCAACGGTATCTGCATGGATCTCAGGCTGCCTGGCGGACATCTCGGCGTGGATGAAAGATCATCACCTACAGCTAAACCTGGCAAAGATTGAGCTTCTTGTCTTCCCTGCCACTCCAACTCTACAGCATGATTTCAGCATCCAGCTAAGTTCTTCTACAATTACTCTATCAAGCTCAGTCAAAAATCTTGGTGTAATTTGTGATGACCAGCTGACATTCAAAGACCACATTGCAAAAACTGCTCGTTCTTGCAGGTTTGCATTGCACAACATCAGAAAGATCAGGCCGTTTCTGACACAGCACGCTGCACAACTTTTTGTCCAGGCCCTTGTCATTTCTAGACTGGACTATTGCAATGCTCTTCTAGCTGGACTTTCATCATGCATAATCAAACCTTTACAGATGATTCAGAATGCAGCAGCACGAGCCCAAAAGAGCCCATGTTACACCTCTCTTTGTCTCCCGGCACTGGCTCCCAGTTGCAGCTCGCATCAAGTTCAAGACACCGATGCTTTCAAATAGAACAGCCACAGTCTCAGCACCCGCCTACTTTCACTCACTATTACGAATCTACATCCCCTCAAGCAGGGGCATAACTGCACATTTGCTGAGGGGTTTGCAAGATCTTGGTTAGCTTTTCAAAAGCCTACTGTTATCTCTTATTATCAAATGGGCAAACAAATTGAGTTAGACTGGTTTGTTATATTCCAAGAAAGCTTCATGAAATAAGTAACCATCATCCAGATGCTTACCTTTCATGGAAATAATTGGCAACACACTTGCAGTTATGGAAGACAATTGAAGTGAATTGCAAGAGAGAAGCATCTTCCAAACAGGAGCAGGCCTTATAATAAGATGTCCACACAGATGAAAAGAAAAAAAACAAGTGTACAGGAATCATGTGTTGGCTTTGCTGCTGTGAAGGACACAACTAGTCAGGGCCTAGCAGAGAAACTGATTAAAGTGATTGAGACGAATTTTGGATTGGAGGAGGATTCAGAAAGGCATCCAAGCTTTAATCCTGGAGAAAAAATCTAGGAGGCAATATTCATTCCTTGCTGCTGCCAGAAAAAAAAATCTTCTTTTATGTGATGGAGCATCTTCAAACAGAGAATGTTTAACTTTCTTTGGCACTCTTCAGAGATTGTGTACGAACTTCTCCTCGTTGGGACATTCTGAAATAATTTGTGGAAATTACACTGAAGCCACTGAGTGACACCAGCTGGGAGGCAAAACTAGATTCTGTTAAAGCCTTGCGCTTTCAGCTTAGAGGAGCTCTTGATGCTTTGGAAAAGCTTGAAAAAGTGTCTTCCCTAACTGCAAGCGATTTGCCAATTCTTTCTATGAAAGGTAAGCATCTATATGCTGGTTACTTGTTTCATGAAGTTGAAGTGTTTTTGAAAGACATTGTCAGTTGTTGTATCCCAGCACCAGCCGTTTGTCACGTGTTTTGTTTCCACCAAATAATTAGCATGTAAAGCAATACACTTTATTTGCTTTCTTAGAATATAACAACCAGTCTCACTAAATTCTCTCCCTATTTGATAATAAGCGATAACTGTAGACTTTTGAAAATCACCTGTTACTCGCCTCGGATCTAGGATATGGCCCATCAGGACATTTCAAAGGCCCTGTCTCAGTCATGTTTTTTGATAAAAGTGTCAGTTAGTTGATGGGGTGCAGGCCAGTCTAATGGATCCGCTCTGGGTAAAGTCTTTCCTCTGCTTCATCTCTGTATTCTCCATCTAACTCCTCTCTTCTGATGTCATCCTGAAGATGTGACTCTCCATCTTTCCCTGCATTAGATTTTTGCAAGACAAACCAATATTTAACTCTCAAATGACATTATCTGTAATGTACTTTACAATATCATGTGTAGCTAGTTCTACCTGTTCTCTTCGCTTGCACTGAATACATTTACTTTCTCTCTTTTTTGCTCTTCATCTTCACAACTGAGTAAACAAAATAGATGTTTCACAAACTTTGTTCCTTAAGGCCACAATACCTTAATCTGCATGTTTCTTGATATTGTGTAATTCATAAAACCCTGTATGGCTCTGTTTTCTTCACCTGCTCTGTCTTGCTCTTTCACCTGCTCTTCGTTGTCCTCTCCATCTTCATGGCAAGTAAATATACTGTTCCCTATCTGTCGGTCACTACGAGTTATGTCGTGACGACATAGGGGATTTACCTGGAAGCCCCGAACATCTCTGACTAAGAGAAAACGCCAATGAAATTGGCTAGTGGATTTTGCATACCTGAGCCACTCCCCGTGGATACGGGTATAAAAGGGCGACAGGTGCATCCACTCATTAGATTTTTGCTTCGGAACCGAGTGGATGAGAAGATGCTGATCTCCACAAAGCCGTTCATCTTTGTTTTGTTCCCGGTTGGCGTAACGGTGCAATCAGCCGAGTCCCTCTCATCAGCGATTCCCCTGGACACTTCAACTGAGAGAGCAAATTCTAAAAGAGCAAATCATGGACGATGCGATCGTTGTCTTCAGTGTCTGGGCCGCCGACACGCTGAAGCTGCGTTCGTGGATGACTCATGCGTCTGTTGTGGGCGTATGAGCATGATTTCGCTGCGATCTCGCCTTTCCTTTATGAAAGGATTGGCACCCTCTGCCGCCACCCGTGCTGATCTCTCTGGCTCGAGCAGAGGATCGCCGGCTGATGCTCTGGGAGATCTGAGGGTTACTGTAAGAGCCTCTCCACCGGGCACGCCCCCACGGACCTCTTACTCCTCACGCAGCGAACATCCCGTCCGGTTCCCGGGTGATTTCGCTGGTCTGTCCCACGGGGCGCCCAGCATTTCATTCGGTGCGCCATCTGTAGATAGGATGTCGGTCGCAGCATCGGGGGATGGGTTCACGTCCTCTGAGGATGAAGGTGCGGTGGGGCTGCCCCCCTCGGGTGTTGTCGCCACCGCCGCACCGGACCCAGAGCTGACGGCCATGCTTGCCCGGGCAGCCGTGGGCATCGGGCTGGAGGTCAACAGACCGCCCAGTCCCGAGCCCTCGCGGCTGAACGATTGGTTTCTCGGAGCGGGGCGCGGCTCACAACCGCGCCCTGCCCCGGTGCCTTTCTTCCCGGAGGTGCATGAGGAGCTGACGAGTTCGTGGATGGCCCCTTTCACGGCCAGAAGCCGCTCGTCCTCCTCCTCCGTCCTCACTACCCTCGACGGCGGAGTGGCCAGGGGGTACGCATTCCCCAGGTGGAGAGAGCGGTCGCGGTATACTTGTGCTCATGAAACGCCGCCACTTGGAGGAACCGTCTGCGTCTCCCGTCCAAGGCCTGTAAACTGACAGCCGCTCTCGCGGCCAAAGCTTACAGTGCTGCGGGCCAGGCAGCCTCCGCCCTGCACGCCATGGCTATCCTGCAGGTTCACCAATCCAAGGCGCTCAAACAGGTGCACGAGGGTAGTACCGACCCGGGGTTGATGCAGGAGCTGCGCACGGCGACTGACTTCGCTCTACGAGCGACGAAAGTCACGGCGCGGTCCCTCGGGAAGGCGATGTCCACCATGGTGGTCCAGGAGCGCCATCTCTGCCTCAACCTGGCAGAGATGAAGGACGTCGACAAGGCACGCTTTCTCGACGCCCCCATCTCCCAGGGAGGGCTGTTCGGCGACACCGTCGAGGGCTTCGCCCAGCAGTTCTCGGCGGTACAGCAGCAGACCGAGGCGATCCAGCACATCCTGCCCCGGCGTGATGCACCATCCACCGCTGCCCCTGGGGCCAGGCCTCAGTCTGCCCGTCGCCGTGGGCACCCTCCTGCGTCCTCCAGAGCTGCTCCACCCCAGGCCGAATCGACACATAGGCCGGTGCGTCGAGCCTCTCGCAGGAGAGTGGCGCCCCCCGCGTCCCAGCCAGGCCCCAAGTTGTCCAGGAAGTCGACGAAGCGGCCCTGACGCGGGCAACCCGGAGATGTTGGAGTTTGCTCTTTCTCAGGAGACGGCGAGAACAGCGCCGCTTCTTCCCCCGGTGGAGGGCCGGGAGGATAATCTTCTGTTTCGTTTTGTTTCTGTTCCGCCGCTGGTCCAAGGGCGGTTCAAGCCGTTCTCGAGACGTCGGTGGCAGTCCGGAACGCACCTGTCTTGCGCGAGGAGATTGCTGTCCTCCTGGCAAAGGATGCAATCGAGCCGGTCCCTCCAGCCGAGATGAGGCAGGGGTTTTACAGCCCTTACTTCATCGTACCCAAGAAAGGTGGTGGCCTTCGGCCAATCCTGGATCTGCGAGTCTTGAACCGGGCTTTGCACAAGCTCCCGTTCAAGATGCTGACGCACAGGCGCATGATCAAATGCATTCAGCCCCAGGATTGGTTTGCAGTGATCGACCTGAAGGACGCTTATTTTCACATTTCGATCCTTCCGCGACACAGACCGTTTCTACGGTTTGCGTTCGAAGGTCGGGCATGGCAGTACAGGGTCCTCCCCTTCGGGCTCTCCCTGTCTCCCCGTGTGTTCACGAAGGTTGTAGAGGGCGCCCTTACCCCGTTACGGAAAGTGGGCGTCAGGATCCTCAACTACCTCGACTATTGGCTTATCCTAGCCCAATCCAGAGAGCAGTTGGGCGATCACAGGGACTTGGTGCTCCGGCACCTCAGCCAGTTGGGGCTTCGGGTCAACTGGGAAAAGAGCAAGCTCTCCCCTGTGCAGAGAATCTCTTTTCTCGGTGTGTAGTTAGACTCGGTGAGTATGACGGCACGCCTCATGAAGGAACGTGCCCAAGCAGTGCTGAACTGCCTGAGTTCCTTCAGAGGCAGGAATGTGGTACCACTGAAACAGTTTCAGAGGCTCCTGGGGCATATGGCATCCACAGCTGCAGTCACGCCGCTCGGATTGCTTCATATGAGACCACTTCAGCACTGGCTTCACTCCCGGGTGCTGAGGTGAGCATGGCGCCGCGGTACACTGCGAGTAGGTATCTCCCAGCAGTGTCGCCACTCCCTCAGCCCCTGGACAGACCTTGCCTTTCTACGGGCCGGGGTGCCCCTAGAACTAGTGTCCCGGCATACTGTTGTCACAATAGATGTCTCCAGCATGGGCTGGGGCGCTACATGCAACGGGCAGGCAGCCTCGGGGCTCTGGACATGGCCCCGACTGCTTTGGCACATCAACTGCCTGGAGCTGTGGGCAGTGCATTTAGCCTTGCGGCAGTTCCGGCCACTGCTGTATGGCAAGCACGTGCTAGTCCGCATGGACAACACTGCAGCGGTCTCGTATATCAACCGGCTGGGGGGTATACGATCACACCGCATGTCACAGCTCGCCCGCCATCTCCTCCTCTGGAGTCACACACAGTTCAAGTCACTGCGTGCTGTTCACATCCCGGGGCAGCTCAATCGTGCGGCCGACGCGCTCTCACGACAGCTCTCGTTCCCCGGAGAGTGGCGACTCCATCCCGAGACGATCCGGCTGATCTGGCCTCCCACTGCCAGCTGTACTTCTCCCTGACCGAGGGCCCCCTCGGCACAGACGCACTGGCACACAGCTGGCCTCGGGCCTTACGCAAGTATGCGTTTCCCCCAGTGAGCCTACTCGCACAGACATTGTGCAAGCTCAGGGAGGACGAGGAGCAGGTCCTGCTGGTTGCGCCCCATTGGCCCACCCGGACCTGGTTTCCCGAACTAATTTCCCTCGCGACAGCACCTCCCTGGCGCATTCCTCTGAGGAAGGACCTCCTTTCTCAGGGGCTCGGCACCATATGGCACCCGCGTCCAGATCTATGGAACCTCCATGTGTGGCTCCTGGACGGGACGCGGCAGACTTGACTGGTCTACCACCGGCGGTGGTAGAGACCATCATTCAGGCTAGAGCTCCTTCGACAAGGCAAACCTACGCACTGAAATGGAGTCTGTTCGCGACCTGGTGTGCTTCTCGCCGAGAAGACCCCCAAAGATGCACGATTGGAGTAGTGCTTTCTTTCCTGCAAGAAATGTTGGAGCGTAGGCTGTCACCCTCCACCTTGAAACTGTATGTAGCCGCTTTTGCGGCTCACCACGATGCAGTGGATGGCCGGTCCCTGGGAAAGCATGATCTCATCGTGAGGTTTCTGAAGGGGGCCAGGAGGATGAATCCCTCCAGGCCTCCCCTTGTGCCCTCTTGGGACCTCTCTATCGTCCTGGCTGGACTTCAGAGGCGCCCCTTTGAGCCGCTGGACTCAGTCGAGATGAAGTTCCTGTCTCTTAAGACAGCGCTCCTGACCGCGCTCACTTCCATCAAACGGGTCGGGGACCTCCAG
Source organism: Schizopygopsis malacanthus (assembly GCA_027474115.1). NCBI lineage: Eukaryota > Metazoa > Chordata > Actinopteri > Cypriniformes > Cyprinidae > Schizopygopsis > Schizopygopsis malacanthus. Next base: position 7,428,788 of record CM049876.1, on the reverse strand, counting down.
GCGTTTTCGGTAAGCGAAGAGTGCCTTGTGTTCGGGCCGGTCTACTCTCAAGTTGTCTTGAGACCCCGGCCTGGATACGTGCCCAAGGTTCCCACCACGCCCTTCCGCGATCAGGTGGTGAACCTGCAAGCACTGCCCTCGGAGGAGGCAGATCCAGCCTTAGCGTTGCTGTGTCCCGTAAGAGCATTGCGCATATACGTGACCCGCACCCGGAGCATCAGAAGCTCCGAGCAGCTCTTTGTCTGCCACGGAGGGCAGCAGAAAGGGAAGGCTGTCTCCAAACAGAGGCTGGCCCACTGGATAGTGGAGGCTGTCGCCTTGGCGTACCAGTCGCAAGGCGAGCCGTGCCCCCTGGGGGTGAGGGCTCACTCCACCAGGAGTGTTGCCGCCTCCCATGTGTTGGCGCACGGCGCCTCTTTGGCAGATATCTGCAGAGCTGCGGGCTGGGCGACACCGAACACCTTCGCAAGATTCTACAATCTCCGCGTTGAGCCAGTTTCTTCCCGTGTGTTGGGTAAGTAATGGGCGGGAAGAACTTGCCGGTGTCACGCTTGCTGCGCCATTCCCCCTCACCTGGGGATACGAGCGCCTTTTTCTCCCCCAGTTCAGTTCCCCGGACGGTGAACCCTGGTGGAATCCTCCAAGCACCCCCGGCAGTCAGACTGGGCGGAGCAGTCTGATGCCAGGCCCAGTACTGGTGTTAGCTCGCCCGGGTCTCCGGTCAGCCCCTGTACTGGGCTAGGTGGCCGTATGGCCTGATTCCCCTTCGGGTAATCCCATATGTGTATTCTTCCACGGTAAGGTTTCCCTCACGGTAAACCCGTGTCTTCCCTGTGACAGAGCTTCTGTCAGGTTCTGATGGCAGCCCTCCTCCCTACTCCTAGGTAGGATCTGCCCCAGAGTCCAGTCGTATGTAGTACTGCCCCAAGCCTGGGCCAGTCCATATCAGTGTCTCCACTGACTCCATGTTACCTCCCTTCGGGCAGGATGTGGCCTCCGTAGCGCCCTTCTCTGGAAGGCTCGCTTCCCTGCCTTTACGACAAGCTGTAATAACAAATAGGAAAGACCTGAAGCTGTCTTTCACTGAAGGCCGAAATCCCTTCCGATTCCGTGGGGAAAGGAACAGCGGCTTGGCTATCTCCAGCAGCGATGTACTCAGTGGTCCCGGTGGGCACCAAGGTTAGCGAATTTGCACTGGAGCGGTAGGAAGGTTGCAACCTCTTGCATGGCATTTGTCTGTCACGCACTCGCTTGCCAACATCTGCATGCCACAAGGTTGTGACGGGGTTCAGCTTGTGGTGCTTTCCATAGGACCCCTATGTCGTCACGACATAACTCGTAGTGACCGTCAGATAGGGAACGTCTAGGTTACGTACGTAACCCCCGTTCCCTGATGGACGGAACGGAGACGTTATGTCCCCATGCCACAATCTTGAACCATCGCTGGTTGCCAGGGACTCGTCTCGGCTCCTCTGCGTAAAACCTAATGAGTGGATGCACCTGTCGCCCTTTTATACCCGTAAAAGTGGCTCAGGTATGCAAAATCCACTAGCCAATTTCATTGGCGTTTTCTCTTAGTCAGAGATGTTCGGGGCTTCCAGGTAAATCCCGTATGTCGTCACGACATAAAGTCTCCGTTCCCTCCATCAGGGAACGGGGGTTACGTATGTAACCTAGACGTTTTTATGTTACTGTTAACATATACTACAGCAGGCAACTTTCAGTATGAAATGTTTAGCATATTTCTACACACTATGAAAGAGAGGTTAAAAACTAAAATATAAGTGATTAAAACAGTAAAGTATAAAAAAAACAATATATATATATTTAAAACGTCTTTTTTATGAACACTCACATACAAAGCATTAAAATTATTGTATTTGCTAAACAAGGATGTAATTTCATTTTCACTGTAACAGAAACAGAAAAAACCTCATGCATGATTAAATTCAAAGTGCATTTTTTTTAGCAACTGTGTGTTTTGTAGCTTTCTAGCTTTTCTAACTGTCAATTGATATAAGTTTTTATTTTTATTTTATTTTTTTTGGGGGGGGGGGGGGGGTCAATTTATATATATATTTACTCATTTAAAATGCTAAACAAAAATTGTCTCTTAACAACTGTCATTTTTCAAATATTGTAAAAGCTTTAATATAAATACAATTTTCAAAGACTTGTTTTGGCACAATGGCGCCCCCCTCCTTGCGGCACCCCTATGCATCCTTATGCCCTATCCAGATACTTCATAACCCATATTTGCACCCCTGCCCTCAAGAAGTCTGAGATCTGCGAGCGAGCAATGCCTCATGATGCCATCACAGGGACGCACAACATCACTCTCCAGAACATTTTCATTCACCGTTCCCGGCTGGTGGAATGATCTTCCCACCCTCATCCGGAATGCTGAATCCCTGACAATTTTCAAGCAACACCTGAAAACTCATCTCTTCCGTCATCACTTGACTTCATCTAAAAAGCAAAAAAACAAACACATTTGCTCTCTTTCCTTACCTCTGCTCTCTTTCCCTTAACCTCTCACTGTCTTCCTATAACTTTGTATTACAAGCACTTCCCTTGTTTGTTTGCCTCTTTATAATGTATCGCTTATTGTATCCTCAACTGTAAGTCACTTCGGATAAAAGCATCTGATAAATGTAAAAATGTAAGTGAACTCAGATATGTCCATACCCAAGCTACGAGGTTTAATGTGTGCTTTTTAGTGTGCTTCATCATTTCAAAGTTATTTAAGGACAGTTTGTGTAATCAGTAAAACGATACTGAAGTTGTACAGTTAAACTGTACCATGTCATATGCTGATGTGTCTTTACAAAAATCAGCATCTCCAAACTTCATCTCAGGTGAAACATTAACCTCTAGCATGTTCAGTAAGCTACAAGAAAGAACTTGCATGTTCTAATATTCGCTCTGATATCCTACACACATATAAACTGGACTATTCAAGACTAAATCATTCCACAACACATTAACAATTGAACATATTCTTCCTCTTGAGATTAAGAAAAGTCTGAGAATATGGTTCACAATAATTAAATAAACAATGAAAAGACCTCTCGGTTTACACACCCTCTTCTAAAAAAAGGTGATGCTTTGTGTTTTTTTTCTTGTGATGTGTAAGAAAAGATTTTACAAGAGCATCTCTAAATGCTTTGCATGTGAACCTAATGTGAGGTAAGCAACTCTAAAGAGGTGTTAAAGCCACAGGTTGAGCAATGGAAGTTTTTTTTTTTATAACTAAAAAATGTTTGTAACCAGTGACGATCCTAGACTTCTGGGGGGCTTACGCAATACTTTGTTGACGTGAGGGGCGGGGGGGTTGAAATAAATATAATTGTCCGTGTTTTCAGTGGCGTGGCGGACGGGCACGCAGGGCATGCACTACGGCGGACCCCGCATGGTAGGGGTCCCCCAAAATGTTAGGGTTGTTCATTTTGGTAATTTTTAAATATCTCAGTGAAGCTTCAACAGAAAATTCAACACCGAAAAGAGCAATTCAATGCAAAACTACCAAAAATGTTGTCCATATTTCTCCCAAACCATCAGAACACAAACACAACCGATGATGTTAGCAGTCAGCTTGGACATTTCTGCTACTTCTGACATGGACACAGCTTTGCTAACTGACCCGCCAAACAGCGACTCTGAAGCAAATCTCACTGTCCAGCCGATGATCGTCACTGCGCTAAAAATATAACAGAGGAGGTAGCGGGCAGGCCTACATGTTATCCATCAGATAGAGCAAACTTCCCCGTTGAGTTAACTGATGCCAGTGTGAAGAGGGCCATACTTAATTTGGGACCATGTAAACCAGAGGGATCCTTTCCCCGAGAAAAAAATGACAGATGTTTATTGAAAGACTTTTATCTTAAATGGTCTAAAACTGGTACGGTTCCTCTGAAATTGTTATGTTACTCGTCAAATACGGACCGCGACTATTGTAAGCCGTGCTGGCTTTTCGGAAACAGGAAATGTCCATCCCACCACCTGTCATGGACTGTGGGAATTACTGACTGGCAGGGCCTTTCAGGCAGAATAAAGAAACACGAATCTTCACATGCTCATATAGCAGCCTGCATGACATATGATATGTGGAAAAACAACCTTACCATTGATGTACAAATTAAACAGCGAATACAAGAGTCAGATTGATTTTTTGTCCCAGGTGCTCACTAGAATTACTGACGTCACTCTGACTTTAGCTTCCTGTAATCTGGCATTCAGAGGGCATAACAAAAAATTGTATGAACCAAACAATGGGAACTTTTTGTCAGTGATTGAGTTGTTAGCCAGATATAACCCAGTGTTACGAGAGTTACTGGATAAAAAAAGCCACATCAATTATTTAAGCCCAGAAATTCAGAATTAATTGATTGCTTTATTATCATGGAAGGTGCACGACCAAATTGTGTCTGAGATAAAGTTGGCAGAATTTTATTCAAGGACACTACTCAGGATATAAGTCGATCAACTCATCCAAATATTTAGATACGTTACCGTTCGCAAAGATGAAAATGATAATCCACTCGGCATTGATGTCAATGAGAGTTTTCTGGGGTTCCAGAATATCACAGATCAAACTGCAGAAGGTCTTAAACAAAAAATCCTTGATTTGATACAAAATAAGGGACTGTCACTTAAATAATGCAGAGGCCAAGGATATGACTGGGCCAGTGTCATGAGTGGAATTTATTCTGGGCTGCAGAAACGTATCCTAAACATAGAGCATAATGATGTATACATACATTGCACAGCACATAATTTGAATTTGGTGTTAAACGATGCTTGTCAACATATAACTGCAATAAAGGAGTTCTATGATGTGGTCCAGAGACTTTGTTTTCGTTTTATGCGGGTGATTTTTTTTTAAATTTTCATATGATAAACTATTTTGGTTCTGTACTGGGTTTCCGCTAGATGTTCGATGTAAAATTTGGGTTCTGGAGTAAATCCAGTGGATAACAATTTAAGTTCGATGTCGATAGAAACTAAAATAGCTTTCTTCCTTCAATATAGGATTTAGCATATCTGCTGTTTCATAAGATAAAAGTGAAGTGTAACTTATACGGTCAAGCTCAAAGGGCATACAATCACCAATAAAATACCATGAACTGATCTCTCTCAAGTCATAAAGTATGGGCTATATTTAGTCTTCTGAAATCTTTATGTGATTAACACACCAACTTTGAAGTTCTCTTCCTAGTAGCTCTCAAATCTAAAGCTTGTGACCCAGTGGAGTTTGGAACAAAATGACAAAATGTTGACATTTAATTTCAGAAGTAAAGTTTACACAAACACACATTTCATATTTGAACTGAAATGAGTTTATTATGCAAGTAGAAGAGAATCCAGAGTAATGAAAGACAAGTAATAAGCACAGCTATGTAGGAAATCAGTTTATGATCGTTATACAAAGACATCTGAAAACTGAATCACACACAAGACAACTAGCAAGATATAATTAATAAGCAAATCAAGCAAAACTAATGTTTTAGGTTGACTTACAGCCTAAAGTTACAACATTTGCCTGCCTACACAACATTTTTGTTAAGCACAAATTAACTTGAAACTTATTAACATTTAAGTTTTAAGTATTAATGCCAATGTAATGAATCATTCTGTAACCTAAAAAAAACTGAAATCAAAATGCTGAGAGTTAAAATTAAATATCATTTCATTTAACTGTATCATATCTAAGATAAGTGATAAGTATACAACCATTGAACAACCCTTGAGGTCAAAAATATCTGAACCAAATATGTTGATTAAACAGATGTACATACTGTATGTATAGTCATGCAATACTTAATATGTTTTCAAATACGGTGAGAAATGCAACTAAAAGTGTCAGATGTTATTATATGTTGTTGATTCTGGCAGCTCTAGAAGTGCATACGTGCCGTTTATTTGGTGCGGCTTAAACCTTTTACATGGTGTGGAAAAGTCTGTCATAGCATACTGAAAAAAAATAGTACCATTTAATCTTAATGCAGATGTTATTAAGTTTTCTGTATTAAATAATTTTCTACAAAAATATCTTATTTTGTGTTCCACTGAGTAGATCAATACAGGCTTAAAATAACGTGAGGGTGAGTAAATGAGCAAAATTGTATATTGATTTACCTGCACTTGGGTTAAGTTTTGTAGTTGTTCAAGATCCATAACTTGAGGCTGTTGTAGGTTTGTATCTTGAAATGGTTTCAAGCTGTCTTTGGTTCTCTTGCTTCCAAGAACAAACACCTTTACTAGTCCTTAAAGAGACAGCAAATTCAGATTCAATATCAAGCCTTCCGATTTTTAAAGACAGAAAAACACATTTCTAAAGACTTACCAATGATCACAATGATCAGAAGAATACTCAACAGAGCAGATATCAGGGTAATAATCTGACAGTGAGTCTGATTCTTCTCAATGTGCTTCACCGCTGTATGATTCTGGATCTCTAGATTTGTGCAATCGTTGAAATGGTTTATTATTAATATTTAATGTTTTGTGTCTAACAAGATAAGTGTTTAACACTAAATGTTCACTCACCAGTGAAGTGTAGTCTTATGCCGTTGCTGTATTTTAGAGGAGCGTCTGTGGTCACACAGTAATAAAGTCCTAATTCATCAACAGTGACATTATTTATGAACAGGTCATGTTTACTTTGCACTGAATATTTGTGTTTAGATGTTTTACTGTAGTAGAAAGTAGCTGCAGTTGTGGAAGACAGCAATATCATAAATGGAGGATCTGGTAGTTTCAGTAATAACCAGTTAACCGCCGTTACATCAAAATCACAGTTTAAAGTCACATTTTGACCCAAATCTGTTAAATGATCTGTTAAAGTCTCTACAGCGTGACACCATATGAGCAGATCTGTGAAATAAAACACACGAAAATACAAATATTGAATACAGCACCATTAAACATTAGAAATCAATATAGTTTACAAAAATCACACAAAAACATTCATAAAGTTAAATGAACTCACTGAAATAAAGCTGCATGATCTTCATGATGTGCAAACACTTCGACATGATGCTGTGAAGATGCTTTACACGGGGAATTTCAGCCACATCAAGAGGAAGTAGACGTCAGGTTTGCACTGACCACATTTTGTAGTCACTTTGCATTTAAATTAGCTTTCAGTGTGCTATGAGCTATTCTTTTATAGTAGTATGCCAGTTGTACTTAAATTGTTCTCCATTGGTTTTACTCCAGAACCCAAACTGTACATCGAACATCATAGTAAAGAACCAAAATAGTTTATCATATGAAAATTAAAAATAAAATCTAACTCTGAAAATGCTAATACTGTGAACCGCATAGATACATAAATATGCTAAATTGTTAACATGACAGAAGCTGAATAGGAAAGCTGAATCTTTAGTTTGACATTTTCTGCACAGTGTGTTTGGTTTTTGAGTCTGTTGAATGTTAGTGGTTTGTGGTCAAAACAAACCTTGTTTATATTCATTGCAAGTGAATTATCCTTCTTTTTATAACTTGCATAGTATTTGACCAGATGTTCACACCTTCTAGTCTTTAAACGGGATTCTGCCAATTATTGTTCAATCGCAATCTAATATGTGAAAACTATTAAAAATGCCCATTTAAACCTAAGCTAAATATGTAATTGTCCTCTCACAATAAAATATATGTTTAAAACAGTATATACTTTGGCACTGCACAAACTGGAAGAAAAAAAGCCCAAATAGAAACAATTTTCACTCAGAAATTGCTAGTAAATTTCACTAACAATTACAAAGAAACAGCAAGTAACAGACTGATTTGAATGAGAAATTCTAAAGTAGAATACCATGAATACTACTAAAAGCGCTATTAGTAGTAACAGTGTATGCCTAAAACAAATTACACTTAAACAAGTGACGCTTCACTTTTATCTTAAACAGCATATATGCTAAATCCTATATTGAAGAAAAACAGCTGTTTACTTTCCATCGACATGACAAAACGATGACGAAACAATGATATAGTAGATACTGAGTGACCCCTTCATTTAAATGACTGACCTGGCAAATTATTTTTGACTTTATGATTAGGCTAAATGTGTTTACAATCAGAGGCAATCCTCCCTAAACGCAGAATACGCAAGCTGCATAGGTCCCCGAAACACCAGGGGACCCCCTTGCTATCAAAGCTCATCAAAGATGTTTTTGTTTAGTTTTTTATGTGGCCAGCGATTATGAAAACATGAATGATCATTTATTTTAATGCAGTGCACTGTTAGCTCTCTACGTAAAAATCAGTCAAATCATGTAAAGTGAATGTCGCACAGTCTCTTGCTCTTACAAATATTATTTTTTTTAAAGCATTCCAAGCCGCGGAAGAGATACTGTTCCTCGAACACTTTCCGTGAGCGCGATTCGAGACGAAGTGAAACACAGACCATTACATTTCTTTCACCCACCCCACCCCTTACGTCGACAAAGTATTGTGTAAGGCCCCCAGAAATCTAGGATCGTCACTGGTAAAAAAAAAAAAAATTATTATAAAAAAAAATTCCCTTGCTCATCCTGTGGCTTTAACACCTCTTTAGAGTTGTTTACCTCATACGAGGTTCACGTGTAAAGCATTTAGAGATGCTCTTGTAAAATGTTTTCTTACACATCACAAGAAAAGAACCACAAATCATCACCTTTTTTTTAGAAGAGGGTGTGTAAACTGAGAGGACTTTTCATTGTTTATTTAATTATTGTGAACCATATTGTCACAATTTTCTTAATCTCAAGAGGAAGAATATGTCCAATTGTTAATGTGTTGTGGAATGATTTAGTCTTGAATAGTCCAGTTTATATGTGTGTAGGATATCAGAGCGAATATTAGAACATGCAAGTTCTTTCTTGTAGCTTACTGAACATGCTAGAGGTTAATATTTCACCTGAGATGAAGTTTGGAGATGCTGATTTTTGTAAAGACACATCAGCATATGACATGGTACAGTTTAACTGTACAACTTCAGTATCGTTTTACTGATTACAAAAATTGTACTTAAAGCATTTTGAAATGATGAAGCACACTAAAAAGTACACATTACTCCTCGTAGCTTGGGTATGGACATATCGGAGTTCACTTACATTTACAATTTTACATTTATTCATTTAGCAGACGCTTTTATCCAAAGTTGAGAATACAATGAGGAATACAATAAGCGATACATTATAAAGAGGCAAACGGACACAGGAATTGCTTCTAGGCATTGTTCAGAGCAAATTCTAGCCAGACAGTAAGAGGTTAAGGGAAAGAGAGCTTTTTAAATGAAGTCAAGTGAAGACAGAAGAGATGAGTTTTCAGGTGTCACTTGAAAATTGTCAGGGATTCAGCATTCCAGATGAGGATGGGAAGATCATTCCACCAGCCAGGAACGGTGAATGAAAACGTTCTGGAGAATGATTTTGTGCCTCTCTGTGATGGCACCACGAGGCGTCGCTCACTAGCAGATCTCAGACTTCTTGAGGGGATGTAGATTGTTATCAGTGAGTGAAAGTAGGAGGGTGCTGGGCCTGTGGCTGTTCTATATGCAAGCATCAGTGTCCTGAACTTGATGCAAGCTGCAATTGGGAGCCAATGCAGGGAGATAAAGAGAGGTGTAACGTGCTCTTTTGGGTTCCTTGAAGACTAGTCATGCTGCAGCATTCTGAATCATCTGTAAAGGTTTGATTGTGTTTGATGAAAGTCCAGCCAGAAGAGCATTGCAATAGTCCAGTCTAGAAATGACAAGGGCCTGGACAAGAAGTTGTGCAGCGTGCTGTGTAAGGAAGGACCTGATCTTTCTGATGTTGTGCAATGCAAACCTGCAAGATCGAGCAGTTTTTTCAATTTGGTCTTTGAATGTCTGCTGGTCATCGAAAATGACATTAAGATTTCTGACCGAGCTTGATGGAGTAATTGTAGAAGAACTTAGCTGGATGGTGAAATCATGCTGTAGAGTTGGAGTGGCAGAGAAGACAAGAAGCTCAGTCTTTGCCAGATTTAGTTGTAGGTGATGTTCTTTCTTCCACAAACCATGTAGCTTGTATGATGGGACCCAGTGATGTAGTGTTTGTGGAGAAGAGGAGGGGTCCAATAACTGATCCCTGAGGAACCCCAGTGACCAGTTGATGTTCTGTGGATACCTCCCCTTCCCCAGGCCACCTTGAAAGACCAACCAGAAGCAGACTCTTGTGATACCACGGTGGGAAATCAATAATGGTCCCTAGAGGGCGACAAAGCTCTGATAAGTAAAAAAATAAGCATTTATTCTCTATTAGTTATTAATATTATTGCAGATGCTTTTTTGCACTAAGTAATTGCAGTGTTAGTACTTAGATGCTGTTTACACTATTTGCACCTTAGTGTAATTTAGTACATTGTAAAACAGTGTGCCATCATATTTTCATTGATTAGTATTATTTATAAAATCATAAATGGAAATTGCTTTAGCCCCTATTTCCCTATTAAGTAAGGATATCTATAAAGTAGATATGACTGTATTGATAGAGAGTTGAAAATTTGAGTAAAGCTACGGCGCATTTGGAGGAGGAATTAACAAGAGAGTTAAATCATTTATGTAACTATAATAAAATATGACAAGAACTCACAAGTTAAGCTGTGTCAGAACAAATTCGTGTTGATGTCAGATAGCTAACTTTGACAGAAAGGTATGTAACAAAACATGGTCAGGTCAAAGTGCCAAATCAAATTTTGGTCCTACATTTTCAATGTCCATGAAAACTTTTTGGGTATATGTCAGTTTACTTTATTTTGCCATCTTTACTTACATAAATGAACTATAGTGTCCTGCAACCTCCTGTAAAAAAAAAAATCATAAATTATATCTGGTGTCTGAATAATTTTTGGTTTGACTGTATGAATATGTGAAATATAAATGTGAAATATGCACAAAGAGTTGTTTATATTTGAATTTACTTATTAGTGTTTGACAAGAACACATTCATTCAGACATATGCTTTTATTATTATTATTAACAGATGTTCTCCAATTTGGCTCTAGCCTGTATCAAATAAAATAGAAATATTAAAGTTATAAGCCTGAGCGAGTAGACGTTGTAACGGGGCCGACAAGATGCGTGCGGATCCATGTGCAAGATGTTATTGATAGACATGGTCAAAAACACAGGCAGGGTCGAACAAATGGCAAACCGGTATATTGAGGGCAAGGCAGATGAGTACTCAAGTAAACGGGCGTGGTCTTCGATCGGCAAACAATATCCAGAGGGCTTGACAAGAGGGGTAATCCAGGTACACAAGCAAAGGTCTAGGCGGGAGCAAACAGAGTCCAGTGGAAGGCAAAGGGTTAATCCAATATACAAGGCAGAAGATCAGGAACCAGACAACAAGGCAACACAAAAGACTAGACTAAAACTAAAATAAGAAACGGAAACTAGGAAAGGCTCCGCAAAGCAGCTAACACTCAGAGAGTGAAAAAAACAGAACAATACAGGAGACTGAACACAAAAACAAACAAGGAAAGGCTTGGTAAGTAGCTAATATTAAGAGAATACTAAACAATACTCGACAGAGAAGAAGAGGAAGTCCATGGTTTATGTTGAGTGTGTGATCAGTGCAATCAGCTGTGTGTGTCGTCAGTGCAACGGATGATGGGAATTGTAGTGTGAGGTGGAGTGCAACAGTTAGTGTAGTGCAAGAGTCCATGTGGTGAGCGAGTGACCTCTGGTGGTGAGTTAAAGGAAGTTCAGACCAGATTCGTGACAGACGACAGACATGAATTTATTTTCTTTTTTTTATTATTATATGTCAGTCATATTACAGCCAATGAACATAACAGTAGTCATTCCAACATATTGTATAGAAAAATATTGAACATGGACTACAATATGAAAAATATGAGAACCAGTGTTGTGCAAGTTACTTCCAAACTGTAATACATTATAGATTACTTGTTACTGTTATTTAAAATTAATTTATTACCTTACAATATTACTGTCTCATAATTGTAATGCGTTACATGACTCCTGTATTACTTTTGAGTTACTTTCACAAAAATAAAACTATAGAAGAAGAACTTAAAGTTTACATGAATTCAAAAAGGACTTTATTTACTTTACTTTCACACATTGCTAATCTTGATGTTAACAATTAATCCGTGCAAGTTAATCCGCTAAAAACATACTTTTTCTTGGTATTTTTTAATCAAAATCTGAACGTTTACTTCCGCTCTGGACTGGCGCTTCTTTTTTGATGACATCACTTGACGGCTTGGGCAGAATATCGTTAAACACAAGATTCGGGAATTCTCTATTCATTTCACTAAAAAGAGGAATTAACAAGAGAGTTATATAATGTATGTAATAGAAGTGAAATGAATGATGAATCTAAACAAAAAAATGTATCTTTACTATCTAAAATTGATAATTTGTATATTGAAAAAGCCAAAGGAGCATATGTGAGATCTGAAGCAAGATGGATAGAGAAAGGGGAAAAAAGCAATAGTTAATTTTTCAGATTTGAAAAAAGGCGACAGGAACACAAATACTATACATTTTCTTTATGTTAATGGAATTATAAATAATTGGCCAACAATAATTTCTTCCAAGATCTTTACATTTTATAGTAGGCCTACTTTATATAGCTCAAATTGTTCTGCACAAGATTGTCATGTTTTTTTATATAATACATACTGATATACCACAGATTTATGAAGATTTTTTAGATTTATGTGAGGCGAACATTAAAATTGAGGAACTTAATAACGCCATAGATAAACTATCCTCAGGAAAATCTCCAGGCCCTGATGGCCTGACTCCTGCATTTGATAAATTCTTTAAGGAACTTGAGGGATTTCTAAGTCCTTCTTGAATGTATTCACAATAATGCACTTGCTTCGACTATGAAGCAGGGACTGATTACTCTAAAACCCAAGCCAGGCAAGCATGCTCGATAAATAGATAATCTTCGGCCCATTACTCTTCTTAGCTGCGATTATAAGACTTTAGCTCACATATTTGCCAATAGATTAAAGGAAGGATAAAACCAAATAATAAGTGAATCACAATTTGGTTTTATGAAAGGGCAGATCAATACATAATAATATTAGGCTAGTTTTAGATATTTTAGATTATCATGAATGGATTGAGGATGATGGTTACATTTTGTTTTTGGATTTTTTAAAGCATTTGACACGATTGAACACAATATCATATTTGATTATCTTAGTAAATACTGTTTTGGCAGTAATTTAATATCTTTTGTTAAAATGCTAGTTCTATAGCACTGTCGCATGGGACATCTCAGAGATTTAATATTACATAAGGAATTAGGCAAGGTGTCACAATGAGAGCCAGAAGACAACAGGTAAGTATCACTCGGGAACGTTTATTGAGTGAGATGCAGTGCAAGAGGAGAGTGATGAGATGGTGAGTATCGTGGGGATGATATATGCAGGTGCAAGAACTGATATCCTTCTTGTTCACAAGAGAGTGGAGTCCGGGTGCTCAGGAGAGTGGCTTGTGGGGACGTCTCCCCGTCACCCCCTGCAGCTACCCTCACTGGGGTACCGAGCACCAATTATTGTCCCTCCTCCATATCCACAACCAGTAGCTTGCCTTCTCTGCCTCCTCCGCCAGCTCCTTGATGGCTCTCCTCAGGCTTATCCCAAATAAGTAACCATCATACAGATGCTTACCTTTCATGGAAAGAATTGGCGACTCACTTGCAGTTATGGAAGACAATGGAAGTGAATTGCAAGAGAGAAGCATCTTCCAAACAGGAGCAGGCCTTATAATAAGATATGTCCACACAGATGAAAAGAAAAAAAACAAGTGTACGGGAATCATGTGTTGGCTTTGCTGCTGTGAATTTTGGATTGGAGGAGGATTCAGAAAGGCATCCAAGCTTTAATCCTGGAGAAAATGTCTTGCCAATTCTTTCCATAAAATGTAAGCATCTACTGTATAAGATAGTTACTTGTTTCATGAAGTTGAAGTGTTTTTGAAAGACATTGCCAGTATCCCAGCACCAGCCGTTTGTCACATGTTTTGTCTCCACCAAATAATTTGCATTTAAAACAATACACTTTATTTGCTTTCTTAGAATATAACAACCAGTCTCACTCAATTATCTCCCTATTTGATAATAAATAGCGATAACAGTAGGCTTTTGAAAATCACCTGTTACTGGCCTCGGATCTAGGATATGGCCCATCAGGACATTTCAAAGGCCCTGTCTCAGTCATGTTTTGCCTAAAAGTGTCAGTTAGTTGATGGGGTGCAGGCCAGTCTAATGGATCCGCTCTGGGTAAAGTCTGTCCTCTGCTTCCTCTGTTGCATCTCTGCATTCTCCATCTAACTCCTCTCTTATGATGTCATCCTGAAGATGTGACTCTCCATCTTTCCCTGCACTAGATTTTTGCAAGAAAATCAATACTTAACTCTGAAATGACATTATCTGAAATGTACTTCACAATATCATGTGTAGCTAGTTCTACCTGTTCTCTTCACTTGCACTGGATACATTTACTTTCTCTCTTTGCTCTTCATATTCACAACTGAGTAAACAAAATGGATGTTTCACAAACTTTGTTCCTTAAGGCCACAATATCTTAATCTGCATGTTTCTTGATATTGTGTAATTCATAAAACCCTGTATGGCTCTGTTTTCTTCACCTGCTCTGTCTTGCTCTTTGTTGTCCTCTCCATCTTCATGGCAAGTAAATATACCATTATGTTACTATTATACCTATACTACAGCAGTCAACTTTCAGTATGAAACTTTTTGCATATTTCTACACACTATGTGTAAGGAAGGGGTCTGAGGCATGCGGATCCAATTGCACCAATATTTATTAAGCGGGGGCAGAATCAGACAGGCAATGGTCAACAGGCAAAAACAGGAAGATCAGAGGCAAAGCAGAGACGTAAACAATACCAGGCAGGGGTCGAGGTCACAGGCACAGGTTCAGAGATCGTAGGTCGGGCAGTCCGGGGTCACACACAGAGATAACAGATACGGGGAAGAACGCTCAGAAATGTAGCCAGGGCAAAACAAGACTTCGCACTGGGTGAGTGTTTGTGTGCTGCTTTTATGTGAGTGAGAGAATGAGGTGCAGGTGTGGTGAGGCAATCAGAGTTGATGAGTGAATGGTGACAGCTGTGTGATTGTTGTAATGGTGGACGGGAATGTGTGAGTGCAGTGCATGATGGGAAATGTAGTCCATGGGTGATGTGCAGTTTGAGTGAGTGGGAACCAGATTCATAACAGAGCCCCCCACCTAGGAGCGGCTTCCAGACGCTTACACAAAGCCAAAATCCAGGAGGGCGGTGGAGCGGAGGTGGAACCGGGGGAGGGGACGGAGGGCCAGGTCCATGTGGGGCCAATGAAACCGGAGCCCACCAGGGCAGGGCGGACGAGACAGCAGGGACGTGAGGTGACTCTGGCAGGTCGGCGGAGGCGTGAGGTGACTCTGGCAGGTCGGCGGAGGCGTGAGGTGACTCTGGCAGGTCGGCGGAGGCGTGAGGTGACTCTGGCAGGTCGGCGGAGGCGACTCTGGCAGGTCGGCGGAGGCGTGAGGTGACTCTGGCAGGTCGGCGGAGGCGTGGGGTGACTCTGGCAGGTCGGCGGAGGCGTGGGGTGACTCTGGCAGGTCGGCGGAGGCGTGGGGTGACTCTGGCAGGTCGGCGGAGGCGTGGGGTGACTCTGGCAGGTCGGCGGAGGCGTGGGGTGACTCTGGCAGGTCGGCGGAGGCGTGGGGTGACTCTGGCAGGTCGGCGGAGGCGTGGGGTGACTCTGGCAGGTCGGCGGAGGCGTGGGGTGACTCTGGCAGGTCGGCGGAGGCGTGGGGTGACTCTGGCAGGTCGGCGGAGGCGTGGGGTGACTCTGGCAGGTCGGCGGAGGCGTGGGGTGACTCTGGCAGGTCGGCGGAGGCGTGGGGTGACTCTGGCAGGTCGGCGGAGGCGTGGGGTGACTCTGGCAGGTCGACGGAGACGTGGGGTGACTCTGGCAGGTCGACGGAGACGTGGGGTGACTCTGGCAGGTCGACGGAGACGTGGAGTGACTCTGGCAGGTTGACGGAGACGTGGAGTGACTCTGGCAGATCAGGCGCCCACCAGGGCGGAGCAGACGAGACAGACGCCCACCAGGGCGGAGCAGACGAGACAGACGCCCACCAGGGCGGAGCAGACGAGACAGACGCCCACCAGGGCGGAGCAGACGAGACAGGCGCCCTCCAGGGCGGAGCAGACGAGACAGGAGGCCTCCACAACAGAGCAGGTGCTCTCCAGGGCGGAGCAGAGATCCCTGGCCGAGACTGGGACCTAGAGGAAACGGAGACACAAGAGGCAGAGAGAGCATATTTGGTTTCAGGAACCGAGGCAGGGAGTTTAAGCGGCCATGGTAGATCCGGGGCCTCGGGCAGCCATGATGGAACAGGGGACCTCATGGGCCATGGCGGGTCCGGGGTCTCCGTGAGCAATGGAGGGGAGCTCCCTCCATGAAAGTTCTTGGTGAACTCCACTACCTCGAGGGGGCACTCTGGAAGCGCTGAATCTCGGTGGCGCTCAGGCGGCTCTGACTCTCTTGGGCACTCAGGTGGCTCTGACTCTCTTGGGCACTCAGGTGGCTCTGACTCTCTTGGGCGCTCGGTAGAACTGGACGGAACCAGCGGAGGCATCGATGAGCTGGGCGGGACCAGCGGAGACGAAGGAGAGCTGGGCGGGACCAGCGGCGAAGGCGAGCTGGGCGGGACCAGCGGAGACGAAGGAGAGCTGGGCGGGACCAGCGGAGACGAAGGAGAGCTGGGCGGGACCAGCGGAGACAAAGGAGAGCTGGGCGGGACCAGCAGAGACGAAGGAGAGCTGGGCGGGACCAGCGGAGACGAAGGAGAGCTGGGCGGGACCAGCGGAGACGAAGGAGAGCCGGACAGGGCCAGCAGGGCTCTGGGGAACCGGATGGAACCAGGAGGGGACCCGGGGTGCCGGACTCTGTGAGCTCCTGGATCGGAGCGGCCTCTGGAGCGAACTCTGTGAGCTCCTGGATCAGGACGGCCTCTGGAGCGAACTCTGTGAGCTCCTGGATCAGGACGGCCTCTGGAGCGAACTCTGTGAGCTCCTGGATCGGAGCGGCCTCTGGAGCGGACTCTGCAAGCTCCTGGGACGGAACGGGCTCTGGAGCGGACTCTGCAAGCTCCTGGGACGGAGCGGGCTCTGGAGCGGACTCTGCAAGCTCCTGGGACGGAGCGGGCTCTGGAGCGGACTCTGCAAGCTCCTGGGACGGAGCGGGCTCTGGAGCGGACTCTGCGGGCTCCTGGCACGGAGCGGGCTCTGGAGCGGACTCTGCGGGCTCCTGGCACGGAGCGGGCTCTGGAGCGGACTCTGCGGGCTCCTGGCACGGAGCGGGCTCTGGAGCGGACTCTGCGGGCTCCTGGCACGGAGCGGGCTCTGGAGCGGACTCTGCGGGCTCCTGGCACGGAGCGGGCTCTGGAGCGGACTCTGCGGGCTCCTGGCACGGAGCGGGCTCTGGAGCGGACTCTGCGGGCTCCTGGCATGGAAGCGGGCTCTGGAGCGGACTCTGCGGGCTCCTGGCACGGAGCGGGCTCTGGAGCGGACTCTGCGGGCTCCTGGCACGGAGCGGGCTCTGGAGCGGACTCTGCGGGCTCGTGGCACGGAGCGGGCGCTGGAGCGGACTCTGCGGGCTCCTGGCACGGAGCGGGCTCTGGAGCGGACTCTGCGGGCTCCTGGCACGGAGCGGGCTCTGGAGCGGACTCTGCGGGCTCCTGGCACGGAGCGGGCTCTGGAGCGGACTCTGCGGGCTCCTGGCACGGAGCGGGCTCTGGAGCGGACTCTGCGGGCTCCTGGCACGGAGCGGGCTCTGGAGCGGACTCTGCGGGCTCCTGGCACGGAGCGGGCTCTGGAGCGGACTCTGCGGGCTCCTGGCACGGAGCTCTGGGCGGACTCTGGGGCTCCTGGCAGGAGCGGGCTCTGGACGGACTCTGCGGGCTCCTGGCACGGAGCGGGCTCTGGAGCGGACTCTGCGGGCTCCTGGCACGGAGCGGGCTCTGGAGCGGACTCTGCGGGCTCCTGGCACGGAGCGGGCTCTGGAGCGGACTCTGCGGGCTCCTGGCACGGAGCGGGCTCTGGAGCGGACTCTGCGGGCTCCTGGCACGGAGCGGGCTCTGGAGCGGACTCTGCGGGCTCCTGGCACGGAGCGGGCTCTGGAGCGGACTCTGCGGGCTCCTGGCACGGAGCGGGCTCTGGAGCGGACTCTGCGGGCTCCTGGCACGGAGCGGGCTCTGGAGCGGACTCTGCGGGCTCCTGGCACGGAGCGGGCTCTGGAGCGGACTCTGCGGGCTCCTGGCACGGAGCGGGCTCTGGAGCGGACTCTGCGGGCTCCTGGCACGGAGCGGGCTCTGGAGCGGACTCTGCGGGCTCCTGGCACGGAGCGGGCTCTGGAGCGGACTCTGCGGGCTCCTGGCACGGAGCGGGCTCTGGAGCGGACTCCTGGATCGGAGCGGGCTTGGAGATCCTAGCTGCTCGCACCGACACCAGTGGTGGGTCCAACACCCTAGCCATCAATCCTGACCAAAGAGGTGCATCCACGGGCATGGTAGCCATCCTGACCGGGGACTCCGGCTTGGCAGGCCTGGTGAGAGCAGATTCAGGCTTGGCAGGACTGTTCTGAGACTCAGGACCGGCGGCCATTTTGTGACAAGGTGCAGTGTTGTGATCCTCCTCCGCTACACCCACAGTAAATCGTGAGCCAATAGTCAACGCAAACTCCAAAAAACAACTCAGTGATGAGCGCGGACCCTCGCGTCTGAGCTGAGTTTGCAGAGGCTGATTAATGCCATCACAAAAAATGTCAATCAAAATAATGTCCGGTAAGTCTGAATCCTGAGCACAGGCTGAAAACTCCCTAATATGGTGCTCCAGTGATCGTGGGCCCTGCTTAAGGGCAAACAATACTCTTGTATCCATACCTAGAGATGTTGACCTGAAAGGTGCTGGATCCTTGTGTGGCGAAGTCTTCTGTAAGGAAGAGGTCTGAGGCGGGCGGATCCAATTGCACCCATATTTATTAAGCGGGGGCAGAATCAGACAGGCAATGGTCAACAGGCAAAAACAGGAAGATCAGAGGCAAAGCAGAGACGTAAACAATACCAGGCAGGGGTCGAGGTCACAGGCACAGGTTCAGAGATCGTAGGTCGGGCAGTCCGGGGTCACACACAGAGATAACAGATACGGGGAAGAACGCTCAGAAATGTAGCCAGGGCAAAACAAGACTTCGCACTGGGTGAGTGTTTGTGTGCTGCTTTTATGTGAGTGAGAGAATGAGGTGCAGGTGTGGTGAGGCAATCAGAGTTGATGAGTGAATGGTGACAGCTGTGTGATTGTTGTAATGGTGGACGGGAATGTGTGAGTGCAGTGCATGATGGGAAATGTAGTCCATGGGTGATGTGCAGTTTGAGTGAGTGGGAACCAGATTCATAACACTATGAAAGAGTGGTTAAAAACTAAAATATAAGTGATTCAAACAGTAAAGTATAAAAGAAAAAAGGTATCTATAAAAAGTATTTTTTATGAACACTCATGTACAAAGCATTACAATGATTGTATTTGCTAAAGAGGAATGTAATTTCATTTGCACTGAAACAGAAAAAAAACTCATGCATGAATAAATTCAAAGTTTTTTTCCAAAACATTTTTTTAGAAACTGTGTTTTTGTAGCTTTCTAGTCAACAAAAAATGTCTCTTAACAAACGTCATGTTTCAAATATTTTAAAAGCTTCATTAAATAAAAATTTCAAAGACTTGTTTTGGCACAATGGCGCCCCCTCCGTGTGGCGCCCATATGCACTGCATATACTGCATACACCATATTTGCACCCCTGCCCTCAAGAAGTCTGAGATCTGCGAGCGAGCAATGCCTTGTGATGCCAACATCACTCTCCAGAACGTTTTCATTCACTGTTCCTGGCTGGTGGAATTAACTTCCCACCCTCATCTGGGATGCTGAATCCCTGACCATTTTCAAGCAACACTTGAAAACTCATCTCTTCTGTCATCACTTGAAATCATCTGAAAAAAAAACAAAAAAAAAAACACCTTTGCTCTCTTTCCCTTAACCTCTCACTGTCTGCCTAGAATTAGCTCTGAACAATACCTATAATTTTGTATTACAAGTAATTCATGTGTCTGTTTGCCTCTTTATAATGTATCGCTTATTGTATCCTCAACTGTAAGTCACTTCGTATAGAAGCATCTGCTAAATGTAAAAATGCAAGTGAACTCAGATATGTCCATACCCAAGCTTCGAGGTGTAACGTGTGCTTCGTCATTTCAAAGTTATTTAAGGACAGTTTGTGTAATCAGTAAAAAGATACTGAAGTTGTACAGTTAAACATCAGCAACGTCATATGCTGATGTGTCTTTACAAAAATCAGCATCTCCAAACTTCATCTTAGGTGAAATATTAACCTCTAGCATGTTCAGTAAGCTACAAGAAAGAACTTGCATGTTCTAATATTCCCTCTGATATCCTACACACATATAAACTGGACTATTCAAGACTAAATCATTCCACAACACATTAACAATTGGACATATTCTTCCTCTTGAGATTAAGAAAAGTCTGAGAATATGGTTCACAATAATTAAATAAACAATGAAAAGACCTCTCGGTTTACACACCCTCTTCTAAAAAAAGGTGATGCTTTGTGGGTTTTTTCTTGTGATGTGTAAGAAAAGATTTTACAAGAGCATCTCTAAATGCTTTACATGTGAACCTAATGTGAGGTAAACAACTCTAAAGAGGTGTTAAAGCCACAGGTTGAGCAATGGATTTTTTTTTTTTAGAACTAAAAAATGTTTGCAACCAGTGACGATCCTAGACTTCTGGGGGCCCTACGCAATACTTTGTTGACGTGAGGGGCGGGGGGGTTGAAATAAATATAATTGTCCATGTTTTCAGTGGCGTGGCGGACGGGCACGCAGGGCATGCACTACGGCGGACCCCGCATGGTAGGGGTCCCCCCAAAATGTTAGGGTTGTTCATTTTGGTAATTTTTTAATATCTCAGTGAAGCTTCAACAGAAAATTCAACACCGAAAAGAGCAATTCACTGCAAAACTACCAAAAATGTTGTCCATATTTCTCCCAAGCCAACAGAACACAAACACAACCGATGATGTTAGCAGTCAGCATGGACATTTCTGCTACTTCTGACATGGACACAACTTTGCTAACTGACCCGCCAAACAGCGACTCCGGGGCCTAAAGCAAATCTCTGTCAGGATCAGCAGGAAGGAACCCAAATGCAGAATGAGAGAAACAAATATTTATTGAAACACAAAACACTTCAGGGGGGTGCACAGGGGTGAACAGTCTTGAAACTACTCCAAACAGCAGGAGAGAACTAAGCCTCCAGAGGTAGACAGTCTGGAGAGCAGTCCCAGTCGGTACCAATGAAAGATTATCTGCGCCAGGCTTGGTTGGCAGACTGCATGGGGGAACCAACAGGCAGGGAGTCTCAGGTTGGTAGAGCAGGACTGGAGGGAACACTCAGCACAAACACACAAACAAGACAGCACGCAAAACTACACAATAAACATGTAATAAAAGGGAAAAATAACAAAGTAAAAAGCAAAACAAAAAAGGAAAAGGAAAAATCTGAATATACAACTAAAGAATAAAAGCAGAGCATTTGAAGACTAGAAACAGGACTGATAAACAAATAAAGAAAATATTATAAGTAGACAAACAAGATTACTGAGGAACAAAACCAGACAAAATCAGAGATATTAACTCAAGAGCAAAACTGCAGTAAGGATACAAGATGACAACGCAAGACTGGACTATAGAGCAGCAAATAGGTAACTATCTCTATGGCAGCAGAACCTGATTTTACCAAGTGCGACATGTTCCTGGGTCAACATTTTTGTTGACCCTGGAACAACATTGTTATTAACCAATCAGATTTGAAGAACAAGTTTATCATTTTTGTGAAGTTTAGGCTTATAATCACTGTTTGTTGCTTGTACATCAGTGTCATTAATCTATCATTTCCTCTGATTTTAGGGATTACTCATGGGTAAGATTAGGTTTAGGTGTAGGGAAATGGTCAAGATTAAATTTTTGGATTAAAATGTTGTCCCAGGGTCAACAATATATGTTGACCCAGGAACACATCTAACTCAGCAAAATCAGGACGTGCCTCTATGGCACAAGACGAACCCGCAAACACAAGAGGAAAACAGCACAATATAAAGGGAGGCAAGCACACGAGGGCCAGGTGAGCACAGTTAAGGAAACGAGGACAAGACAAGTGCTAAACAAGGGGGTGTGACCAAGGGAAACAAGGAGGTGGGATCACAGGAACACATGGTAGACACAAACAAAGACAAAGCAATGTGTTAAGACACAAGACAACCAACGAAACATTTAACAAAGACAACACAGACAAGGCTGCCAGGGCAGAGCTCTGACAATCTCACTGTCCAGCCGATGATCCTCACTGCGCTAAAAATATAACAGAGGAGGTAGCGGGCAGGCCTACATGTTATCCATCAGATAGAGCAAACTTCCCCGTTGATTTAACTGATGCCAGTGTGAAGAGGGCCATACTTAATTTGGGACCATGTAAACCAGAGGGACCCTTTCGCCGAGACAAAAATGGCAGATGTTTTTCGAAAGATTTTTATCTTAAACGGTCTAAAACTGGTACGGTTCCTCTGAAATTGTTATGTTAGTCGCCAAATACGGACCGTGACAAATTGACAGCGAATACAAGAGTCAGGTTAATTTTTGGTCCCAGGTGCTCACTAGAATTACTGACGTCACTCTGACTTTAGCTTCCTGTAATCTGGCATTCAGAGGGCATAACAAAAAATTGCATGAACCAAACAATGGGAACTTTTTGTCAGTGATTGAGTTGTTAGCCAGATATAACCTAGTGTTGCGAGAGTTACTGGATAAAAAAGCCACATCAATTATTTAAGCCCAGAAATTCAGAATTCGGGTCTTAAACTAAAAAATCCTTGATTTGTTACAAAATAAGGGACTGTCACTTAAAAAATGCAGAGGCCAAGGATATGACTGAGCCAGTGTCATGAGTGGAATTTATTCTGGGCTGCAGAAACGTATCCTAAACATCGAGCATAATGCTGTATACATACATTGCGCAGCACATTATTTGAACTTGGTGTTAAACGATGCTTGTCAACATATAGCAGCAATTAAGGAGTTCTATGATGTGGTCCAGAGACTTTGTTTTCTTCAGACAAAGCATCAAAAAGTGGGAAATGTTGGAAAATGAACTTTCAAAGCCAACACTGAAAAGACTTTGTTTCACACAATGGGCTTCTAAGCGAGATGCTCTCCACGCACTACGTTTTCGTTATTCTGATATCCTAAAGGCACTGACCAAAATTGCTCTACAGTCAAACAAATCAGAAGAACGTGCAGAGGCGACTGGACTCGTCAAATCAATGGAAACATTTGAATTCGCATTGATGCTCGTGATTCAGGAAAAAGTCTTGGAGACTGTCAATGTAGTTTCACATGTAGGCCTTTTGCAAAAAAAAAAAAAAAAGACGTGGACCTTCTTCAAGCAGCTAAGTTACTGGAAAAGACTTGCAACCCCAGTTCGAGCACATTAAAAGCACCGCACAAGGACTTGCTGCATCCTAGGGCATCAGCACAGTTTGCGCTACGCCACTGCATGCTTCACTCCGTCTTGAATCGTGCTCACGGAAAGCATTCGATGAACAGTATCTCTTCCGCGTTTACTAGACAGGATTTGACTGATTTTTACATAGAGAGCGTGACAGCACACCACATTAAAATAAATTATCATTCATGTTTTCATAACTGCTGGCCAAATTCAAAAACGAAACTAAAATTAAAACATCTTTGAGAGCAAGGGGGTCCCCTGGTGTTTCGGGGACCTATGCAGCTTGCGTATTCTGCATTTAGGGAGGATCAGCTCTGATTGTAACACATTTTGCCTAATCATGAAATCAAAAATAATTTGCCTGGTCAGTCATTTAAATGAAGGGGTCACTCAATATCTACTATTTCGTCATCGTTTTGTCATGTCGAAACTAAAATAGCTTTCTTCCTTCAATATAGGATTTAGCATGTCTGCTGTTTCATAAGATAAAGGTGAAGTGTAACTTATACGGTCAAGCTCTAAGGGCATAAAATCACCAATAAAATACCATGAACTGATCTCTCTCAAGTCATAAAGTATGGGCTATATTTAGTCTTCTGAAATCTTTATGTGATTAACACACCAACTTTGAAGTTCCCTTCCTATTAGCTCTCAAATCTAAAGCTTGTGACCCAGTGGAGTTTGGAACAAAATTACAAAATGTTGAGATTTAATTTCAGAAGTAAAGTTTACACAAACACGCATTTCATATTTGAACTGAAATGAGTTTATTATGCAAGTAGAAGATAATCCAGAGTAATGAGAGACACGTAATAAGCACAGTTATGTAGGAAATCAGTTTATGATCGTTATACAAAGACATCTGAAAACTGAATCACACACAAGACAACCAGCAAGATATAATTAATAAGCAAATCAAGCAAAACTAATGTTTTAGGTTGACTTACAGCCTAAAGTTACAACATTTGCCTGCCTACACAACATTTTTGCTAAGCACAAATTAACTTGAAACTTATTAACATTTCAGTTTTAAGTATTTATGCCAATGTAATGAATCATTCTGTAACCTCAAAAAAAAACTGAAATCAAAATGCTGAGAGTTAAAATTAAATATCATATCATTTAACTATATCATATCTAAGATAAGTGATAAGTATACAACCCTTGAACAACCCTTGAGGTCAAAAATATCTGAACCAAATATGTCGATTAAACAGATGTATAGTCATGCAATACTTAATATGTTTTCAAATACGGTGATAAATGCAACTAAAAGTGTCAGATGTTATTATATGTTGTTGATTCTGGCAGCTCTAGAAGTGCATATGTACCGTTTATTTGGCGCGGCTGAAACCTTTTACATGGTGTGGAAAAGTCTGTCATAGCATACTGAAAAAAAAACAATGGTACCATTTAATCTTAATGCAGATGTTATTAAGTTTTCTGTATTAAATAATTTTCTACAAAAATGTCTTATTTTGTGTTCCACTGAGTAGATCAATACAGGCTTAAAATAACATGAGGGTGAGTAAATTAGCTCATTTTTATATCCTTTTGAGGAGTGCATAATTAGTATCCTAAATCATTTTGATCGTATTAATATTAATTGTTTTACCTGCACTTGGCTTGAGTTTTGTGGTTGTTCAAGATCCATAACTTGAGGCTGTTGTAGGTTTGTATCTTGAAATTGTTTCAAGCTGTCTCTGGTTCTCTTGCTTCCAAGAACAAACACCTTTACTAGTCCTTAAAGAGACAGCAAATTCAGATCCAATATCAAGCCTTCCGATTTTTTAAGACAGAAAAACACATTTCTAAAGACTTACCAATGATCACAATGATCAGAAGAATATTCAACAGAGCAGATATCAGGGTAATAATCTGACAGTGAGTCTGATTCTTCTCAATGTGCTTCACCGCTGTATGATTCTGGATCTCTAGATTTGTGCAATCATTGAAATGGTTTTATATTCATATTTAATGTTTTGTGTCTAACAATGATACGTGTTTAACACTAAATGTTCACTCACCAGTGAAGTGTAATCTGATGCCGTTGCTGTATTTTGGAGGAGTGTCTGTGGTCACACAGTAATAAAGTCCTAAATCATCAACAGTGACATTATTTATGAACAGGTCATGTTTACTTTGCACTGAATATTTGTGTTTAGATGTTTTACTGTAGTAGAAAGTAGCTGCAGTTGTGGAAGACAGCAATATAATAAATGGAGGATCTGGTAGTTTCAGTAATAACCAGTTAACCTCCGTTACATCAAAATCACAGTTTAAAGTCACATTTTGACCCAAATCTGTTAAATGATCTGTTAAAGTCTCTACAGCGTGACACCATATGAGCAGATCTGTGAAATAAAACACACGAAAATACAAATATTTAATACAGCACCATTAGACATTACAAATCAATGTAGTTTACAAAAATCACACAAAAACATTCATAAAGTAAAATGAACTCACTGAGATAAAGCTGCATGATCTTCATGATGTGCAAACACTTCGACATGATGCTGTGAAGATGTTTTACACGGGGAATTTCAGCCACATCAAGAGGAAGTAGACGTCAGGTTTGCACTGACCACATTTTGTAGTCACTTTGCATTTAAATTAGCTTTCAGTGTGCTATGAGCTATTCTTTTATAGTAGTATGCCAGTTGTACCCAAACTGTACATCGAACATCATAGTAAAGAACCAAAATAGTTTATCATATGAAAATGTAAAAAAATCTAACTCTGAAAATGCTAATACTGTGAACCGCATAGATACATAAATATGCTAAATTGTTAACATGACAGAAGCTGAATAGGAAAATTAAATCTTTAGTTTGACATTTTCTGCACTGTGTGTTTGGTTTCTGAGTCTGTTGAATGTTAGTGGTTTGTGGTCAACACAAACCTTGTTTATATTCATTGCAAGTGAATTATCCTTCTTTTTTTAACTTGCATAGTATTTGACCAGATGTTCACACCTTCTAGTCTTTAAACGGGATTCTGCCAATTATTGTTCAATCGCAATCTAATATGTGAAAACAATTAAAAATGCCCATTTAAACCTAAGCTAAATATGTAATTGTCCTCTCACAATAAAATATATGTTTAAAACAGTATATGTTAATACTTTGGTACTGCGCAAACTGGAAGAAAAAAAATCACTCAGAAATTGCTAGTAAATTTCACAAACAATTAAAAATAAACAGCAAGTAACAGACTGATTTAAATGAGAAATTATAAAGTAGAATACCACTTAAGGTTCTTGGCCTCAAAAAATTAAATTTGTTTTAGGTTTACACCGTTACTACTAAAAGCGCTATTAGTAGTAACAGTGTAAGCCTAAAACATATTACACTTAAACAAGTGACGCTTCACTTTTATCTTAAACAGCATATATGCTAAATCTTATATTGAAGAAAGAAAGCTGTTTTAGTTTCCATCGACATAATGATATAGTAGATACTGAGTGACCCCTTCATTTAAATGACTGACCGGGCAAATTATTTTTGACTTCATGATTAGGCTAAATGTGTTTACAATCAGAGGCAATCCTCCCTAAATGCAGAATACGCAAGCTGCGTAGGGCCCCCGAAACACCAAGGGACCCCCTTGCTCTCAAAGCTCATCAAAGATGTTTTTGTTTAGTTTTTTATTTGGCCAGCGATTATGAAAACATGAATGATCATTTATTTTAATGCAGTGCACTGTCAGCTCTCTACGTACAAATCAGTCAAATCATGTAAAGTGAATGTCTCTTGCTCTTACAAAAAAAATAAACTAGTTTAAAGCATTCCAAGCCACGGAAGAGATACCGTTCCTCGAACACTTTCCGTGAGCGCGATTCGAGACGAAGTGAAACACAGACCATAGCATTTATTTCACCCACCCCACCCCTTACGTCGACAAAGTATTGTGTAAGGCCCCCAGAAGTCTAGGATCGTCACTGGTTACACTTTTTTTTTTTTATTATAAAAAAAAATTCCCTTGCTCAACCTGTGGCTTTAACACCTCTTTAGAGTTGTTTACCTCATACGAGGTTCACGTGTAAAGCATTTAGAGATGCTCTTGTAAAATGTTTTCTTACACATCACAATAAAAAACCCACAAATCATCACCTTTTTTTAGAAGAGGGTGTGTAAACCGAGAGGTCTTTTCATTGTTTATTTAATTATTGTGAACCATATTCTCACACTTTTCTTAATATCAAGAGGAAGAATATGTTCAATTGTTAATGTGCTGTGGAATGATTTAGTCTTGAATAGTCCAGTTTATATGTGTGTAGGATATCAGAGCGAATATTAGAACATGCAAGTTCTTTCTTGTAGCTTACTGAACATGCTAGAGGTTAATATTTCACCTGAGATGAAGTTTGGAGATGCTGATTTTTGTAAAGACACATCAGCATATGACATGGTACAGTTTAACTGTACAACTTCAGTATCTTTTTACTGATTACAAAAATTGTCCTTAAAGGATTTTGAAATGATGAAGCACACTAAAAAGTACACATTACACCTCGTAGCTTGGGTATGGACATATCTGAGTTCACTTACATTTACATTTATTCATTTAGCAGATGCTTTTATCCAAAGTTGAGAATACAATAAGCGATACATTATAAAGAGGCAAACGGACACAGGAATTGCTTCTAGGCATTGTTCAGAGCAAACTCTAGCCAGACAGTGAGAGGTTAAGGGAAAGAGAGCTTTTTAAATGAAGTCAAGTGATGACGGAAGAGATGAGTTTTCAGGTGTCACTTGAAAATTGTCAGGGATTCAGCATTCCAGATAGGGGTGGGAAGTTAATTCCACCAGCCAGGAACAGTTAATGAAAACGTTCTGGAGAGTGATTTTGTGCCTCTCTGTGATGGCACCACGAGGCGTCGCTCACTAGCAGATCTCAGACTTCTTGAGGGGATGTAGATTGCTATCAGTGAGTGAAAGTAGGAGGGTGCTGGGCCTGTGGCTGTTCTATATGCAAGCATCAGTGTCCTGAACTTGATGCAAGCTGCAATTGGGAGCCAATGCAGGGAGATAAAGAGAGGTGTAACATGTGCTCTTTTGGATTCCTTGAAGACCAGTCGTGCTGCAGCATTCTGAATCATCTGTAAAGGTTTGATTGTGCATGATGAAAGTCCAGCTAGAAGAGCATTGCAATAGTCCAGTCTAGAAATGACAAGGGCCTGGACAAGAAGTTGTGCAGCGTGCTGTGTAAGGAAGGACCTGATCTTTCTGATGTTGTGCAATGCAAACCTGCAAGATCGAGCAGTTTTTGCAATTTGGTCTTTGAAAGTCTGCTGGTCATCGAAAATTACATTAAGATTTCTGACTGAGCTTGATGGAGTAATTGTAGAAGAACTTAGCTGGATGGTGAAATCATGCTGTATAGTTGGAGTGGCAGAGAAGACAAGAAGCTCCATCTTTGCCAGATTTAGTTGTAGGTGATGTTCTTTCATCCACAAACCATGTGCTTGTATGATGGGACCCAGTAATGTAGTGTATGTGGAGAAGAGGAGGGGTCCAATAACTGATCCCTGAGGAACCCCAGTGACCAGTTGATGTTCTGTGGATAACTCCCCTTCCCCAGGCCACCTTGAAAGACCAACCAGAAGCAGACTCTTGTGATACCACGGTGGGAAATCAGTAATGGTCCCTAGAGGGCGACAAACCTCTGATAAGTAAAAAAAATAAGCATTTATTCTCTATTAGTTATTAATATTATTGCATCCTACGATGAGTACTCAAGTAAACGGGCGTGGTCTTCGATCGGCGAACAATATCCAGAGGGCTTGACAAGAGGGGTAATCCAGGTACACAAGCAAAGGTCTAGGCGGGAGCAAACAGAGTCCAGTGGAAGGCAAAGGGTTAATCCAATATACAAGGCAGAAGATCAGGAACCAGACAACAAGGCAACACAAAAGACTAGACTAAAACTAAAATAAGAAACGGAAACTAGGAAAGGCTCCATAAAGCAGCTAACACTCGGAGAGTGAAAAAAACAGAACAATACAGGAGACTGAACACAAAAACAAACAAGGAAAGGCTTGGTAAGTAGCTAATATTAAGAGAATACTAAACAATACTCGACAGAGAAGAAGAGGAAGTCCATGGTTTATGTTGAGTGTGTGATCAGTGCAATCAGCTGTGTGTGTCGTCAGTGCAACGGATGATGGGAATTGTAGTGTGAGGTGGAGTGCAACAGTTAGTGTAGTGCAAGAGTCCATGTGGTGAGCGAGTGACCTCTGGTGGTGAGTTAAAGGAAGTTCAGACCAGATTCGTGACAGACGACAGACATGAATTTATTTTCTTTTTTTTATTATTATATGTCAGTCATATTACAGCCTATGAACATAACAGTAGTCATTCCAACATATTGTATAGAAAAATATTGAACATGGACTACAATATGAAAAATATGAGAACCAGTGTTGTGCAAGTTACTTCCAAACTGTAATACATTATAGATTACTTGTTACTGTTATTTAAAATAAATTTATTACTATAGAAGAAGAACTTAAAGTTTACATGAATTCAAAAAGGACTTTATTTACTTTACTATCACACATTGCTAATCTTGATGTTAACAATTAATTCGTGCAAGTTAATCCACTAAAAACATATTTTTTCTTGGTATTTTTTAATCAAAATCTGAACGTTTACTTCCGCTCTGGACTGGCGCTTCTTTTTTGATGACATCACTTGACGGCTTGGGCAGAATATCGTTAAACACAAGATTCGGGAATTCTCTATTCATTTCACTAAAAAGAGGAATTAACAAGAGATTTATATAATGTATGTAATAGAAGTGAAATTAATGATGAATCTAAACAAAAAAAAATTATCTTTACTATCTAAAATTGATAATTTGTATATTGAAAAAGCCAAAGGAGCGTATGTGAGATCTGAAGCAAGATGGATAGAGAAAGGGGAAAAAAGCAATAGTTCATTTTTCAGATTTGAAAAAAAGGCGACAGGAACACAAATATTATACATTTTCTTTATGTTAATGGAATTATAAATAATTGGCCAACAATAATTTCTTCTAAGATCTTTACCTTTTATAGAAGACCTACTTTATATAGCTAAAATTGTTCTGCACAAGATTGTCATGTTTTTTTATATAATAAATACTGATATACCACAGATTTATGAAGATTTTTTAGATTTATGTGAGGCGAACATTAAAATTGAAGAACTTGATAACGCCATAGATAAACTATCCTCAGGAAAATCTCCAGGCCCTGATGGCCTGACTCCTGCATTTGATAAATTCTTTAAGGAACTTGAGGGATTTCTAAGTCCTTCTTGAATGTATTCACAATAATGCACTTGCTTCGACTATGAAGCAGGGACTGATTACTCTAAAACCCAAGCCAGGCAAGCATGCTCGATAAATAGATAATCTTCGTCCCATTACTCTTCTTAGCTGCGATTATAAGACTTTAGCTCACATATTTGCCAATAGATTAAAGGAAGGATAAAACCAAATAATAAGTGAATCACAATTTGGTTTTATGAAAGGGCAGATCAATACATAATAATATTAGGCTAGTTTTAGATATTTTAGATTATCATGAATGGATTGAGGATGTTGGTTACATTTAGTTTTTGGATTTTTTAAAGCATTTGACACGATTGAACACAATATCATATTTGATTATCTTAGTAAATACTGTTTTGGCAGTAATTTAATATCTTTTGTTAAAATGCTAGTTCTATAGCACTGTCGCATGGGACATCTCAGAGATTTAATATTACATAAGGAATTAGGCAAGGTGTCACACTGAGAGCCAGAAGACAACAGGTAAGTATCACACAGGAACGTTTATTGAGTGAGATGCAGTGCAAGAGGAGAGTGATGAGATGGTGAGTATCGTGGGGATGGATATATGCAGGTGCACGGTGCAAGAACTGATATCCTTCTCGTTCACAAGAGAGTGGAGTCCGGGTGCTCAGGAGAGCGAGGATCAGTGCTGGAGAATCGTTGGAAACACGGGAGTCCTGGATTATCATTTGGAGTATCGCTGGAGAGTCTAGGAGGTAAGCAAAACACAGGTAAGTGTGTAGGGAGTGTAGTATAGATCATATAGTGAACCGTAGACTGGACGATGAGTGTCAGAGAGCGTGTGTGGAGTTTATAGGAGTGTTGATGAGGGACAGCAGGCAGGTGATCAAAACTCAGGTGACTGGGATCTGGTGATTTGCAGTTGACTGTGACTCTCTGACACAAGGCTGTTCCATTTCCCTTTCTTATTCATCTTAGCTGTAGAAATGCTCGCTATTTTGATCAATAAATGGCAATAGTTTTGACAAACTCAGGGTATTTGGAAGACAAATTGTTATTAGTCAGTTGGCAGATGGTACAACTTTTTTTAAAGGATAAACATCAAATTGATAGAGCTATTCAATTAGTGAATTTCTTTTCCGATGCTTCTGGTTTGCACTTAAATATAAACAAATGTGAATTAATTGCAATTCATGACAGTGAATTAGACTTTTTATGTAATATTCCGGTTAAAACTTCTGTAAAATACCTGGGTGTCTGTGCCATACATTAACAGAGACAGGCAGAAGTAGTTTTGCGGATTAATTTTAACAAATATGATTGGGAGTGTGCTCGCGCGTGTGTGTGTGTGTGTGTGTGTGCTCGTGCGAACCGGGGCTGAACTCCGCTGTGTGCGATACAGAGAGTGTGAGACCATGTAATGTAGAGACAGAAATGACATACCGTCGTGCAAATAAGATAAATAACATAATTAGTTTGTTTAAGGTATTGACGTGTTCTATAGGAAAGGTAACATTACATGACTTCTGTTGTCATTGATTTGATTCGCAGTTTTGAAGGAGGTCTGAATGTTATTGACTTGGAAATATTGAACAATGTCTTAAACTCAAAAATTATTTTGATCATTTCTTCACAACAAAAACAGTTTATGGTTTCAAATATCTTCAGTGTTTTTGAAAATAGGTGGTTTCGAATCTTTTATGAAATGTGATTTTGAATTGTCCATGCTACCTCTCACAGTTTCTCTCTTTCATCAACAGGTTTTGTTGTATTGCAAACTAGCTTTTTCACAAAATTTCAGTCTTTACAAGACTTGTTTTTGGAACAATAATTAATAATTCTGATAAAACATGCCAGTTAAGAAATGCAATAAAATACGATGTTTTGTGTGCTATAGCTTCAATATTCCAGAGAATGTTATTAATTGAATTAACATTTTACAGTGAATTATTCCTCACTCTTTAGCCTATTAAACAGTTTATAAACCTAAAACTGTAGTTTAAAATGAAGTTGATATGACTTCTGTCCTTTATTTTCTCAATTTGAAAACGTTAGACATTATTTTGCTTATTGTTAATATCAGTGTTGCTTATGATGCTTTTTATAAATAAAATGTTTATATTGTTGTAATTTGAAGATAACATTTTACATTAAAATGTTCATTTTCAACCGTTGTTTGTTGTTGTTAAGATGACTGAAAGGAGGAAAAACCAAAGCGAAGAATGGACTTACTTCACTCTGTTATTTATTCACTTTATAACAGTAAATAAATATCGGTTCTGCATATCGGTTATCGGGTACATAAACATACAAATAATCGGTATCGGTTATAAAAAAATCAATATCGGTCAATCGCTAATCTCAAACGCCTTACCACTACTAGCACTCACAAATCAGGCAACCGACTTGATTTAATTTACACACGCGATTGTACTGCTGATAACATTCTGGTACAACCACTAC
Organism: Schizopygopsis malacanthus; assembly: GCA_027474115.1. Classification (NCBI taxonomy): domain Eukaryota; kingdom Metazoa; phylum Chordata; class Actinopteri; order Cypriniformes; family Cyprinidae; genus Schizopygopsis; species Schizopygopsis malacanthus. The sequence continues at coordinate 7,395,399 of CM049876.1, read as the reverse complement.
ATATCTCTGTCCATTTCTTCATTACATTTACATTACACTTTGCTACCCAGGTGCAACCAACCCCCTTACCAGTTACCTTTAACGAAACCTACGCTCCCTTTCTCCCTCACATCTTTCCTCTGTAGTATCCTCCTCTCTTCCCTCACCTACACATTTCTCATCTCTGGATGTGAATGCAGCTACTGATACCTTATGCTCTACTTTAACCACTTGTCTAGACGACATTTGTCTTCTCTCCTCCAGGCCAGCACGGACTGCCCCTTCTAACCCCTGGTTATCTGATGTTCTTCGTGAACAACTCCGAGCGGCAGAGAGAAAATGGCAAAAATCAAACGATCCGTCAGACCTGAGTATGTATCAATCGTTGCTTTCATCCTTTTCCTCAGAAGTCCACACTACCAAATCGTCACATTTCCATAACAAGATCAACAATGCTCCAGATATGCGTAATCTCTTCAGAACCTTTAATTATCTCCTCTGTCCCCCTCCACCACCTCCCACCACTTCTATAACAGCTGATGACTTTGCACCTTTTTTTACAGACACAACTAAAACAATTAGTAGTCAGTTTTCACCTTCACTCACACAGGACCCCCAACCAACTAGATCCACTGCTCAAACTCCCATCTTCTCCTTCTGTCCCCTCACCGAGGCGGAAGTATCCAAACTTCTCCTCTCCAGCCATCCTACAACATGTCCTCTAGACCCAATCCCCTCGCACCTTTTCCAAGCAATCTCTCCCACACTCTTACCAGCACTCACACACATTATCAACACATCTCTCCTCACAGGCATCTTCCCCACTGCATTCAAGCAGGCTCGAGTAATCCCACTGCTCAAAAAACCTACATTAAACACTTCTCTTTTAGAAAACTACAGACCTGTCTCTCTCCTTCCATTCATTGCCAAAACACTCAAACGAGTTGTCTTCAACCAGGTCTCGTTGTTTCTTTCACAGAACAACAAACTGGACGCTAAACAGTCAGGTTTCATGAGTGGCCATTCAACTGAGACTGCGCTACTCTCGGTCACTGAAGCCCTGCGAATTGCAAAAGCTGATTCCAAATCATCAGTCCTCATTCTGCTGGATCTGTCTGCCGCTTTTGACACTGTCAATCATCATATCCTCCTGTCCACCCTCTCATCACTGGACATCACTGGGATTCCACTTTGCATGTTTGAATCCTATCTCACTGGTCAGTCTTTCAAGGTGGCCTGTGGAGGGGAGGTATCCAAAGCTCATCAGTTAGTCACTGGGGTTCCCCAGGGATCAGTTCTTGGACCCCTCCTCTTCTCCACATACACTACATCGCTGGCTCCCATCATACAGGCACATGGCTTCTCCTACAATTTCTACGCTGATGACACACAGCTCTATCTCTCGTTTCGACCAGATGATCCAACGGTAGCTGCACGGATCTCAGGCTGCCTGGCAGACATCTCGGCATGGATGAAAGAACATCACCTACAGCTCAACCTGGCAAAGACTGAGCTTCTTGTCTTCCCTGCCACTCCAACTCTACAGCATGATTTCACAATTCAGTTAGGTTCATCGACAATTACCCCATCAGCTTCAGTCAGAAATCTTGGTGTAATCTTTGATGATCAGCTGACCTTCAAAGAGCACATTGCGAAGACTGCTCGATCTTGCAGGTTTGCATTGCACAACATCAGAAAGATCATGCCCTTTCTGACAGAGCATGCTGCACAACTTCTTGTCTAGGCCCTTGTCATTTCTAGGCTGGACTACTGCAATGCTCTTCTGGCTGGACTTCCATCAAACACAATCAAACCTCTATAAATGATTCAGAATGCAGCGGCACGACTGGTCTTCAACTGGCCCAAAAGAGCAAATGTCACACCTCTCTTTGTCTCCTTGCACTGGCTACCAGTTGCAGCTCGCATCCAGTTCAAGACACTGATGCTTGCATATAAAACAACCACAGGCTCAGCACCACCTACTTCCACTCACTATTACGAATCTACATCCCTTCCAGAAGTCTAAGATCTACTAGTGAGCGACGCCTCGTGGTACCATCACAGAGAGGCTCAAAATCACTCTCCAGAAAATTTTCGGCCGGTGGAATGATCTTCCCACCCCCATCAGGAATGCTGGATCCCTGTCAACCTTCAAGCAACAACTGAAAACTCATCTCTTTCAACACTACTTGACTTCATCATAAAAAAAAAAACTCTCTCTCTCTATATATATATATATATAATTATTTTTTATTTAGTTTTTCTATATCTTCATCTTTCTCTTTACCTTTCTCTCCTTCCCTTGCTAGCTTGTATTTATTTGAACAATGTCTGAGACTTGGTGTTATTGGCACTTCCTCTGTTTGTTTGCCTCTTCAAGATTAATCGCTTTATGTATTCCCCAATTGTAAGTCGCTTTGGATAAAAGCATCTGATAATGACTAAATGTTAATGTAAATGTAAATGTTCAGACTGAATAGACGGAGGAGAACAGGTCCCCAGTGTTTCTGGTTAGCTTGGTTTCTCCAAAGATATTTTACTCCAGTATTGGCATCTTGCAGAATTTTCTTTACTTAACACTGTTGACTTTGGCTCGCTTGCTGTATGTATGTATGAAGACTAAAGCATTTAGCACCAACTATTGAAACAGTGAGGGCATTGTATGTATTGTCAAAAATGTATAAATGTCTTACAATGATAGTGTGGATATTGCTTGACCATTTATATGTTAAAAAACATTTACAATAAAAGCTATTGCATTATTATATTATAATTAGTTAGCAATTATAAACGAATTAGCTGTATTTTTAACTAGCCTACTTTCAGTGTTAAATCAACATGCTTGAAATATAAAATATTATTGATGAAACAAATTGGAAGCCATAATGAACACAACCTTTATTAACTTACTGTGCTCAATGGCATAAACATCATTGAATACAAGGAATGATGTGACATACTATGTCATACAATGTTATGTAAAATTAATATAATATTCGTTTTACACAAAATAATAATGTAGTACTGTATATAATACAACAATAACACTGTTATTGTTATATAAGCAACTGAAATACAATATGTAAATAACAAATTTTAATTTTATAAATGTATATTTATTAGAGGTGGGCATAGATTAATTTTTTTAATCTAGATTAATCTAGATTAATTTTGGAATTAATCTAGATTAATCTAGATTAAAATGGCTCATTTGAATTCTGCCGAAGGCATTCAGAATATGTGTGCTACCCAAATAATGACTAAAAGTAAGTCTTTGAGAACGGGTTTCTCAAGCCAGGTGGCGCATTAGACCAGGGGCTCATCTCCTGTTTCCAAAATGCATCACAAACTGCTTGAGAAAGCTGTTCTACTATGATAATTGGTGATGAAAATAAACTATGTTCAATAAGATACTTGTGTTTACTAACTGTTTATTCAGTTAAACATGAATTTTGAACTGTAGACCTACATAAGAGGTCGTGATGAACTGTTTACAGTTTCCATTGGGAAGCTTCTTAAAAATAAATTTTCCCTGAAGCAAACCCGGCGGCTTCATAGCCGCATCCATGTTAGCACGTCACGTTTGATGTGGTAATTTCACAGTAACGTTAGGCATACACACAGGTTCGAAGCTATGGAAAGCCAAATGGTTCAGAATTCGCCTGGTTTTCACCGCCGTATGATTATTAAAACGCCGTTTTCATAACGCCGCAAGGCGTTAAATAAGTGCCATTAGGCGATAAGTTAACGGCTGACGCCGCCACACGTTAAAATAACGCCAGGCGCCGACCGACGTTAAGTTAACGCCACACGCCACTTAAGATGCAGATTTATTCGCTTATCTACATGGACACACCTCTCATGGCTACGAGGAATCTACGGCAAGTCTGAGCATCCAGTTTGCTACAGCGCGAAGATGGCAAGGAGAGCTTTTGTTTTGCAGTGTAAATACACTGTAAATGACTGCACTCGCTTTTTGCTGTCTGATAATCCGGGGCCTGATGTTTTTCAGTCATCATTAAACAGGTAAAGATTGTGTTTATGTTCTCCAAAAATATTTAGTTAGATACCTGAGTTTATGTGAATTCTGTGATATTAGTACATTTAGTAAATTTCAATACTATTTAGGGCAGATAGGGTGGATACAGTATCTGAAAATTTCACTATTAGTTTAAAGACCGTATAAAGTGCTAATTTTAAAAACAGAGCCTGGTGCTATAAAAGGGATATTTTTCTGAGCACTTTACTATTAGTTTATTATCATATGTCATGGGTTAATAAATATATTTTCTTTCAATTACATTTTGTGCTGTGCAAAAGGTATTTGCTAAGATGCACCTTTTTTTATTTTGTTTTATATTTTGTTTTATTTTATTTAACAAAATTCATGTGCATTTACACTTCACAGTATACAGTGTTTAAAACTATTTTTTCCATCTTCGCGCTGTAGCAAACTGGATGCTCAGACTTGCCGTAGATTCCTCGTAGCCATGAGAGGTGTGTCCATGTAGATAAGCGAATAAATCTGCATCTTAAGTGGCGTGTGGCGTTAACCTAACGTCGGTCGGCGCCTGGCGTTATTTTAACGCGTGGTGGCGTCTGCCGTTAACTTAGCGCCTAACGGCGCTTATTTAACGCCTTGCGGCGTTATGAAAACGGCGTTTTAATAATCATACGGCGGTGAAAACCAGGCGAATTCTGAACCATTTGGCTTTCCATACGAAGCAGAGGGTGACACGGGAGTGAATTCTCAAGTTCACATGAGACCTAAAGCGCATCCTGTTTGCTTAAAAGCGCAACGTTTCGTTGTTATTCTGAGTGCACACAAATAAACGTAGAGTCTTTACAGATTCGAAAGATGTATTAGGCTACTTTTATCTGTATGACCAAAAATGACGGAGATTTTAAGAGCAAGTGAGTGCACCGGAGCCTGTCCTGCAGCAAACGCGCTTCCACACAAACACTTCAATAGCGCACATTTCTCTAGGTTAACATCATATTGAGCGGCCATGTAAAGTTGCTACTACATACATCTTTCAGATGAAAAGCCATATTTGAGGTTGATGAATGATAGGTGAGTGTTTGGATGTCATGCCCGATTGTATTACCACATAGACCAGCCGTTAACAATCTGTCCATCACGGACTGCGAGCCTCTAGTTCGAAGACTCGTTCTCGCCCCCTACAGTGCAATTCGGCTAGGTATACATCCGCGCTAAAATATCAGGGTGAAAGTCATCATAGCTTGCGTAGTATAGACCCAGCTCCCAACCCAACTTTGAGAATAGATTAACGGCGATATTTTTTTTATCGCCGATAAGAGTCTCGCGTTAACGCAGCACGTTAACGCCGATAACGGCCCACCACTAATATTTATATATATATATTACATAGTTGTAATAAGTTAAATATTTGGACATTTATTACTTATGTTACTACTTCATTGACAATAGAGTGGGGGAACTGTGACGTCACTCTGTAGGCGGATCGGCTGTTAGCATGAAACTGGTTCCTCGACAAAAAGCCAAAAGGATTTTTCCATAGCTTTTGGATTATCGCAAAACATAAGGTCTGTGTTCAATCATAGTTAATGAAATGCACACATTTTATCCATCAACATAATCTTCACAAAATAATATAACTTTGACGAATTTTGAAGCCTAAATAAAGGTATTCAATGAAAAGGATTTACACTATGTATGAATTTTAATCCACGCTACATGAACCTTTTCATATAAACTGGAATAAATGCAAATCTATAGCCAAACTAAAATGAGATATTAGTTATAAATATTACAGTGAATAAATAAAATAATCATAACAGAAGGACATATGAAAGAACATATTTCTGTACATTTCAAAATAATGTGCATTAAAAGTCGATAAATCCTTGATTAATATGAATTATAAACATATCGCTGCATATTCAATCTTTTAAATAACGGCAGAGTGAGCAAGTTTTTGGGATATTGTAAAATTAAACTTATTTTAGTGAACTAAGCACCACATTTCAGCTCATTTTGTAAGGTTCAGTACACAATATGTTATTTTATCCTTGCTTCTAGGAAATCCTCAATCTATAACAGCTTCATGTGGCCGTAAACATTTAATTTTAACGTGGCTTTAAGCACTATGCATCATTAAAGTTTAACTTTCACCACATAAAGCCAGTAAATGTGGTGTTTACATGTAATAATCATAATATGAGTTGACCTTATGGTACGAACTCAAGAGTCTCCGCATCAGTAAGTGATAAAAAGAGCATGTTCCCCCCGAAGACTTGTGTCGCATTTCAGGACAAAGCAAAAAAAACATTGTCGAACAACAATATTAAAATGCGGGAAACTGTTAATTGATTATTCTAAACTAAATTGAATTACAAATTGATAAACTGTTTGGCGTGATGACGTTGAATGTCTCCGACAGCGCCTGTAGTCCAATTTAGGAACTTGTTAGCAACCGTCTTTTTTAAGAAACGTAACAGCTTAAAAAAATTACGAGTGTGGTGTAACTGGTGTCTTTTATGTCGTATAATAAAACATGAATGTATCTTGAGCTTGTGTGAACCACGGACCTTATTTAAGGGATTTAACCAAAATCCCATAAAAAAAAACATTGACTCTGGGATGATGGAACCGGAAGTGCTAAAATGCTAACTCGCTTACGGGTTTTCTCCTACAAAGTGACATCATAGTTCCACCACTCTATATGTACGGTAAGTGCAAATTTTGGTGTATCAGTTAACCTAACAAGCAACAGGAGTAGCTGTATGCTATGCTAAGACGTGAGCTTAAAAAAAAAAAAAAAAGTAAGAACGATAAATGTTTGATTTCACAACCTATAGCTTCGGTTATATATTAGCATATGAAACATGTAATTTAAAGACATTAATTGTCATTATAACGAATTTTGAGTTCAATTTTGAATCGAAATCTTATAAAGTACAGTTTGTTGATCTAAAAATATTGTGTCTAAGCAGATGTCAACCATGTCGTTACGCAAATGCGCTGTCAGAACTTATTTACACAGCGTACTTTTAATTTTGGTCGTGCATGCGGACCTGCGGACCACTTATGTGCCCCCCTGTCAATACGTTTAGAATCTGCTTTAATGCTCTCTAAAAATAGTCTTATATTGCCGTCATCATCTGCTTTACTATATAACTTCTGATAGAAGGTTCATATATGATTAGACATTTTAACAAGATCTTCAGACATATCCCCATTTATACTGAGTTTTAAAACAGAATTCAGCTCATTATTGCTTTTTTTCTAAATTGAAAAAAAAAAACCTGGAGTTTAACTCTAAAATGGCTTGTTTTCTTATAAGATACGGCCTTTAAAATAACTAGTTTTCCAACATTGCTTTATTTCATTTCCAGCATGTTCGTGATCTTATTGTCTTAAATGGAAATATTGGTAATGCTATAACTAAATAAATTGCTTTATGGTCAGTAAGCACAGACGTTTCTATAGTAACCTGGCTTACTTGATTTGTAGTACACTGGAAATTAGCCAAAAGTCTATCCTATACTGTTTACTCCTGCCACCAGAACACCATGCACATTATTGTTTTAACCAGATATCAATGAAATCCTATCCTAAACACAAATTATGCAATTTAAAAAAAAATAGTTTAAACTGTTTCCACGAGGAGAAAGTCTAAGTCCCAACCAAGATTGTAATCTCCACCAAATATTATTTTTGCATAAGAAAAAAACTGTCCAATATATATATATATATATATATATATATATTATGTCTTTAAGATGTTTATGATTTATAATGTATATAAAACTGACATCTGAAAGACGTCTGTCAGACGTTTGTAGACAGAAGTTGCTTTCCAGATCAAGAGATCTTTAACAGACATCTTGCAGATGTATGTGTGCTATCTGGGGAATAAAATCGTCAGGGTCTGGGTGATTAGGCTATATGATCCCATATATGATTAGAAATGATATAGAAACTATGTAAAGCACACTACCCAGACGGGATCCCCTCTTATCTCGACCAATCATGTGAATGAACGCAAGCAGAGCTTCTTCATTGAGTGGTGCGCGAGAGCATGTCAGGGGAGACGTGCGGAGTTGTAGAATAATAATTAATTAGTGCTTTATAACGAAAATCATATATTAAAATGAAAAGAAGCAGGCTTTTGCAATCACATAATTGTAAACCTTAAACTCCTGGAAAGTCCAAGGATCCAGTGAACGAATTCAAACAGGAAGCTCAAAACAGTGCTAATGCAGAGAAAACGCTCCGGTTACTATGGTAACCTCGGTTCCCTGAAAGCGGGAACGAGACATCACGGAGAATTCTCCGTTATGGGAACTCCTTCCCTTCAACCTTTCCTGAAGTCCTATTGGCTCACGCCAGTCAAATGACTGGCCAATTGTCGCAAAGCATGCAAATAGGACGAGCTCGAGACAGTATAAATGCGATGCCCGCGACAATTATATCAGAATCGGATACTGAACACCGTAGGCTGGAGAGCAGCGAGCACGGCGACTACCGTGATGTCTCGTTCCCGCTTTCAGGGAACCGAGGTTACCATAGTAACCGGAGCGTTCCCTTTCAAGCTGTCATGAGACATCACGGAGAATTCTCCGTTATGGGAACGATATTCAATCCCGCCGTGAGAGAGGCTACGAAGCCTGTACCCTACACACACTAGCAGATAGAATACGCACATACATACTTCCCACCAATAGCGACGCTGTTAGGCGAGCTCACAGCTGATAGGTGGCGGTAAGCCAATAAGCGTCTAAGCCCAAGGTATACGAAATTTGCATATCTGGATAGAAATAACGTCGGCTGCGCTGAAAAACAGGGCAACTTGCGCAACGAAACACTGTAAGGAGCTGCACAGAGATAACTGTGTTAGCAGTAAAACACAATCTAGCATGATAATGGTAGCACTAGAGAATCAAACACGAAATACAGGAATCCGCACTGAGTACAGGGCAGAACAACCATATTAATAAGAGGGTCATGCAGAGTAAAAACTTACTGTGCGAGACAGCAGCACACACATAACGATGTAGCAAACATGCATCAGCCACTCACCGACAGCACTTGGGAGGCAAAGGACTGAACGTCCAGCTTGTAAAACCTGGCGAAAGTATTCTGAGAAGACCAGCCAGCTGCAACGCATATATCTTGAATAGACATATCTTGAAGCAATAGCCCTTGTTGAATGCCCTCTAATGTGCAAAGGACATTCCAAACCTTCGGTCGCATAAGCAGCCGTAATAGCGTCTACGATCCAGTGGGAAAGCCTCTGTTTTGAAACGGCCCGGCCTCTCGCACCACCACCGTAACATACGAATAGTTGGTCAGATTGTCGAAAGCTGGTCGAACGGTCGATGTAAATCCTCAAAGCCCTGACAGGGCACACCGAAGTCTGAGCGTCTGCTTCACGCGAGGCTGTTGACTCGGAAGATAGGGCAGACAGAGAAACAGTCTGCGTCTTGAAAGGGGTAGATAGTGATTTAGGCACGTATCCCATTCTCGGCCGTAGAGTGACGCTGCAGTCACCGAGTCCGAAGCGAATACAGTCACTGTCCACAGAAAAGGCGTGCAAATCCCCTATGCGCTTAGCTGAAGCGAGTGCAAGAAGGAGTGTAGTTTTAAGAGATAACTCCCTCAAACCCACGGATGTTAAAGGCTCAAAAGGTGGCTGAGAAAGAGCTCTTAATACCACCTCTAGGTCCCAGGGCGGAACTGAAGGTGGTCTCGGAGGGTGTAGTCTTCTCGCTCCCTTAAGAAAACTCACCACCATGGCGTTTCTGCCGATCGACTGACCGCCCTGCGGCGAACGAAACGCGGCAATGGCTGCCACATAGACTTTCAGTGTCGAGGGTAACGATCCACTATCCAGCCTGTATTGCAGGAAACTCAGAACATCCGACACGGTGCAAGTAACCGGGTCGATATGAGTCTGATGGCACCATTTCACAAACACTCCCCATTTTAAGGCATACAAACGTCTTGTAGAGGGTGCTCGCGCTTCCGTGAGTGTGTCGATCACGCGCGACTGTAATGCATTTAGCTCCTCTGACAACCCTGAAGCAGCCACACATGAAGGCTCCATAGTTCCGGGTTCGGGTGCCACACCGAGCCGTCCGCCTGGGATAGCATGTCCCTCCTGACAGGAATCAGCCAGGGAGGTGCTATCAACAGCTCTGTCAGGTCTGGAAACCAAGGCTGGCTCGGCCAGTTCGGGGCTATGAGTATAACTGACGCTCGCTCCTCCCTGATCTTGCATAACACCAGTGGCAATATCTTGATCTGAGGAAACGCATAAAGCCTGGCTGCTGGCCAGTGCGCTGTGAGCGCGTCCCCTTCCAGCGGGAAGTGTGACAGGGAGAAGAACAACGGGCAGTGTGCATTCTCGCTCGTAGCGAATAAATCCACCTCCGCTTTCCCGTAGAGGTTCCAAATCATCCGAACCGACTCGGGGTGCAACCTCCATTCCCCTTGAGGAATTCTCCTCCTCGAAAGCATGTCCGCCCCGCGATTCAAGAGACCGGGGATGTGCGTTGCTTTGATGGAGAGAAGGCGAGAGTCCGCCCATAGCAGTAAAATCGCTGCCTGCTCGCACAGAGCCTTTGAACGGATGCCGCCCTGGCGATTTATGTACGCAACCACAGACGTGTTGTCGGTGCGAATTAGTACATGCTGCCACTCCAGTTGTGCCCGAAACTCCTTCAGAGCTAAAAAGATTGCTTCCAGTTCCAAGCGGTTTATGTGCCATCGGATCTGAGGTTCCGACCACCGTCCTGAAGCTGGCATTCCCTCGCACACCGCTCCCCAGCCGAGCGTCGATGCGTCTGTTGTGACCACCACGCGTGAAGTCACCAAACCCAGGGGGACTCCCCGGCTGAAGAGATCCGGGTTGCGCCACGGCGCCAGAGCTTCGATGCAGCCGCAGATGACCGCGATACTCAAACGTCCCGAAGTCCACGCTGTCCATGGGACTCGAGATTTCAGCCATAGCTGCAGTGGTCGCATGTGTAATAAGCCCAGATGACGCCAAGCTGACGCCATGAGTCCCAGCAGCCTCTGAAATTTCTTCAGATGAACAGAGCTGCCCTCTCTGAAATGGTGCAGGTAAGACAAAATGGCCGCCGCGCGTTCTCGCGAGAGGCGGGCTCTCATTTCTAGGGAGTCCATGCAAACTCCCAGATAAGTAATGGACTGACTCGGGGCAAGAATGCTCTTTCGCCTGTTTACACATAGCCCTAGGGACTCCAAGTGAATAAGCAGTGAGTCTATATTGCTGAGTAGCGTGTCCCGGGACTGAGCTAAAATCAGCCAATCGTCCAGATAGTTGAGGATGCGCATCCCGCTCACCCTGAGGGGGGAAAGTGCTGCATCCACGCACTTTGAAAATGTGCGCGGGGCCAAAGCCAGCCCGAACGGGAGAACAGCGTATTGGTACGCTGTGCCCTCGAAAGCAAACCTCAGAAACCATCTGTGATGCGGTGCTATCTGAATGTGAAAGTACGCGTCCTTCAAATCCACGGACGCAAACCAGTCTCCGGGGCGAATTTGCACCAGGATCTGTTTCAGCGTTATCATCCTGAACGGACGTTTGCAAAGCGCTCTGTTGATGGGTCTGAGATCTAGAATGGGGCGGAGCCCCCCATCCCTCTTGGGTACCACGAAGTAGCGGCTGTAAAACCCGCTCTCCAGCTCGTTCGGTGGGACTCGCTCTACTGCTCCTTTCTCGAGCAGACAGCCTATCTCTTGTCTCAGAGCCTGGGCATTTCGAGGCAATGTTAGAGACTGCACCACGCCATTGAAACGGGGCGGTCTGCGTCTGAATTAAAGAGTATATCCCCGCTCTATCACGCTGAGTAGCCAACGCGAGATTCCCGGAATAACTTTCCACGCGCTCATGAACTGACATAGCGGCTTTAACGGCTTGGTCGTTGGATGCGCGGCTATAACCTGTGTGGGCGGCGGACCTGCACTGCTCTGAAGCGGGGCAAGGGGAGCCGCATTTATTGAGTGAGGAGGAGAAAGCTCTTTTTGTGAGAATGTATGCATTTTTATTGAATGAACACCCAACACACACACATTTGAGCAACTGAACTTTTGGCGCTTGGGAGCTGGGCTGCTCTCGCGCTCTCCTCCTCTCATCCGATCGTTAGGAAGACGGTTTAGCACCCGGAGGCGGGCGAGAGTCGCGTCGCGGGCTTCTCCGCTGACCTTGGCGCTTCCTACCGGGACCCCACACTTTCCTCCGGACATCTGGTTCCTGTAGAGGAGCAGTGGCAGTCCCCACCGCAGGCGCTGGCCTGGGAAAATCCCTCCGCTGGACAGAGCCAGGCACCGGCGAAGATCTGGATCTCGCCGTCTGCTGCTGGAAGGCGCGTCTCGGCATCACGTGACTCATGGCTTTCGCTCGCTTTTGAGCCTCAGCGAATCGCTCGGTTATAGACTCCACGGCATCACCGAAGAGGCCGGAGGGAGTTACAGGAGCGTTTAGGAGCACCTTACGGTCGGCCTCCTTGAGGTCAGCTAGGTTTAGCCAGAGGTGCCTCTGAAGAACGACCATAAAACCCATGGCCTTACCTACGGCCTAGGCCGCTCGCTTCGTCGCCATCAACGCGAAGTCCGTCGCCGCGCGCAGATCCTTCGTTGCCTCAGCAGTAAGAGCTCCGCCCTCCGCCGCTTGCAGGAGTTTCGCCTGAAAGACCTGCAGCACTGCCATGGCGTGTAACGCGGACGCCGCCTCGCCATCAGAGGCATACGCTTTATTAGCGAGGTGGGCGGTGGTTCTGCACGGCTTCGAGGGAAGGCTGATGTCCGAGCCTAGGGTCTTCGCTGCTGCAGGACACAGGTGTGCAGCAACGGTCTCCTCGACGGGGGGAGAGCGCACATATCCGTGGGCCTCCGCTCCATCCACGTGGGAGAACATGGCCTGCGTGCTAGAGTGGACGCGCGCCGATTGGGGCGCAGACCACGTCTTCACCAGCTGCTCGTGCACGTCGGGGAAGAAAGGCACCGACGCCATCGGTGTACCACGTACACCTGAAGTACCACGAGTCGAGCTTACTCCTGACAGGCTCTTCTGGAGGATTCCAGGTGAGCTCCAACTCCTGTACAGCCCTAGACAGAACGCTCATGAGCTCCCCTTGGAGGTCTGAAGGCTCTGAGCTGTTTAATTGATCGGGCTCCGATCCCGCCCAATCCTCTCTCTCCGAGGCCGAGATGGACATGGCCTCATCCCCCTCCTCGTGGCCAAAGGATACGAATCCCTCGATGTTGGAAGGGGGACGGAAACAGTCCTCGGGAAAGGAAACCGGCGAATGAGGCGACCGTTGGGTTCGGCGGCACGGCAAGACGGCGCTCCCGCCGCCCGGAGAGGGGGGGCCCACCAGCGGCACGCTGGCGGCAGTGAGCCCCACCCCGAATAGGCCGCGAACCACATCGCGGCGGGCCCGGAGCACGCGGACCGGCAGGTCCGCGCAATGTCCGCAGTCGGACTCGTCCAGCGCCGCCTCGGCGTGGGCCAGGCCCAGGCAGGCGACGCAGTGAAGGTGATGATCCAGCGGTTCGATTGGTCCCGCGCAGATCTTGCATACTGTAGCCATCACGAATTCAAGGTGAAGTAGAAGATTCTGATATAATTGTCGCGGGCATCGCATTTATACTGTCTCGAGCTCGTCATATTTGCATGCTTTGCGACAATTGGCCAGTCATTTGACTGGCGTGAGCCAATAGGACTTCAGGAAAGGTTGAAGGGAAGGAGTTCCCATAACGGAGAATTCTCCGTGATGTCTCGTGACAGCTTGAAAGGGAACACGGCCGGTTCATCAGCGATTACAGAGAGAATAGTGACTTACGTCCAGGCGTCAGTGTTTTATACTGAACTCTGATTATGCGGTGGGCAGAGATTTGGCGATTCTGAATGGAACTGTATATTAAAGACAGGTTTAGTGGTTTTTGGCTTCTCCCTGTGGTCCTGTTTAGTATTGCAGCTTGACTTCTGCTAATTAGCATAATTCGTTTTTTTATTTTTATTTTTGAAAGCTTTTATTTAATTATTGATTGATTGATTGTGGCTCTATAGATACATTGTGAATTATTAAAAAGTACTTATTTAATATAAATCAAAAATGTATTAAATAAGGGGGGGTCGGTTGAGTACCGGTGTGCCGATGAAACATGCCACCTATCAGATTGTGCTACCAATAATATATTTGCATTGTTTTAAGGGTAAGTTTAGGGTAAGGGTAGGTGTGGGTGGGTAAGTTTAGGGCAGGGGTAGGCATGGACATTAAAAAAGCCTCAAACTACATGAATGAGATGCTGGCACAATCTGATAGGTAGCATTTTTCGCTATCGATTTGTGCTACCTATCTTTTTTAATGGGAGGTAGCAAAATCTGAGCGGGTAGCACAAATCGTCAGAACAACGGCACTTCTTTTTTCCACTTCAAGCAATAGCTGAAGGCATAATGGCAGACATAAAAGTCATTAACTATTTCACAAAAATCTCCTTCCCATCCACAAAAACTCTAGTCCTGACAAAATATGCCCTCCGGCCTTCTTTTCGTGCAGCTGCAACACCTGACCGCAGCGGACTCAACTGCCGTCAGATCTTCAGCAAACCTCAACTTCTTTTCTATAAAAAAACTGCTTTTCTTTGCACTTTTGCACAGTAGATCTCTGACATTCCTGTATCTTTACTTCTGCCTCACGTCGAGCTCCCTTCCTACGCGATGAACCATGTCAATTTCGGTAATTATCTTAGCAAAGTTTTATATTCATAAGTCACAAATAATTCAAAAGAAACCATCATATATTACATTTTGTAACACTGATCTTAAAATATACTTTGAAACCCTTTACAATATGAGATCACCAAAGCTGATAAAAACAATACAAATTCTAAAGCTTTTCAAATTTATGTAAATGCCCTATTGTATGTAGGCTATAACGTTTGTTTTATTTTATTTTATCCTCTTTTTTTACATTGTTGTTTAATTTATGTTTGTATTCATTGTGATTTTGTTCTGTATTGAATCCTTTTGAGATGTACAACATTGCCCTATGTTTACCTTGTGTTATTGTGTAAAGAAACTGAATTAAAAAAAAAAGATACAAAAATAATACAATAAAAAAATCGGTAGCGACCTTTCCCTTTTCATCTGGAAGCACTGCCGCACAGATTTCCTGTCCACGACCTTCCGTTTAACTCCTTCCCGGTCATTGTCAGTTAAGAGACAACGCTTCCCCGCATTTGACGAGTTTTTACGGCAATCCGAGGTGTAGGTGTATTACGGTAAGGAAAGGGTCCTGCGCATGCCCTGAATGAGTTACGGGACTTCCCCTGACTTCTGGGTACGAATACAAGACGGTCGGCATAGGAAACGTCATAAGAAAGTTATTGAGAGCGGAACTCCGAAAATGTGAATGAAACCACACATTAACCATGCTTTCGCTACACTAGTTTAACCATGGTATTTGTACAACTGTGGTTATACAAATGGGAATCAATACACCAGGAAAACAAAAACAAAAAATGGTTGCTACACTTTTACTAAAATAAAACGGTTAACAGAAGGGATACACCTCCGACCGGAAACAAACAATGAAATTAAATGTTATACCTATTAGATTGTGTTTTATTAACATCTACACATACCCCAACCCTAAACTTACCCTTTAAAATAATTTTAAAAAGTAATTGTTTTACAGAGTGACGAAATGTCCGCTGCATTGATGTGCGCATGCTCAGTAGTAGGCTACAGTAACCCTTCTAAGCCTTAACCCAGCCCAGTTTCCGAAGCTTCACAAATCAGTGCTTTGAAAGAAAGCTACAATTATATTTATTTTATTATTTAACGGTATCCCTTGAGTCATGATAACCAGGTATGTGATCTGAGTTCTTTCACTTCACACATTATAGAAATCGAAATAAACGGTACTTTCCTAGCTTTTGGTACATGCTATTTGCCTAAAAATATATAATTATTACTATAAGTATTACTATAGTCCGCTGGCCAGCCGATAAAAATAAACAAATTATAAAGTTAAAATTGTTAGTTATGGACAGTAAAGAGAGGAAAAGTACTTAGCCTAGCTTTTATTTTCTATACAACTTTCTACAAACAGATAACGTTACTGTATCTAACGTTATATCATTAAATTTACGCGTACATTATTGTGGGCGATGCCTTCACGGGGTGTCGAAAATGTCATATTTCCCACTTATGAAGTCGTGATAACAAGCTATTCGCATTGAAGTGATTTATTGTCGGGGGAAAAAATCTAATCTAGGCATCTTTGACAATCATAAACATTCACAGCAATTTCGGTCAAATTATTATTTTATTGTTTATAAAACATACAATATGCTTCCAACGATTGAAGATACAGCCAATAAATATGCACTTATTTAGCAACAAGACAATGTAATTGTTGGAATAAATAAACAAATAAAGAATAGGCTAGCTGCGTCCCAGTGTACTTATAGCTACTAACTTACGCCCTTTAAGTAGGCCTCTTGAAGAAAAAGTGCACCCTTTTAAGTGTGTAGTAGAAGAGTAAGCAAACTTTGGGACATAATATCATGTCATAGCATAAGCATACAATTACATATTTAAAGGACCACTCTCTGTAAACTGGCCTGTCAATCGTCTTTTCAGTTAACATGTACTGACAAAAATATGTATAGCCTGAATTCACTGTAAGTCGTTCTGGATAAAAGCGTCTGCTAAATACATAAATGTAAATGTAACATCCTCCACATTTCATTTCATTTAGTTTCCAGCCATATTGGAGAGAAAAGAAGTAGCTCGTTGATCTTCCAGCCATGGATCTTTATGTGGAGAACTCTGCTCAGATTGTTTTGCATAATGATGCATTTCATAGTTAATGTTTATACAAGTTAACATTGTTGTTTAAGATGAAATATAACACAATATTAGCCATCAGAGTGTGTCTGGGTACGGACCAACACTTCATAAATCTATCTGGAACAGTAGGCCATCTGGGTACTTTTGGCATACTCTTTTCCACATACTGCTTTGGGACACACTCACTGATTATTTAGGATGGATAGTATGAACATTGGGAAGCAGGGTCCTTGTCCCCTCCACTAAGATTTATGGCCCACCCGACTCCGAATCAAAATGATTAAAATATGACTCAAGAGGCAGTTCACATCCAATTTCTGATTAGGAAACTTGTATTTACCATAATTCCCATAGCAATAGCAATAACACGTGAAGGCAAGGCAGCATAAGACACAAACTTTGGTTTAAAAACACTTTATGTCCACACTGGCTAATGCTAAAATCACCTTACTGCACTTTAAACATCTTTAAAACTCACTGAGAATTTTTTTTTTTTTCAAATATATCCTGATTTATGTGGACGTAGCCTAAATATATCTTGCCATATATGTTGTTTCTGACAATTTACACCCGGTTTCAACAAACCCCGTATCTTAAGAAAACGCTTATAGTTGAGCTACAAATTCAAACATTACATTTGAAGACATTACATTTTAAATTGAATAAAAAAAAAATGATATAGTGTTTAAAACGTTTTCTAGCCACTTGCCGTTTGATGTCACCATTTCTAGGTCCAAACACCGGCATAATGACGATTAACAATGGAAATAATTACTAGTTTACCGGCTACTAACGGTTTAACAGCAGGAATGAAAATCAGGTTTGTTTGTTTTTTCCTCATCGATATGCAAATATTTAATTATTTCTGTGTTTACAGGGACTGTATTGTTTTACTTCATCTGGTAATGCTGATAAATGAAGGTGAGCACTAATGGTTATTAGAGGATCAATGATATATATATATATATATATATACACACACATTGTATATACAATGATATGTGTATATATATATATCTTGTTTAAAACCTTTCATTCCCTTAAAAACAACAAATAATCAAAACAAAACGTCTCTGTTTTCAGTGTCCCTGCAGGTCAGTGTTAAGGGTGTTATCGGAGGTTCTGCTGTTTTGCCCTGTTCTTCTAAAGAATCTCTGCTTACAGTTGAACGCATTACTGTCAATTGGAAACAAAACAACAGATTGAAAGTATATGGCATTGATAAGGGTAAAGTCTCTGTGGAAGGACAGGCTACAGTATTCAACAACAGAACTGAAAGCTTCCCTGAGCAGTATCTGAGAGGAAACTTCTCAATCAAACTCAACAATCTTCAGTATACCGATGCAGGAAAATACCAGTGCTACAACATAGAGGAATCAACCATTCAAACTGTGCAGCTACTCATTGAAGGTTTGTGTGGGGTGGGATTTATCTATTTTTTCTTATTTTTATTTAAAGGGGCCCTTGTTACAAAGCCTTGATTTGTACTGGAATAGGTTATCATGTTGATTGACTCAAACATACATAACTTTTCATATATTTACTTTGCTGTGCCTGTCTTTCCAGTCTGTCTCGGATGCTCTGGGGTGTGTTTCTCAAAAGCAACTTGATATAGTTTGATGCTTTTGGGAAACGCACCTCTGTTTAGTTCCTGTTTCGAAGAAGCCTCTTCTTGTGGAAAAACTAAATTTGCTCTGATTGGCTAGCTGGCCCAGTGCATTGTGATTGGCCAAGCACTTAGACCGTGTTCCAGAAACGCCCCTTACAATAACAGCGAGTTTAATCTGCTTAGGTGTAAATATTAATGATGGAGTCCATTTTGTTATACCAAATTCAAGCCAGATTCAGACACAGAATATTTGTGTACAAGAGGATTATGCAGAACCTTTGCCAGCACAGATTTTACATGATGTTTCAGAGTATTTCTTCTTCTTATTATATATCAATTTTTTTAATTAAACACAGTCTAAGGACTCTAGTTCAGCTCAACCAGGCCTCGCCCCCTTTTTTTGGGTATTCTGTGAGTGGGAATTATTTAAATAAGTGAAAATATGAATTCACAGTATCAGCAAATAGTGCTTTGTAGTCAGAACAAGCTATTTGGTGGAGTTCTTGAAAAGCGTTTTTCCTGTTAAAGGAAATATTATTATATTATTTATATTATATATTGTATTAATGTGGACTTTGAGTATTGTAAACAGTAATATTACAGCTGAAAAAGAGCAAAATAGGACCCCCTTTAAGTCACATGTCGCATTCATGAAGTAAATTCCTGTTTCTTGCATTGAAATGGTTTCATTTATTATAACTTCTCTTTATTTTCAGAGCCCCAGCAGGTCTTGACTGAGCGTTCTGTTGGAAGTTCTGCTGTCTTACCGTGTTCTTCTAGAAAAGCTCCGCTTATAACTGAAGACATTACAGTTCACTGGAGACACAATGAGACTCTGAAAGTGTATGACATTATTAAGGGGAAAGTCTCTCTGGACGAACAGGATTCAGCATATTACAACAGAACTGAAATAATCCATGAGAAGTATCTGAAAGGAGACTTTTCCCTCCAACTTAACAACCTTCAACGTAATGATACAGGAACCTACACATGCCACGTCACAAATGAATTACTAATTCAAAGTGTCAAACTAGGTTTGTGAAAAAATATTCCTTTAAGCAAGTGATATACGTTTTTTGAGGTGATTTTAAAGAAGTTAGAATAAGATTGTTTAACATCATGTTTTGACCTCTCTATTTTTTTGTCTCTGTCCACCAGAATTTAACCAAGGAGCACAAGCAAGACCAAAGAAGATTTTATTAGTGCCTTTACTTTCTGTTTCCATTCTGCTCTGTATGTGAGTATCGAGAGGAGAAATATCTGATCTACATTATTGCAGATACATAATTATAAAATTCTATATACTGTATGTATATACACACACACACACACACACACACACACACACACACACACATACACACACACACACACACACACACACACACACACTTGAGGTCAAAAGTTTACATCCCACTTTCAGAATCATAATTTTTTTTTTATTATTTTACCGAAATAAGAGGGATCACACAAAATGCATGTTATTTTTTATTTAGTACTGACCTGAATGAAATATTTCACGTAAAATGTTGTTGTTGTTTTTTCAAAGGGGGATGTAAACTTTTGACCTCAACTGAGTATATATATATATATATATATATATATATACATATAATTATGTATTTTTTTTATTTTTGAAGATAGCCTTAAGGCCGTTTCACACTGAGCGCGATGCGAAAAAAGCGGATCGCAGATGAACCGAGCGTGAAACGATTGTTCCCCTTCTGCTAATTCACGGCTGCACGCTAGGTGGCGCCAACCAACGATGTATTGTTCCTCAGATACGTATTTCATATCCGGATTTTGTTTTTATTTTATATGCAGCTCATGTTATTTTTATAATAAAGGATGTTATTACAAGCACTCAATGATGGTTTAAAGTGACTAAACAAAAGTCTAGCTAGCAACATGTTGGCAACATGCTAATCATGCTAGAAAAATTTTAGCGACATGCTAATCATGCTAAAAACATGCTTGTCACTTGCTAATCATGCTAGTAAAATGCTAGTGACATGTTAATCATGCTTTGATCATGCGGTTGGTTGCTAAGGTGTTGCTATGCGGTTGCTAGGGTACCCGAGATGATTGCTAGAGTGTTGCTATGCGGCTGCTAGGGTACCCGGGGTGGTTGCTAAGGTGTTTTTATGCATTTATTAACGTGCCCCGGGGTGGTTGCTAGGGTGTTGCTAGGGTACCCGGGTGCTTGCTAAGGTATTGCTATGCGGTTGCTAGCTAGGGGTGTAACGATTCATGTATGACGATACGATGCATTGATGCCACGCGTAAAATATCGATATCTGTAGTATAAAAAGGCACCTTTATTTTTGCACTGTCCACATTTTCACATAATGTCCGTCTATGTGTTACCAACAACGCATGCATTCTCGTTCAATCTCACGCGTCAGGACTCGATATAAGGACTCCTTGAACGCACGAGGCGAGCATATAAGACACTCGGGATTGTTGGAGTAACAGTTGAGGCGCTGTGTGAAAAGTTTCCCGCGCACACATCTGAAGCGTGCGCACACAGACAGACATGTCAACTCTGCGCGAATACTAAATTTAGCTCTCCTTCGCTTTTTTGAGCATGGATGAATAAATACTGACAAAACTACATCAAAATGCATGTTTTGGCTAATATCCTTGTGAACAGTAGGTTAAGGAAAGCATATGTCTTAATGTAAACAGTGGCGAAAAAAGGCATGTGTATCAGTATATTAAATCTGTGCTTTTTGGAAATGACAGTGAACAAGTGTTTATTTTTCAGCCTTTTTACAGAATTTCAGTGTTCTGTGGAAATTACAAATGATTCAAGTGTGTACATAAATACAATACAAAATACAAAAACATGTTAATGAGTTGCAAGCAGTGCTGGGAAGGTTACTTTGGAAATGTAATAGCTGACAGATTACAAGTTACCCTATTTAATATGTAATAAGTAGTGTAATAATTGTACTTTATTTAAAAAAAAGGGTGTAACTGATCACATTTGGTCTGTTACATGTAACTAGTTACTCTCCAACGCTGTTTGCAAGATGATAAAAAACAAAACAACTTTAAGAAATGGTGGTTTGATTTGCAAACAGGCGATTGTATGTTAAAGTGCATGACTTGTATCATATGAATCGACAGATGCTTGTTTTACTTGACATATATAATTTACTCAAAAATATAACATTATTGTCAGAAAATAGAAATCATGGCTGAGCTTACTTTTATTTCATATTTTAATTTAATTTGCTTCTAGTTGATATAAGTTTGCAAATTGTATTTTTTTATGAGATCTGTTGTTTATCAAAGTACATTTATATAGAAAATGCAAACCCATGTCCATGTTTTCTAGTAGTATTGTTTTACACATTTGTAGTAGATTACACTATAACTTTACTTTGTACCAGACAAATTTGGGAAAATGCAAGAAGTTGGAGATAAATTATATATATATATATATATGTATATGTGTGTGTTTGTGCTTATTATGGTGTTGTTAATAATTCCATAAATGACATGTTTATTCCAGACATCTTCACTTTTTCATTAAACTCTATAGGCTATTTGAGTATTATTTTGCTATTATAACATATCTTCAGTTACAACATAGGCAATTCAATATGTAAATTGTCTTATGCCTGTAATAAAATTACCTTTCACTTTAATTTTTTTACTGTGATTTAGTTATTTAGTTTGAATGTGTAGAGTACAGTGGGCTAAAGGAAAATTTGTTTTTAATTGTGTACAATTACAGAAAAGATAACTAAAAGCTTCCTTGAGGAGTAGCTAGAAAGGAAACTCCCTAAAACAACAATTTCCAGCACAATAATCCAGGATAACATCTGTTTCATCATTGTGGGATCAACAGTTTATAGTTTCATAGCTGATCATTAATCCATTAAATGTGCCATATATCGTGACATCATTCTGGCTTTCAGTCTGTATGTAACAGTTATTTAAAACTTCAATATTAATGGTAAAATATAGAAAGGCTTGGTTACTAACCAATAGTATTACAGGCAAACCGGAAGTACGCCATTAGAACACAATGTGATAACAATCACATACTTAAATTTCACAAGAACACACTAAATGATAGAATAAACATTGAACTTCAAAATAAACACAAAAGCAAATGCCAGAAACGTCCGGTGAAATGTACTGGTCCAGTTATATTGTTTGAATCCAAATAGCACAACTAAAATAATAATAAAAAAACAACGACAATATCCCAAATCAAATACAGCCTTAACACCACACATCTATCTCTCTGTTCAAAATTGTCTACAAGACCACAACATTATTTATAGCAATTAAAACAGGTTTATGGTCACCTAATAGCCAACGGGACACTCTACCACAAACGTACATTCCCCCCCCCCCCAAAAAAAATTGTATAATTAAATATGAACGTTGTAAAAAAAATACCTTTACACAGTTAAAGAGATTAATTCTTCAATATTTCCTCAAAGAGTGAATTTGCAGTGTTTGCCGTGTTCGGGTCGGCGTTTACGGTCCGTTCCTGTTCCTGGTTCCGCGATTCCTGAGCCTGCTGCTTTCCTGGACTCCGATCACCGGAGACTCGTCTGCCCATTGCTTCCCTGCGCTACCCGCCTCTGCCTACGGAGAGCTCCACCGTAGTTTTCGCATTTCTGTTATCTCTGTAATAAACCTTCTATTTTCCGCAATTGAATCCTCCCGTCTTTATTGTGACACAAACTACATGAATGAGATGCTGGTAGCACAATCTGATAGGTAGCATTTTTCGCTATCGATTTGTGCTACCTATCTTTTTTAATGGGAGGTAGCAAAATCGCTCCGGTTACTATGGTAACCTCGGTTCCCTGAGAGCGGGAACGAGACATCACAGAGATTTCTCCGTTATGGGAACTCCTTCCCTTCAACCTTTCCTGAAGTCCTATTGGCTCACGCCAGTCAAATGACTGGCCAATTGTCGCAAAGCATGCAAATATGACGAGCTCGAGACAGTATAAATGCGATGCCCGCAACAATTATATCAGAATCGGATACTGAACACCGTAGGCTGGGGAGCAGCGAGCACGGCGACTACCGTGATGTCTCGTTCCCGCTCTCAGGGAACCGAGGTTACCATAGTAACCGGAGCGTTCCCTTTCGAGCTGTCACGAGACATCACGGAGATTTCTCCAGTGGTGGACAAAGTACACAGATCAAGTACTTGAGTAAAAGTACAGATACGTATAATAAAATATTACTCCAGTAAAAGTAAAAGTACTGCTTTTTCAATTTTACTCGAGTGAAAGTACAAAAGTACTAAATTTTTTATGTACTTAAGTAAAAAAGTACTGATAGACAGATTTATTTTGCAATTTTATATAGACTACTTTATTTAATTTTATATTGGCACATATTGTTATAATCCTACTGCCCAAAATACCTGGGTTTTTCCCAAAATAACCACTATATAGAGTCAAGATATATATGTTGTTGATATGGACTACGTTGATGAGAGTGATGTAGTAATGTTCACTGTGAAGCTTACACTGCCATGTACCTGAGAGAAAACAGATTTCACCATCTAATCTTCACCAGTAAGAAAAAAGTGTTTTAGAACTTGTTGTTTTGCAGAACGTCAGTTATATATGACATGAGAATTAGGCCTGAAATTAGGAAGAACATTTTAAGGAAAATATAATTATATTTTCATAATGATTTTTTTTTCTTCTCAAACCTTGTCTGTGGTGTAAAAACACCCCTGGCCAAATGCCCCCGGAGGGCATCATCACTTCCCACTCTGATAATTACTGTAGTTACTATGTTCTGAACATCACATCCTTTCTTTTTCCCTCAGATGGAATCTATCTAGGTGGCTGAATAAAGATATTTGGACTTTATATCAAAACATTTCCTCAACTTAGCACCAGCAAGCTTGTTAGCTAGACAGTTAGCATCAGCTAACAATATTTACTTATTTTCAGTATGGTTATGAATAAACATTCATATCTGTCTACTCGGCTAGTTGATCTAAACAATATAAAAATGTATACTGTTGATAAACAATATAAAAACAGACGTCACATAGGTCTAAATGCATAGCATTTAAAAAAAAACTGCTAACGTTTCAGCAGCGGGGAATATGAACGTGTGTATCTCCCCCGGGTCCACACCATCCTAACTCGTTCTTGCTCCGAGCGGGTCGCGAACCCGGGATTCCGGTGCGGGAGGCGGGCGCTCTAACAAGGAACGCCAAAGGCTACAGCCTCTTGCTTCAGTCGCTAGAGCGCCTCTTTTTGAGGTGAGGGGAGTGAGGTTTACACGTAGCCCTTACTGGTATACATCCGTTACACGAGCATCAGTTATTTTATTTAATCGGTGTTATTTTAATGTTTTATTTTTTGACATAACATAAACGTTAGAGACCTAAAACATAACGTTAGAGACACTGATGTTGATCTGTCTGCATTCAAGCATTTCAGTGGGCTTAAATAGATCACCCTTTACAGCAGATTTAGTTCACAAACAACTGACAGTTTTGACCTAAATATTATTTTCAGTTACAATAATGAATCCTAAAATTCGACATTAGTAACGTACTTTTCACAGCATCAGTAGCGCGCGCTCACAAGATCTCCCGGTTCTTTACTCGTGAGTTCAGTTCACTGAAGAAGACTCGCTCTAAACGGATCATTTGAATCAGTGAGTTTTCGACTCGAGAACAGCTGCAATCAGATCATTGCAGTTCGTGAATGAATCGTTTGTGGCGATTTGCGAACCGATTGAACAGGTTCATTGAAAATAATCAGTTTGTTCATGAATCATACACCGCTTCTGCGTCTCGGAGCACGTGATGTATCACGTGAGTAACGATATGTTTTATGAAATGTAGTGAAGTAAAAAGTACGATCTTATGCTTTGGAATGTAGTGAAGTAAAAGTAAAAGTTACTCAAAATAAAACTACTCCAGTAAAGTACAGATACTTGAAAAATGTACTTAAGTACAGTAACGAAGTAGTTGTACTTCGTTACTGACCACCACTGGATTTCTCCGTTATGGGAACGATATTAAATCCCGCCGTGAGAGAGGCTATGAAGCCTATACCCCACAACACAGCAGATAGAATACGCACATGCATACTTCCCATAATAGTGACGCTGTAGGCGAGCTCACAGCTTATAGGTGGCTGTAAGCCAATAAGCGTCTAACCCAAAGGTATACAAATTTGCATATTTGGACAGAATTAACGTCGGCTGCGCTGAAAAACAGGGCAAACTTGCACAACGAACATTTAAGGAACTGCACAGGAAACTGTGTAGAAAATCAACACGAATACAGGAATCTGCACTGAGTACAGGGCAGAACAACCGTATTAGTAAGAGGGTCATGCAGAGTAATAACTTACTGTGCGAGACAGCGGCACACACATAAAAATGTAGCAAACATGCATCAGCCACTCACCGACAGCACCTGGGAGGCAAAGGACTGAACGCCCAGCTTGTAAAACCTGGCGAAAGTATTCTGTGAAGACCAGCCGGCTGCAACGCATATATCTCGAATAGACATACCTCTCGACCAAGCCCACGAGGAAGCCATAGCCCTTGTTGAATGTCCCTTAATGTGTAAAGGACACTCCAACCCTTGGCTCGTATAAGCAGCCGTAATAGCATCTACGATCCAGTGGGAAAGCCTCTGTTTTGAAATGGCCCGGCCTCTCGCACAACCACCGTAGCATACGAATAGTTGGTCAGATTGTCGAAAGCTGGCCGAACGGTCGATGTAAATCCTCAAAGCCCTGACAGGGCACACCGAAGTCTGAGCGTCTGCTTCACGTGAGGCTGTTGACTCGGAAGACAGGGCAGACAGAGAAACAGTCTGCGTCTTGAAGGGGGTAGAAAGTGATTTAGGCACGTATCCCATTCTCGGCCGGAGAGTGACGCTGCAGTCACCGGGTCCGAAGCGAATACAGTCACTGTCCACAGAAAAAGCGTGCAAATCCCCTATGCGCTTAGCTGAAGCGAGTGCGAGAAGGAGTGTAGTTTTAAGAGACAGCTCCTTCAAACCCACGGATGTTAAAGGCTCAAAAGGTGGCTGAGAAAGAGCTCTTAATACCACCTCTAGGTCCCAAGGCGGAACTGAAGGTGGCCTCGGAGGGTGTAGCCTTCTCGCTCCCTTAAGAAAACTCACCACCATGGGGTCTCTGCCGATCGACTGGCCGCCTTGCGGGGAACGGAACGCGGCAATGGCTGCTACATAGACTTTCAGTGTCGAGGGTAACGATCCACTATCCAGCCTGTATTGCAGGAAACTCAGAACATCCAACACGGTGCAAGTAACCGGGTCGATATGAGCCTGATGGCACCATTTCACAAACACTCCCCATTTTAAGACATACAAACGTCTTGTAGAGGGTGCTCGCGCTTCCGTGAGTGTGTCGATCACATGAGACTGCAATGCATCTATCTCCCCTGACAACCCTGAAGCATCCACACATGAAGGTTCCATAGTTCCGGGTTCGGGTGCCACACCGAGCCGTCCGCCTGAGATAGCATGTCCCTCCTGACCGGAATCGGCCAGGGAGGGGTTATCAACAGCTCTGTCAGGTCCGGAAACCAAGGCTGGTTCGGCCAGTTCGGGTCTATGAGTATCACAGACGCTCGCTCCTCCCTGATCTTGCATAACACCAGAGGCAATATTTTGATCGGAGGAAACGCATAAAGCCTGGCTGCCGGCCAGTGCGCTGTGAGCGCGTCCCCTTCCAACGGGGAGTGGGACAGGGAGAAGAACAACGGGCAATGTGCATTCTCGCTCGTAGCGAATAAATCCACCTCCGCTTCCCCGTAGAGGTTCCAAATCATCTGAACCGACTCGGGGTGTAACCTCCATTCCCCTTGAGGAATTCTCCTCCTTGAAAGCATGTCCGCCCCACGATTCAAGAGACCGGGGATGTGCGTTGCTCTGATGGATAGAAGGCGAGAATCCGCCCATAGCAGTAAAATCGCTGCCTGCTCGCACAAAGCCTTGGAACGAATGCCGCCCTGGCGATTTATGTAAGACACTACAGACGTGTTGTCGGTGCGAATCAGTACATGTTGCCGTTCCAGTTGTGCTCGAAACTCCTTTAGAGCTAAAAAGACTGCTTCCAATTCCAAGCGGTTTATGTGCCATTGAATCTGAGGCTCCGACCACCGCCCCGAAGCTGGCATTCCCTCGCACACCGCTCCCCAGCCGAGCGTCGATGCGTCTGTTGTGACCACCACGCGTGAAGTCACCAACCCCAGGGGGACTCCCCGGCTGAAGAGATCCGGGTTGCGCCACGGAGCCAGAGCTTCGATGCAGCCGCAAGTGACCGCGATACTCAGCCGTCCCGAAGTCCATGCTGTCCAGGGGACTCGAGTTTTCAGCCACAGCTGCAGTGGTCGCATGTGTAACAAGCCCAGATGACATACTGCCGAAGCTGACGCCATGAGTCCCAGCAGTCTCTGAATTTTTTTTCAGATGAACAGTGCTGCCTTCTCTGAAATGGCGCAGTTAAGACAAAATGGCCGCCACGCGCTCTCGCGAGAGGCGGGCTCTCATTTCCAGGGAGTCCATGCAAACTCCCAAATACATAATGGACTGACTCGGGGCGAGACTGCTCTTTCGCCTGTTTACACATAGCCCTAGGGACTCCAAGTGAATAAGTAGCGAGTCTATATGGCTGAGTAGCGTGTCCTGGGACTGAGCTAAAATCAACCAATCGTCCAGATAGTTGAGGATGTGCATCCCGCTCGCCCTGAGGGGGGAAAGTGCTGCATCCACGCACTTTGAAAATGTGCGCGGGGCCAAAGCCAGCCCGAACGGGAGAACAGAGTATTGGTACGCTGTGTTCTCGAAAGCAAACCTCAGAAACCGTCTGTGATGCGGTGCTATCTGAATGTGAAAGTACGCGTCCTTCAAATCCACGGACGCAAACCAGTCCCCGGGGCGAATTTGCGCCAGGATCTGTTTCAGCGTTATCATCCTGAACGGACGTTTGCAAAGCGCTCTGTTGATGGGTCTCAGATCCAGAATTGGGCGGAGCCCCCCATCCCTCTTGGGTACCACGAAGTAGCGGCTGTAAAAACCGTTCTCCAGCTCGTTCGGTGGGACTCGCTCTACTGCTCCTTTCTCGAGCACTGCTCTGAGGCGGGGCAAGGGGAGCCGCATTTATTGAGTGAGGAGGAGAAAGCTCTTTTTGTGAGAAAGTATGCATTTTTATTGAATGAACATCCAACACACACACATTTGAGCAACTGAACTTTTGGCGCTTGGGAGCTGGGCCGCTCTCGCGCTCTCCTCCTCTCTTCCGATCGTCAGGAAGACGGTTTAGCAGCCGGGGGCGGGCGGGAGTCGCGTCGCGGGCTTCTCCGCTGACCTTGGCGCTTCCTACCGGGACCCCACACTTTCCTCCAAACATCTGGTTCCTGTCGAGGAGCAGTAGCAGTCCCCGCCGCAGGGGCAGGCCTGGAAATATCCATCCGCTGGGAAGAGCCAGGCGCCGACGAAGATCTGGATCTCGCCGTTTGCTGCTGGAAGGCGCGTCTCGGCATCACGTGACTCATGGGTTTCGCGCGCTTTTGAGCCTCAGCGAATCGCTCG
Organism: Schizopygopsis malacanthus; assembly: GCA_027474115.1. NCBI lineage: Eukaryota > Metazoa > Chordata > Actinopteri > Cypriniformes > Cyprinidae > Schizopygopsis > Schizopygopsis malacanthus. Next base: position 7,366,352 of record CM049876.1, on the reverse strand, counting down.
GTTATAGACTCCACGGCATCACCGAAGAGGCCGGAGGGAGTTACAGGAGCGTTTAGGAGCACCTTACGGTCGGCATCCTTGAGGTCAGCTAGGTTTAGCCAGAGGTGCCTCTGAAGAACGACCATAAAACCCATGGCCTTACCCACGGACTGGGCCGCTCGCTTCGTCGCCATCAACGCGAAGTCCGTCGCCGCGCGCAGATCCTTCGTCGCCTCAGAAGTGAGGACTCCGCCCTCCGCCGCTTGCAGGAGCCTAGGGTCCTCGCTGCTGCAGGACACAGGTGTGCAGCAACGGTCTCCTCGACGGGGGGAGAGCGCACATATCGGTGGGCCTCCGCCCCATCCACGTGGGAGAACATGGCCTGCGTGTTAGAATGGACGCGCACCGATTGGGGCGCAGACCACGTCTTCACCAGCTGTTCGTGCACATCGGGGAAGAAAGGCACCGATGCCCTCGAGTCAGCTTTGCGTGTGGACCTGAAGTACCACGAGTCGAGCTTGCTCCTGACAGGCTCCTCCGGAGGATTCCAGGTAAGCTCCAACTCCTGCACAGCTTTTGATAGAACCCTCATGAGCTCCTCCTGGAGGTCTGAAGGCTCTGAGCTGCCCAACTGCTCGGGCTCCGATCCCGCCCAATCCTCCTTCTCCGAGGCCGAGATGGACATGGCCTCGTCGCCCTCCTCGTGGCCAAAGGCTACGAATCCCTCGATGTTGGAAGGGGGGCGGAAACAGTCCTCGGGGAAGGAAATCGGGGAATGAGGCGACCGTTGGGTTCGGCGGCACGGCAAGACGGCACGCTGGCGGCAGTGAGCCCCACCCCGAACAGGCCGCGAACCACATCGCGGCGGGCCCGGAGCACGCGGACCGGCAGGTCCGCGCAATGTCCGCAGTCGGACTCGTCCAGCGCCGCCTCGGCGTGGGCCAGGCCCAGGCAGGCGATGCAGTGAAGGTGATGATCCAGCGGTTCGATGGGTCCCGCGCAGATCTTGCATACTGAAGCCATCACGAATTCAAGGTGAAGTAGAAGATTCTGATATAATTGTCGCGGGCATCGCATTTATACTGTCTCGAGCTCGTCATATTTGCATGCTTTGCAACAATTGGCCAGTCATTTGACTGGCGTGAGCCAATAGGACTTCAGGAAAGGTTGAAGGGAAGGAGTTCCCATAACGGAGAAATCTCCGTGACGTCTCGTGACAGCTCGAAAGGGAACTGAGCGTGTAGCACAAATCGTCAGAACAACGGCACTTCTTTTTTTCCACTTCAAGAAATAGCTGAAGGCATAATGGCAGACATAAAAGTCAATAACTATTTCACAAAAATCTCCTTCCCATCCACAAAAACTATAGTCCCGACAAAATATGCCCTCCGGCCTTCTTTTCGTGCAGCTTCAACACCTGACCGCAGCTGACTCCTTTTTCTTTATCAACTGCCGTCAGATCTTCAGCAAACCTCAACTTATTTTCTTTCAAAAAACTGCTTTTCTTTGCACTTTTGCACAGTAGATCTCTGACATTCCTGTATCTTTACTTCTGCCTCACGTCAAGCTCCCTTCCTACGTGATGAACCACGTCAATTTTGGTAATTATCTTAGCAAAGTTTTATATTCATAAGTCACAAATAATTCAAAAGAAACCATCATATATTAAATTTTGTAACACTGATCTTAAAATATACTTTGAAACCCTTTCCAATATGAGATCACCAAATAAGAAGCTGATAAAAACAATACCAATTCTAAAGCTTTTCAAATTTATGTAACTGCCCTATTGTATGTATAACGTTTGTTTTATTTTATCCTCTTTTTTTACATTGTTGTTTAATTTATGTTTGTATTCATTTTGTTTTTGTTCTGTATTGAATCCTTTTGAGATGTACAACATTGCCCTATGCTTACCTTGTGTTATTGTGTAAAGAAACTGAATTAAAAAAAAAACATTTCGGTAGCGACCTTTCCCTTTTCATCTGGAAGCACTGCCCACGACCTTCCGTTTAACTCCTTCCCGGTCATTGTCAGTTAAGAGACAACGCTTCCCCGCCTTTGACGAGTTTTTACGGCAATCCGAGGTGTAGGTGTATTACGGTAAGGAAAGGGTCCTGCGCATGCCCTGAATGAGTTACGGGACTTCCCCTGACTTCTGGGTACGAATACAAGACGGTCGGCATAGGAAACGTCATAAGAAAGTTATTGAAAGCGGAACTCCGAAAATGTGAATGAAACCACACATTAACCATGCTTTCGCTACACTAGTTTAACCATGGTTAACCAACTGTGGTTATACAAATGGGAATCAATACACCCAGAAAAACAAAAACAAAAAATGGTTGCTACACTTTTACTAAAATAAAACGGTTAACAGAAGGGATACACCTCCGACCGGAAACAAACAATGAAATTAAATGTTATACCTATTAGATTGTGTTTTATTAACATCTACACATACCCCAACCCTAAACTTACCCTTTAAAATAATTTAAAAAAGTAATTGTTTTACAGAGTGATGAAATGTACGCTGCATTGATGTGCGCATGCTCAGTAGTAGGCTACAGTAACCCTTCTAAGCCTTAACCCAGCCCAGTTTCCGAAGCTTCACAAATCAGTGCTTTGAAAGAAAGCTACAATTATATTTATTTTATTATTTAACGGTATCCCTTGAGTCATGATAACCAGGTATATGATCTGAGTTCTTTCACTTCACACATTATAGAAATCGAAATAAACGGTACTTTCCTAGCTTTTGGTACATGTTATTTGCCTAAAAATATATAATTATTACTATAAGTATTACTATAGTCCGCTGGCCATCCGATAAAAATAAACAAATTATAAAGTTAAAATTGTTAGTTATGGACAGTAAAGAGAGGAAAAGTACTTAGCCTAGCTTTTATTTTCTATACAACTTTCTACAAACAGATAACGTTACTGTATCTAACGTTATATCATTAAGTTTACGCGCACATTATTGTGGGCGATGCCTTCACGGGGTGTCGAAAATGTCATATTTCCCACTTATGAAGTCGTGATAACAAGCTATTCGCATTGAAGTGATTTATTGTCCGGGAAAAAATCTAATCTAGGCATCTTTGACAATCATAAACATTCACCGCGCTTCTGCAATGTTGGTCAAATTATTATTTTATTGTTTATAAAACATACAATATGCTTCCGACGATTGAAGATACAGCCAATAAATATGCACTTATTTAGCAACAAGACAATGTAATTGTTGGAGTAAATAAACGAATAAAGGATAGGCTAGTTGCGTCCCAGTGTACTTATAGCTACTACGCCCTTTAAGTAGGCCTCTTGAAGAAAAAGTGCACCCTTTTAAGTGTGTAGTAGACGAGTAAGCAAACTTTGGGACATAATATCATGTCATAGCATACAATTACATATTTAAAGGACCACTCACTGTAAATTGGCCTGTCAATCGTCTTTTCAGTTAACATGTACTGACAAAAATATGTATAGCCTGAATTCACTGTAAGTCGTTCTGGATAAAAGCGTCTGCTAAATGCATAAATGTAAAGGTAACATCCTCAACATTTCATTTCATTTAGCTTCCTGCCATATTGGAGAGAAAAGAAGTAGCTCGTTGATCTTCCAGCTGTGGATCTTTATGTGGAGAACTCTGCTCAGATTTTTTTTGCATAATGATGCATTTCATAGTTAATGTTTATACAAGTTAACATTGTTGTTTAAGATGAAATATAACACAATATTATCCATCAGAGTGTGTCTACCAAAACTTCATAAATCTACCTGGAATAGTAGGCCATCTGGGTACTTTTGGCATACTCTTTTCAACATACTGCTTTGGGACACACTCACTGACTATTTAGGATGGATAGTATGAACATTGGGAAGCAGGGTCATTGTCCCCTCCACTAAGATTTATGGCCCACCCGACTCCGAATCAAAATGATTAAAATATGACTCAAGAGGCAGTTCACATCCAATTTCTGATTAGGATACTTGTATTTACCATAATTCCAATAGCAATAGCACGTGAAGGCAAGGCAGCATAAGATACAAACTTTGGTTTAAAAACACTTTATGTCCACACTGGCTAATGCTAAAATCACCTTACTGCACTTTAAACATCTTTAAAACTCACTGAGAAAAAAAAAAAAGTCAAATATATCCTGATTTATGTGGACGTAGCCTAAATATATCTTGCCATATATGTTGTTTCTGACAATTTACACCCGGTTTCAACAAACCCCGTATCTTAAGAAAACGCTTATAGTTGAGCTACAAATTCAAACATTACATTTGAAGACATTACATTTTAAATTTAATAACAAAAAACTGATATAGTGTTTAAAACGTTTTCTAGCCACTTGCCGTTTGATGTCACCATTTCTAGGTCCAAACACCGGCATAATGACGATTAACAATGGAAATAATTACTAGTTTACCGGCTACTAACGGTTTAACAGCAGGAATGAAAATCAGGTTTGTTTGTTTTTTCCTCATCGATATGCAAATATTTAATTATTTCTGTGTTTACAGGGACTGTATTGTTTTACTTCATCTGGTAATGCTGATAAATGAAGGTGAGCACTAATGGTTATTAGAGGATCAATGATATATATATATATATATATATATATACACACACATTGTATATACAATGATATGTGTATATATATATATATCTTGTTTAAAACCTTTCATTCCCTTAAAAACAACAAATAATCAAAACAAAACGTCTCTGTTTTCAGTGTCCCTGCTGGTCAGTGTTAAGGGTGTTATCGGAGGTTCTGCTGTTTTGCCCTGTTCTTCTAAAGAATCTCTGCTTACAGTTGAACGCATTACTGTCAATTGGAAACAAAACGACATATTGACAGTATATGGCATTGATAAGGGTAAAGTCTCTGTGGAAGGACAGGCTACAGTATTCAACAACAGAACTGAAAGCTTCCCTGAGCAGTATCTGAGAGGAAACTTCTCAATCAAACTCAACAATCTTCAGTATACCGATGCAGGAAAATACCAGTGCTACAACATAGAGGAATCAACCATTCAAACTGTGCAGCTACTCATTGAAGGTTTGTGTGGGGTGGGATTTATCTATTTTTTCTTATTTTTATTTAAAGGGGCCCTTGTTACAAAGCCTTGATTTGTACTAGAATAGGTTATCATGTTGATTGACTCAAACATACATAACTTTTCATATATTTACTTTGCTGTGCCTGTCTTTCCAGTCTGTCTCAGATGCTCTGGGGTGTGTTTCTCAAAAGCAACTTGATATTGTTTGATGCTTTTGGGAAACGCACCTCTGTTTAGTTCCTGTTTCGAAGAAGCCTCTTCTTGTGGAAAAACTAAATGTGCTCTGATTGGCTAGCTGGCCCAGTGCATTGTGATTGGCCAAGCACTTAGACCGTGTTCCAGAAACGCCCCTTACAATAACAGCGAGTTTAATCTGCTTAGGTGTAAATATTAATGATGGAGTCCATTTTGTTATACCAAATTCAAGCCAGATTCAGACACAGAATATTTGTGTACAAGAGGATTATGCAGAACCTTTGCCAGCACAGATTTTACATGATGTTTCAGAGTATTTCTTCTTCTTATTATATATCTTTTTTTTTTTATTAAACACAGTATAAGGACTCTAGTTCAGCTCAACCAGGCCTCGCCCCCTTTTTTTGGGTATTCTGTGAGTAGGAATTATTTAAATAAGTGAAAATATGAATTCACAGTATCAGCAAATAGTGCTTTGTAGTCAGAACAAGCTATTTGGTGGAGTTCTTGAAAAGCGTTTTTCCTGTTAAAGGAAATATTATTATATTATTTATATTATATATTGTATTAATGTGGACTTTGAGTATTGTAAACAGTAATATTACAGCTGAAAAAGAGCAAAATAGGACCCCCTTTAAGTCACATGTCGCATTCATGAAGTAAATTCCTGTTTCTTGCATTGAAATGGTTTCATTTATTATAACTTCTCTTTATTTTCAGAGCCCCAGCAGGTCTTGACTGAGCGTTCTGTTGGAAGTTCTGCTGTCTTACCGTGTTCTTCTAGAAAAGCTCCGCTTATAACTGAAGACATTACAGTTCACTGGAGACACAATGAGACTCTGAAAGTGTATGACATTATTAAGGGGAAAGTCTCTCTGGACGAACAGGATTCAGCATATTACAACAGAACTGAAATAATCCATGAGAAGTATCTGAAAGGAGACTTTTCCCTCCAACTTAACAACCTTCAACGTAATGATACAGGAACCTACACATGCCACGTCACAAATGAATTACTAATTCAAAGTGTCAAACTAGGTTTGTGAAAAAATATTCCTTTTAAGCAAGTGATATACGTTTTTTGAGGTGATTTTAAAGAAGTTAGAATAAGATTGTTTAACATCATGTTTTGACCTCTCTATTTTTTTGTCTCTGTCCACCAGAATTTAACCAAGGAGCACAAGCAAGACCAAAGAAGATTTTATTAGTGCCTTTACTTTCTGTTTCCATTCTGCTCTGTATGTGAGTATCGAGAGGAGAAATATCTGATCTACATTATTGCAGATACATAATTATAAAATTCTATATACTGTATGTATATACACACACACACACACACACACACACACACACACATACACACACACACACACACACACACACACACACACACACTTGAGGTCAAAAGTTTACATCCCACTTTCAGAATCATAATTTTTTTTTTATTATTTTACCGAAATAAGAGGGATCACACAAAATGCATGTTATTTTTTATTTAGTACTGACCTGAATGAAATATTTCACATAAAATGTTGTTGTTTTTTTTCAAAGGGGGATGTAAACTTTTGACCTCAACTGAGTATATATATATATATATATATATATATATATATATACATATAATTATGTATTTTTTTATTTTTGAAGATAGCCTTAAGGCCGTTTCACACTGAGCGTGATGCGAAAAAAGCGGATCGCAGATGAACCGAGCGTGAAACGATTGTTCGCCTTCTGCTAATTCACGGCTGCACGCTAGGTGGCGCCAACCAACGATGTATTGTTCCTCAGATACGCATTTCATATCCGGATTTTGTTTTTATTTTATATGCAGCTCATGTTATTTTTATAATAAAGGATGTTATTACAAGTTATTACAAGCACTCAATGATGGTTTAAAGTGACTAAACAAAAGTCTAGCTAGCAACATGTTGGTAACATGCTAATCATGCTAGAAAATTTTTAGCGACATGCTAGTCACTTGCTAATCATGCTAAAAACATGCTTGTCACTTGCTAATCATGCTAGCAAAATGCTAGTGACATGTTAATCATGCTTTGATCATGCGGTTGGTTGCTAAGGTGTTGCTATGCGGTTGCTAGGGTACTTGGGGTTATTGCTAAGGTGTTGCAATGCGGTTGCTAAGGTATCCAGGTTGTTGCTAGGGTGTAGCTATGCGGTTGCTAGGGTACCCGGGGTGGTTGATAAGGTGTTTTTATGCATTTATTAACGTGCCCCGGGGTGGTTGCTAGGGTGTTGCTAGGGTACCCGGGTGCTTGCTAAGGTATTGCTATGCGGTTGCTAGGTAGGGGTGTAACGATTCATGTATGACGATACGATGCATCGATGCCATAAAATGGCATAAAATATCGATATCTGTAGTATAAAAAGGCACCTTTATTTTTGCACTGTCCACATTTTCACATAATGTCCGTCTATGTGTTACCACCAACGCATGCATTCTCGTTCAATCTCACGTGTCAGGACTCGATATAAGGACTCCTTGAACGCACGAGGCGAGCATATAAGACACTCGGGATTGTTGGAGTAACAGTTGAGGTGAAAAGTTTCCCGCGCACACATCTGAAGCGTGCGCACACAGACAGACATGTCAACTCTGCGCGAATACTAAATTTAGCTCTCCTTCGCTTTTTTGAGCATGGATGAATAAATACTGACAAAACTACATCAAAATGCATGTTTTGGCTAATATCCTTGTGAACAGTAGGTTAAGAAAAGCATATGTCTTAATGTAAACAGTGGCGAAAAAAGGCATGTGTATCAGTATATTAAATCTGTGCTTTTTGGAAATGACAGTGAACAAGTGTTTATTTTTCAGCCTTTTTACAGAATTTCAGTGTTCTGTGGAAATTACAAATGATTCAAGTGTGTACATAAATACAATACAAAATACAAAAACATGTTAATGAGTTGCAAGCAGTGCTGGGAAGGTTACTTTGGAAATGTAATAGCTGACAGATTACAAGTTACCCTATTTAATATGTAATAAGTAGTGTAATAATTGTACTTTATTTAAAAAAAAAGGTGTAACTGATCACATTTGATCTGTTACATGTAACTAGTTACTCTCCAACGCTGTTTGCAAGATGATAAAAAACAAAACAACTTTAAGAAATGGTGGTTTGATTTGCAAACAGGCGATTGTATGTTAAAGTGCATAACTTGTATCATATTAATCGACAGATGCTTGTTTTACTTGACATATATAATTTACTCAAAAATATAACATTATTGTCAGAAAATAGAAATCATGGCTGAGCTTACTTTTATTTCATATTTTAATTTAATTTGCTTCTAGTTGATATAAGTTTGCAAATTGTATTTTTTTATGAGATCTGTTGTTTATCAAAGTACATTTATATAGAAAATGCAAACCCATGTCCATGTTTTCTAGTAGTATTGTTTTACACATTTGTAGTAGATTACACTATAACTTTACTTTGTACCAGACAAATTTGGGAAAATGCAAGAAGTTGGAGATAAATTATATATATATATATATGTGTGTGTGTGTGTGTGTGTGTTTGTGCTTATTATGGTGTTGTTAATAATTCCATAAATGACATGTTTATTCCAGACATCTTCACTTTTTCATTAAACTCTATAGGCTATTTGAGTATTATTTTGCTATTATGACATATCTTCAGTTACAACATAGGCAATTCAATATGTAAATTGTCTTATGCCTGTAATAAAATTACCTTTCACGTTAATTTTTTTACTGTGATTTAGTTATTTAGTTTGAATGTGTAGAGTACAGTGGGCTAAAGGATTTTTTTTTTTAATTGTGTACAATTACAGAAAAGATAACTAAAAGCTTCCTTGAGGAGTAGCTAGAAAGGAAACTCCCTAAAACAACAATTTCCAGCACAATGATCCAGGATAACATCTGTTTCATCATTGTGGGATCAACAGTTTATAGTTTCATAGCTGATCATTAATCCATTAAATGTGCCATATATCGTGACATCATTCTGGCTTTCAGTCTGTATGTAACAGTTATTTAAAACTTCAATATTAATGGTAAAATATAGAAAGGCTTGGTTACTAACCAATAGTATTACAGGCAAACCGGAAGTACGCCATTAGAACACAATGTGATAACAATCACATACTTAAATTTCACAAGAACACACTAAATGATAGAATAAACATTGAACTTCAAAATAAACACAAAAGCAAATGCCAGAAACGTCCGGTGAAATGTACTGGTCCAGTTATATTGTTTGAAACCAAATAGCACAACTAAAATAATAATAAAAAAAACAACGAAAATATCCCAAATCAAATACAGCCTTAACACCACACATCTATTTCTCTGTTCAAAATTGTCTACAAGGCCACAACATTATTTATAGCAATGAAAACAGGTTTATGGTCACCTAATAGCCTACGGGACACTCTACCACAAATGTACATTTCCCCCCCCAAACAAATTGTATCATTAAATAACGTCGTAAAAAAAATACCAATTAAAGAGATTAATTCTTCAATATTTCCTCAAATAGTGCATTTTTATATCATAATGTCCTGTGTGACAGAACTGACTTTATGGATTACTTTGATACAGAAAAAGTTATGTTTTGTGTTCTTAAGTTTTGATACGCATTCCTATTTTAAATTATTATCATAATCTTAATGTTAATGTAATATTAGATTGGTAAAGTTACTATCACACAACCATTTGACAGTCATTAAAAGGTTACATTACTCTATTCAGTTACTGTGTAGTTCTATACAAATATAATTTTGTAATATATAAAGTACATTTTACTATGATACAGCAAATGTAATCAATAGACATCTAACTGAATAGCACAATGTAAAGTAACTGTGATGCCACATCATATCACGGCTCAGTAAACAACAGGGTTATGCTATAGATGCAGTCGTGGCTCTAATGGATAGAGCGTTGGACTTGTAACCCGAGGTTGTGGGTTCAAATCTCGGCTCCGGCAGGAATTGTCCACGACTGAGGTGAGACCCTTGAGCAAGGCATTGAACCCCCGACTGCTCCAGGTGTGTGCGCACTTGGATGGGTTAAATGCAGAGAACACATTTCACTGCTGGTAGTAGTCTGTATAATTGTGTTTGTGACAAATAAAAAAATAGTTCTTTAGTAATATCTACATTATTACTTAGGAAATGACATGGTAATATTGTAAATTGCATGCCATTTCCTAGATAATAATGTAGATATAACCATGGTATCCCTCTTTTAATACCGAGCTGTAATATGAAGTGATACTGTGATGGTAGCCCTTCCTAACCTTGAAGGCCCTGGAACTGCAACCTTTCTATTGCTCTCTCCATAATTTGCACCTATGTCTTTGGTCTCGCTCATTGAACTCGTGAATAGTTTTCCTTCTTCCCTTTTTCTGCCTCCATCTCTTCCTTTCTTTTTTGAAAATGTTTTTCCTTTCTCTTAGGGTCTGCATTTAATCGTTTATTGCCTTCGTCTCTCAGCTGCACTAACTGGAGCTGTGTAACTGCCACATGTATGAACTAGAATAATTATAGTCATCGTTACTCAAAGCTAATATAGATGACATTATATCTATATAGGCCTAGGAAAAAGAGGTACAAAATAAAAAAACAATTGCAGATGAGCATAAAAAGCTTTACATTTACAGTGTAATGTCTATTTGTTAAAATGATATTTTACAATGTTATGCATTAAATACATATTATATGCAATAAAGCTAATAAAAAAGAAGAATGTCATTCATTTGTAAGACTGTGTCACAGGATACACAGGAAGGTGACAGGGCGTGACGGGTGGCCACTTTAAACTGCTATTACTCAGCCTGCAAGCATGCCAGCAGAAAAACTATTAACATGCAATCAAGGAAGTTCAGTAACCTTTTTGGACATGTTTTTATTTAAAACATTTTCAGGGATGTTTTGAGTTGATCAAATGTAAAATGTTATAGTGTAACTTGAATGCACTGTAAGTCGCTTTGGATAAAAGCATCTGCTAAATGCATAAATGTAAATGTAATGTTTTAGTGTGATGGGGTCTGACCGTTTAGCTCGTCCTCCTCAAAACAAAACAAGCTTAAAATGAAAATAAAATACAGAACTCATTCTTTATCAGTGTCGGCATTAACCTCAGTCAAATGATGTCATTTCCTCTGAGTCATACCCCTTAAAGGTTTATTGTACACATTTTATGTTGAGTTTTATGTAAACGTGACCGAAAACATGGGAACAGTTGTAAAATAGCATTTGAATTTCTAGAATTTATTTTTAATTTCATGTTTTTAATAAATCGATTTGAATGATAAAAACGTAAACTTGTTATTAAAGGAGATTTTTTTTCTAAATAACAGTTGTTAGCATAACAAAACTATGAAAGCTGCAGGTCTACTTTGGCAGAGGACAAGGATGGGATTTGTCATATTCAAAAGTGTTTTTAATAAAGAAAAAAATATCTGAGAACCTAATGAATGACATATTCCTTTCCAGAACAACTCGCAGAAATCAACCATAAGTCAGTTTTCGATTAGTTTTGGATGAAATGCATTTTATTCACTGTAAGAAGTCAAGGACAGCTTCTGGTAGAATGTCCCCTATAGTTAGGCTACAACAAGAAGTTAAAAATATTATGATTAATGCGACACTCTAAAGAAAGGAAAAGTTATTCTGTACATTTTGCATGATTTATGTTAGTAGACAGTTAAAAATATAATCATAAATGCCGTTAACTTTTCAAAAACAAATAAAGATAATCACCTACCAAGTCAAATCTAGTATCTGTTCTCCAAAGACCACCGCTGATATTCCCACAACTTCCTACTGTAAGTTTTTCCGTGCTTATCTCATCAAGGCTTGAATATTGCAACGCCTTTGCTGTAATCAGTAGGTCATTACTCTCACAATTACAGATAGTCCAAAATGCTGCAGCTCATTTCCTGACTGGGACAAAAAAGAGGGAACATATTTCATCAATGCAGGCCACTCTCCATTAGCTCCATGTGAAACAAATCATTTCTTTTAAGGTTTTAAATACACGTGTTTAAAGCTATACATGGATCTGCCCCTATTATATATCAGAACTTTCAAGTTTTTATTCTCCTCAGAGATCACTTAGATTTTCAGTCCAGCTGTTATTAAATTTCCCGAAATCCCGTTCGAAAACAACAGGAGACAGGCCGTTTTCAGTCTATGCTCCAAAACTTTGGAACAAACTACCCTTATTCCCGGGGGGAGAGGGTTGTTGTTCCCCCTCGGCTAGGGGTATCACGATTCAAGATTTCATCACGATTCTTTGTCATGTTGGTTTCTCTATTTTGCAAGCTGTTTAAGCATTACAGCCAAACTAAATTTCCCTATTATAAAGATAAAGCCTTTCAAGGTAACAAAATATAAAAAAGTATGGCAGATAATTGGGCCAAAGTGGGTGACGATAAAAATCTTTGTCATTGTTATCTTTGTTATTAAAAAATGAGAGCAAAGATACACATTACAAATACACATAATATACAAATAAATTAAACCGGGTTTTATTTCCAGGTATAAAAGGCATATTTAGCAGGAGCATTCAAGAAACTGTATGAACAAATCTAAAAATAAAACACTATATAGATTGATTCCTATTTAATAAACTGTATTAAAGTTTTTCAGAAAAGAGTAGTGAGCGGTTTTTCTCTTTGTGTTTTGTGTTTTATTAACATTAAAGGAATAATAGGATAGTGTTTTATTTTTGTACCTAAATTTACTCAAAAGTTGTTTTAAACCTGAGTTGTCTTCTTCTGCTGAACATAAACGCTATTTGGAAGAATGTGGAAAACCAAACAGTTGATGGTCCACAGTGTTCCCTTCTGCTAAAGTCAATGTGGACCAGCAACTGTTTGGTTTTCCACATTCTTCTAAATATCTTCTTACTGATGTGAATGTTTGTGGCGCTGTACAGTATATTGATACGGCAGCGCCAGAACTGCAGCTGATAGAATGTGTGCTGTACCAAGATACAACGATATTTCTTCAAAAGCAGATCGTGGAGCATCTTTATCAGGGCCGCTGCTGGCCAAATGTGCCCTATAAGCAGGATTTTATAGTTGTGCCCCCTCCCTCAAATATTATGGAAGTAAAAAAAAAAACTACCATAGGGGTCAAAATAGAACTTTAATAAAATACAAATATAAATAAATAAATACATTTTAATTAAATTGTATTATTTACAAAATTGTAGCTCTAGACAGTTACCTATGGCAGTAATACAGATGTTATGGTCTCAAGCATTCAGAAATCATGCAAAAGAAAACTAAGCAGTTTTACTACGAAAACCAAGGTTAATTTTTGTAAGGTTTGTGATGTCCACATGTTTTTTGTTGAAGAAATTATAGAGGCTATGTCATCTATAGCGAAAAAGGTGGCCAAAGAAATTAAGATTCAGTGGATATTTGAATTAAATGTTTGGTCGATAGCCTATTAAAAAAGGATATGATCGTCCTGTAAGTGTAACAACAGCAATTACCAAGCCTATGGCTCCCTTTACATGCATTTATAACATGCAATGGTTTTACAGGTTATAATGGGACTTGTATTGTTTTTACTGGAAACTGCAATGAACCCTGTGCGTCTCATCTGGTAATTGGTCAACTTCTATTGTTGGCTTATTGAAATAAATCCTAATGGAATATGTCCCAAAACACATTACAGAATACCATATTTTAATGGTTTTTGAAGGTTAAAAGTTGATGGTTTGTAATGGCATTTGTAATGTATTTGTGATTCATTTGTGATGGTGTAAGAATTGTCTTTGATGGCTCTATTGTTTTTTTTCAGCAGGGTTGCCTCATTGTTTCTTATTTAATGCATTTTAAGTCATTTTAAAGGATATTGTTGGCCTAGGTGTGTTATATATATATATATATATATATATGTTTTAATACTTATTTGATTATAGATGTAGCCTACCTGAAAGTGACGTGCGGGGCTTTCTGATGATCATCTGCGTTCAGCCACAAACGTGAGGTGTGAGCACCGGTTGCGGGCGCGGGAATGGCGCGTCGGGTTTTTTATTTGTATTTTTTGTAACTGGGATGGTGCACTGACTTGGTGCCCTATGCATGCGTACGCGTACTCTGCTTATTAGTATGGTTCATATACAGTGTTAGGGAGTAACTAGTTACATGTAACGGAATTTAATTACAAAATAAATGTAATTGTAATCAGTTACAGTTACTGAGAAAGAAATTGTAATTCAATTACAGTTATGAAAATGTTAAAAATTACAAAGTCGGTTACATTTGAATTGTATTAACACACACACACACACACACACACACACACACTCCGACATACATATTTAATTGATTTATTTAATAAATTGCAGTGACTGCTCTAAAATACGAGACACCATTGTTTCAGGAGTTAAGGACACAGAATAGGACACGTTTATTCAATAACTCCTATTTCAATTAATGTATTTACTTTATTATTTAAAATTAACTTGTTTTTTTCTAAGCTATTGTTAGATTCCAGTGTTTCCTGCTATAACTATGCAAATATTTGATTTCAAAAACCGTTTCATAGCTATTAAACTATTTTTTGTTAATGGTTTTAAATCTGTATTTAATTTAAGAATGATCTCAAATTCATTTAGATTTTTTGGTGGCTGTGCTTTAAAATCAAATTATTAAAATGTTAATACAAGTGATGAAGGATTTTGAAAGTCTGACAGTGTTGAGTACTGCTGTAAGGTTAACCCTGCCTGGTTTACATGTTTTTAAAATGCCATTAGAAAACATTAGAAATTTTGAAAAGTAATCAAAAAAGTAATCAAATGTCATCAGTTATACTAATTTAACAAAGTAATTGAAAAGCTACACTACATATTACATTTTAAGTAGTGTAACTTGTAATCTGTAACCTATTACATTTCCAAAGTAACCTTCCTAACACTGGTCACATCGCACAGACCGGACCGCAAGGGCACTTTAGCATTGGATCTTAAGCCTCTCTAGACTGTCTAGACTCACAGCTTTTTAATAAATGTAAGAATTTTGTTCAGGTCTTAACGAGTGCTGAACAGTCCCTCTAAACATGACTGTACCACCGGCAGGCGCTCCCTAGCTGTGCAAAAATGAATAATCATATTTTCTACAGCAATATATGTCACTTGAAAACTTAGAGTCTGAACTTTACAATGCATGTAGCCAAATGGAAAAACTCCTAAGTAGTGCTGAGTTATCTGCTGATAAACGAGGGGAGGGGGGGAAATCTGAATTCTTGAAATATTATCTTTGTACTATTTACTGTAATATGTCAAAAACATTATAAAGCTCAGAGGGGATGTGTCATATGTCATTTGAAAGCTCTCACGGGGTGTATTACAACGAGTATTATTGTTTTGGACTTTGAGTAAACTTGAGTGAGTTTTTGTACTTGAAGCCTCGCAAGACCCATATGTAAATCATAAAATATGTAGCACTTATGTCACGTTTTGGCTCGCAACTTCATGAAACATGCTCCGATTGTGGAAGATTCATTATTTACAGCAGATTATCACAATTTAAATGAGTCCAACATCAACATAATCAAATAAATCGATCACAAACTATTGCTCACGCAATTACGACACATAAAACCCCACGGGCGCACGTATGCTAAGTAAAACTAATATGTAGCTATCACGTGGCATTTTCGCTTACAATTTCATACAATAATAGTAGAAAATTGCACAAAATTACTTACAGTGGATGCTCCTGATTGAAATGAGTCCAAGATCAACATGATCCCATGCATTGATCATTAGTGAAAGAACGATTAAAAAGATTCCCGTTAGGGGGCAACACAGGCTAAACAAAAAAGGCTACCTTGTTTCCAAATGCTGTAACTTTTTATTTATGTGATCACCACAAATCAGCTCTAGATACAGCTCACATATAGAGGAATATCCACAAAAAATAACTATCCTCCTACTTTATTTCCTTCCTGAGTTATTGCATGTCAAATAAGAAAGATATGTACAATTTCCCTTGAAAAAAAATATTTTTTGTCTTTTATCAGCAGTTCCTCAGCATGAGAACATCCAAATTTAGTTATTATAATTATATATTTTTTTAAAGGTACATTTTTTTTATTTCTAACAATACCAACCTTTTGACTCTCCTTGCTAGAGATTTGGAGTTATGAGTTATTAATTTGGTGCATGTCAATTTTTTAATGCCTACGTTTCCAAATGCTGTAACTTTTGATGTCTTTATGTTATCACCACAAAATCGATTCAGATACAGCTCACATATAGAGAAACATCACCCAAATATAATGATCCCCCTACCTTATTTCCTTCATGAGATATTGCATGTCAAATTAGTACATTTTCCCTTGTACACACATTAAAAAAAATTTGAGTGGGGACTTTGGAGTGAACAGGGCACGTGCGTGCCATTACTTACATCCCAGCTGAAGATAATGAGGAAATTGCGTCTCTCCCTTTGCCAAATGCATTGCAAATGACTAAATAATGTCACATTTGATGGTTCACTGCAAAGTACCCACACCAAGGGGATAGGGATGATAACTTCCATTTGGAATTTGCCCTGTTAACCGTGTGGTTCGGTACGCGTACCGTTACACCCCTAATATATACAGTGCAGTGCAGCCATTTAAATGTTTAGCGACTTTACATTACAGTCTAAAAAGGATGAAGTGTATAATAACTGGTTGTGTAACATATGAACAGTGAATGTTCACTTACCAGTGAAGTATATTCTGGTGTCGTTGCTGTATTGTGATGAACGCTGGGGATTTATTTTCTGGTGTTTGGGTTTGGCCCCGCCTATATAAACCTTTTGGCAGCATGTTCTCATCCCATTGACTGAAGGTATGGATAATTGAACTCACCTGGAGGATATTTAAGAGAGAACAGGTGAGAGGAGACGGTTTTGGCCAAGGAACGTGTCTGGTTTTGCACGCTCAGGGGAAAAGGATGATGCTTTGTGTTGCTCGAGACCATTAGGGTTTGTCCGGCAACGAAGATAGCTAGATAGATAAAATTTATGTAATTAGATAATGGTGGGGATGGTTTAGGAGCACTGGCCATATGTCCCAGGAGCATTTAAAAGAGACTGTTGTAGCGGGAGAGAGGAAATAGGAATTGCCGCTTTAAGACCGCTATTATGGGAGTTGTAGTCAAAAGTGAGATGCATTATGTGTAGAGTAGTTCAGTTAAAAATGTGCTGGAGTGATGGGTTCTCACTGTAGCCGTGCAGTTAAAATAGAGAAAGAGAGTTGTATTCTGTTTTATTTTAAGTCCACCCAGGAGCTAGTTTGCACTGTAAACCAGACAGTACAAGGCAGAGTAAAGAAATGGCATGCATTGGTAACTTTGTCCATCTCATCCATTTGCACGAACATGAATTTACGAGCTGTTATGCTGCCGCCAGGAGTTGTTGAAGCAGAGAAAGTAACACTATATTGTGGAAAGAGGACTCATTATTACTATCGGCATTGTGATTCCCAAGGAGAATTGTGCGTGTGCAAAGGGCATGTCAAGACCAGTGACGTTGTGATCAGTTGCCGCACTGCGGGAGCGGGAATAAAGTGAAGAAGAGCGCGTGCCTTCGTGGAACATATCTATGGCTGATTCCTTTCCCTAGACCCCGGGGAGGGGTCTTCTTTCCTGGAAACGGGGAAGTGTTTTACATTTTACAACTCACACAACACACAACTCACAACAGAGTAGATGTTCTTTAAACTTATAGAAATGTTTCTTTACATAATGGTTATATCTTTCTATATACAATTGTTAATAAAGTGATACATTTTTTTAAAGTCCTGGTGTGTGATGTACCCTCTGTCCTCCATTTATTTAATTAAGCCTCTGTAAGTAAAATAAGAGGTTTATTAAACTGGTGGCAGTGGTGGGATAAAAAAATGGAGGAAGAGGAAAATTGTGTCAGTGTCACAATCAGGAGCAAATTCAGTTGTTTTAAATGGAGTTATGACAGCTGCAAACTCTAATGTAACTTAAGTTTCTCGCCCTCTTTTCATGCCAGAAACGTTTACTGGGGTAGGACAGGAATGGTCTGATTGGTCTGAACAATTTGAGATGGCGGCACAAGTAAATGGGTGGGACCATGTGCTTAAGTTAAAGTTTATGTCTTTATTATTTTCTGGTCGGGCCAGAGATATTTATGGTGGACTTCTTTATGAAGCAAATAATAACTATGCCCTTTTAAAAGATGCAATGGGTAAGTGTTTAGAGCCTTGTGAGCGTGCAGACTGGAATCGGGTGAGCTTTTCATCCAGACGTCAGCTCCCAAACGAGACAGCTTGTGAGTTTGGTAATGCATTAAGATGTTTGATTTATAAAGCCTACCCTTCTGCTGGTGCTGCTACGCAAGATTTATTGGCTCATGATCACTTTGTTGCACATGTAGGTAGTGGCCAGAGGTGGAAAGAGTACAAAAATATTGTACTCAAGTAAAAGTACCATTACATTACTGAAATTTTACTTAAGTACAAGTAAAAGTACCAGTCTAAAAATATACTCAAGTAAAAGTAAAAAGTAGCTCATTTAAAATTTACTCAGAGTAAAAATTACTTAGTTACATTTTAACAATGGGAGGGAGGAAAAAATGGCATAGACCAAAGGTGTCAAACTCAGTACCTGGAGGGCCACAGCCCCACACAGTGTAGATATTACCCTAATTAAACACATCTGATCCAGCTAAACTAATCATTTAGGCTTATTTGAAAACTACATGGTGTGTGTGTTGGAGCAGGGTTGGAACTAAACTCTTTAGGGCTGTGGCCCTCCAGGAACTGAGTTTGACACACCTGGGATATGGGCCTATAAATCTCAAACTAGGTGTTTTTAATTAAAGGAATCAGTTATTTAGAATAATAACACATTTAGGCTGTTACCAGGGAAATTAAATCAGTATCAACTAAATTAATCTTTGCAATGCAGAGGAAACGCAGAAGCTTCATCTGAAGAGGCATAGATGTATTACACACTGACATGAATGCATTTAGCCTGCAGTTACAAATGCAGAAATAACGTTTTGATAAATAAGACATAAAATGTGACCCTGAACCACAAAACCATAAGGGTCCATTTTCCTAAATTGCGATTTATACATCATCTGAAAGCTGAATAAATCATATTTCCATTGATGTATGGTTTGTTATGATCGGACAATATTTGAAAATCTGGAATCTGAGGGTGCAAACAATCCAAATATTGAGAAAATCTCCTTTAAAGTTGTTCAAATTAAGCTCTTAGTTTTGATATATTTACAGTAGGAAATTTACAAAATATATTAATGGAACATGATCTTTACTTAATATGCTAATGATTTTTGGCATAAAAGAAAAATGTATAATTTTGACCCATACAATGTATTGTTGGCTATTGCTACAAATATACCCCAGCGACTTATGACTGCGTTTGTGCTCCAGGCCAGGGTCACAAATGTTAAATAGTCATTTGAAATTAAAAAATAAAAAGATACTTTAAATGTTAAATTAGAACCACCAGTAGGTGTCAGCAAGTCACTCATAAGTGAGTCATTGCAATTGAACAGAATCATTTAAACGGTTAATTCAGGAACAAAACATGTCATCGCTCAGAGTCAAAGACGCAAAACTGTGTATGGTGGCTGTTTGGTATTCTTTTTTTGTCGAAATAGAGCAAAAACAGGCAATATGGTGTCTAAAACGCAAGTCTCTTAATTAACTTCTTGTTTTTTGAACTGTTGTAAAAAGCAAAACTACAGGCCTATGTAATCATGGTGATTTTTTTGAGAAAAACTGCATTCTTCATGTGATGTTGACTTACTATATTAAATTATATAAATATATACATTTTCTGCTTCTATATCTTCAATGTTGTGATCATTTTAAACGCATTTAACAGACTGAATCACGCAGTGAAAGAAAGCACTCCAAATGCACGCGGATTAGTCTAATCTAACGTTACTAGATTTCATGCACACTGTTTAGAGTGATTTGTTTGGTTTTTGGCAAAATACTGATAATGTCAAATCGCACATCGTTAAAACAACAATTACTATATTATCTCAGATGATATTGCACACCCTGCACCACTGTCTTTTTGGCTCATTTGTGCAAAACCTTTTGCTAAACCGTCAAAGCTTCATTTTAACCAATGATGCAAGTATTTACCTCACCTCTAACGTTAACGTTACATGCTTGCGAAGGGCGATGTCGAGATGTTATAAGCTGCTAGTTCGGTCTCCCGAGGCAAACACAGCTAACACTGCATAATAGAGCATGAATATATGGCCAGGGGTTCACTTCATTCCTTTGAGTTCAACTTCAGTAGAGTACGACGGGGTTTGGTTTTCAGCTGGGTCTGCACCATTAACGCCTGTCTTGTTCGTCTGCATCTTTCTTGTGATTTTAGCACCAGTTACTTCTTCTGCCCATTATTTACTGCAGTTGTTTCCACGGAGCGATTTTTTTTTACTCAGTAACGAATGTGTTTTAAAATGTAGCGAAGTACAATACTTCACACAAAATATACTTAAGTAAAAGTAAAATTACAGATTAAAAAAATTACTTAAAAAAGTACAAGTACACAAAAAAGCTACTCAATTACAGTAACGCGAGTAAATGTAATTCGTTACTTTCCACCTCTGGTAGTGGCGATATGCGTATACATTTGCGCAGTGCAAAACCTGCCACTTTAGAAAGTGGCATTAATTTAGCATCTGAATTGGAGCTTATTTGGAATTTAGAACACACGTCTTGTTCAGATTCTAAAATCCGTGGTCTGAGTGCTCAGAATTCATCTGATAACAAGGTTGAAGTTTTACTGGGCATAGCGGAGGAGTTGGATCAAGAAGTTAAGGCTTTACAAGTTACTGTAAAGGACATGCAGGCGAAGTATGTGCCAGCTTCTGTATGCACCACTCCCATGACAAGTTTATCGGAGCCACAGGTCCGTTTTCGGACCGAAGCATGTTGGGAATGTGGTTGTACTAGACACTTACGTAGGGATTGCCCTCATTTGCAGGGAAACTAGAGCGGGTGGGCACAACAGGCCAAATGCCTTCCCCCACATCTGTATCTGATAAATTGGCCTCAGTTTCTACAACCGGTGATGGAGTTTTTCTGACGGGTAAAGTAGGTGGGTGTGAAACACATTTATTGATTGACACTGGGGCACAGGTTTCTATTGTACCCAAGCATTTTTGGTTAAATGTAACTAATGGGGGTTCCAGTTTAGATTGATATCAGGGTAGAGTAGTCATGGCGAATGGTGGAGTAATGTCAATTCTGGGTCGTTGGCAGACTGTATGCCAGTTTGATTCCTTGGCTGTGATCGCTGAGTTTTTGGTGGCTGATGTTACCCCCCAAGAATTACTGTTGGGTATAGATTTTCGCTCTAAATTTGGGGCAGTTATTTAGGTGAAAAATGCTGCTGGTTAATGGGTAAGAAACACCCTTTGTTTAGTGAATATGGGAGTGTACACCCTAAGGTATTTTGGGTGCAGGTAGATATTATGATTCCCCCTCATACTGAAGCTATTGTACCTGGTAAAGTGGAAAAGTGGAAGGACTTCTTTCACAACATTACGAGGGCATGTTGGTGCTTTTTTCTATCTTGTTTCCAACATGTGATGTTTTGGTAGCTCGAGTGGTTTGTAAGGTTGAGGAAGGGGTGGTGCCAGTGCGAGTTGTCAATTTGTGAGAAGATAATTGTGTTTTAAAGTAAAACATGAAGATTGGTACTTTTTTATGTGGAGATGGGGGATAGCGGGTTGACCACCAAAGCGGATGAGTCAGTTTCCTCCTCTCCTTTGACTGTGGACTATTTAAACGGTTAATTATGGCACTTAAATACACTTATGGCACTTTTCCACTGCATGGTACGGTACGGTTCGGTACAGTACGGTACGGCTCAGTTCGGGTCGGTTGCATTTCCACCGCAGTTTAGTACCGCTATAGAGTGGGCGGGATTATTCACGCGTCGTTATAATTGCGCCGCCTCTACTGCCGTGACATCATCGTAAACGCGCCACAAACAAACTCACAACAAAGAAAGGAGACGGAATAATGTTCCGTGGACTATTTAAACGGTTAATTATGGCACTTAAATACACTTATGGCACTTTTCCACTGCATGGTACGGTACGGTTCGGTACGGTACGGTACGGCTCAGTTCGGGTCGGTTGCATTTCCACCGCAGTTTAGTACCGCTATAGAGTGGGCGGGATTATTCACGCGTCGTTATAATTGCGCCGCCTCTACTGCCGTGACATCATCGTAAACGCGCCACAAACAAACTCACAACAAAGAAAGGAGACGGAATAATGTTCTTCATTCTCGGCATGTGGATGTTTTTAACAGCAATGGAGAGGTCTATGAGAATGCTTGATATTTACCCCCAGCAGCAGAGACTGTGGCAGTGACACGGGTTGTAGAGGAGGAGAGCAGGGATGTTCGTGCAGGTGTGCTGCGTTACTTGATTAAGTTAACTATTCATGCAGCGTGTTCTGTAAAGTGAATTATCAATAAACTTTTGAATATTTCAAAATGTACAATGTATCCCTTTTTTTATTTTATTTATGTGATGGTTTTTATAATCGCGGCATTAATCATTTGTCTTTTTCAAGAGGTTCGTTACGTGCTCATACAATGATACATATTTAATATAGTCTGGAGGTACTGTCATTCGATCAGATTGTTTTTAATTGAAGCAAAACACAGATACAGAGGTAAAAATATAAACAGAAAACATACTCTGTAAATATAGCAAGTTCAAAAGTAACGTTATACAGAAGGCTTTTTCCTTCGGCGTCGTGCCATCAAGCTCTCGCTGGATCCGCTCCTCCGCTATCAACGAGAGGAACGTCTGTACTTCCTCAACAGACAACGACACTGCTATTTTGTGGTTGATGCAAACATGTGCGTTTGTTTAAACAGAGGTTGCGTCCGATCCGTCGCTGGCTGTGCTGATTTAAATCTAGCGGGTAGGGCTGTAGAGGAGGGTCTCGTGTCGCAAGTTCAGTGACGCAGTAATGACGATTTTCTCAGGCCAATCAGTGATCAGCAGAGTTTACACGTCACGTTTTGGTAACGGTACGGCTTGCATGGAACCTCGACCGAAGTGGTACTAAAAAAGTATCAGGTACCAGGTACAGTACCCAGTGGAAAACCCCCCAAAAGTGAACCGTACCGTACCGTACCGTGCCGTACCATGCAGTGGAAAAGCGCCATTAGTGTCACATTTTGGGTGGAAGGAACGGGGGTTGGATGTGAGACAGATGCGGGCGATTGAGGAGTTATTACATCGTAATGCATCTGTATTTAGTAAAGGGGATACCGATCTGGGGAGAACTCATCTTGCTTTGCACAAGATAGATACTGGCTCAGCACAGCCTGTTAGATTTCCCCCTCGTTGTGTCCCTTTGCAACCGAATGAAGCCTTGTGTTGCTTGTTCTGTTTCACAGTCTATAGGGCAGGATAATCAAATTTCCCCCGAGGAGCGGACTGCTAAATGACATCTGGAGGTCCAAAGTCATGCAAAGGAGGACCATAAATTTGCATGGGGTATCATCGACCTGCTGCTCCAGAGCAGTGGCGGATCTAGGATTTTTTAAAGGCAGGGGCCACAGTGGGGCCACAATTTACAGAGGGGGGCCGAGTATAATGCAATTTTTTTAGATAATTTTGTTACGTGGCACTGAAATGCTGTCATACTTTTTTATTTCTCACCCATCATTGTTTTAATGAAAATAAATGCTTTTCTGATGTGATTTGAAATTATGAAAAGGAAGAAAATACTTCGCCAAAAGGCAGATTCGAACACTGGCCGATCGCGTCACTTTTACCATCTGCGCCATTAGAGCTGATGATTACTCTATCTTTTGTAGTGTTGACTATCACAGTTAGAGATATATAAGGTGCCATTAAAGTGTAATATTACAATATACACGGTGAAGTAAAGTGCAACAGAATGCTAATAAATTGTAAATAAAATACTACACAGATATTACAAAATAAACTCTGTAATTCCGTATAATTTTACCTCAGATGAAACATGGTTAAAATCATGGCTATGTGCTGTGTTACATTTTACAGTTTTTTTTCCCTTCTTATTTTCCACCTTAGCTTTCATACTTTTACATTTTATTAGAGTATTCTGTTGTTAAGTATGCGCATGCGTTTTAATGACGTGTTACATCACGCACGTGCACCTGTACACTTTGCATTACATTTATTTACAACAATTAATGTCTGGCTGTTTGGTATGACCGAATAGGGATGTAAGTGTCAGACGCCATTATCCGTATTACTTCCCTGACCCTGAACTGTGCAACTGTTAACTAATATGTGAATCCTATATTAAATCTAAATTAGCTGCAAACAAATCAAAAGCTTAGGTAAAAATCTGTCGTCGACTATCCCGAGCATACCTGCCAACTTTTCACAAAACCTTGGAGTGAGATTTTGTCAGGGGTGATCAAAATTATGCCGCACATGCAGCCTCACAATTTGGTGACTCAGATATCAGAGAATTGGAATTAATTTGATGTTGTACATTCTGCATTCTGGTGGTTTGTGGGGAGGCCCAAAGCCGTTGATAGGGGCAGCCTACTGGAGATGGACAATATTGGTTACATTCTGTGAAGCAGACATAGCTGAAGGTCCACCCCCAGGACATTTTGGATTAAGTAGATTTGACTTCCTGCATTCTAGTGGATTTTTGAGTGGTCTGATAAAGATGTGTATAATGTTCGGCATAATGATTTGTAGGGCCTTCTAGACTTGAGCTGAACATTCAACCAGAAAACTATTATTGTGCCTAAATGACTGCCTATGTACCACAATAAAGCCTTATTCATAGGCCAGTGTTTAAGATTTGACCTAGGTAGTTTGATTGATATTTTGATTAGAATGGTATTAAACTAATTCTTAACTGAAACCTAGCCTATGTTGTGAATAATTGTATTCTTAAGAGCACTTGATGATTAATCTAAGGACGCGCTTCGTGAACTGTACAGCGCCATCAGCGAACAACAAACAAATAACCCCGACGGCTTTTTCATCATAGCCGGCGACTTCAACCACGCTAACTTAAAGACAGTTTTACCAAAGTTCTACCAACATGTGAACTTTGCAACAAGGGGAAATAACACACTGGACTTTGTTTACACAACAGTGAAACACGCATACAAAGCCGAACCCCGCCCCCACCTCGGATACTCGGACCACATCTCTGTTATGCTAATCCCAGCATACAGACCGCTTCTCAAACTGGCCAAACCGGTTCAAAAGCAGATCACGGTATGGCCAGACAATGCTACCTCAGCACTGCAGGACTGCTTCCAGGACACAGACTGGAACATGTTTAAAGAGGCGGCCACCTATAATAACCATACAGACCTGCAGGAGTACACTGAAACTGTGACTGCTTACATCAAATACTGCATTGATGATGTGACAGTCACCAAGACCATCACCACACGTGCAAACCGGAAGCCATGGATGACAGCAGAGGTTCGTGGGCTGCTAAAAACCAGAGATGAAGCATTCAGATCAGGAGATAAAGCGGCCCTCAAAACAGCAAGAGCCAATCTGTCCCGTGGCATCAAAAATGCAAAACGGTTATATGGAAATAAAATCAATAATCAATTCACAAACAGCAGAGATACACGGAGCCTGTGGCAAGGCATTCAGACCATCACTGACTACAAGCCCCCGCCACAGGCCTGTGACGACGACACATCCCTCCCAGATGCACTCAACCACTTTTATTCACGGTTTGAAATGCAGAACAACACACCTGCACAAAAACTGCCCACACCTCCCAGCGACCAGGCACTCTGTCTGTCTCCAGCCGACGTAAGGAAGACCCTATCTAGGATTAACCCACGCAAGGCTGCGGGTCCTGACAATATACCTGGCCGCGTACTGAAAGACTGTGCTGAACAGCTGACAGATGTCCTAACAGATATCTTCAACATCTCGCTGAGCCAGGCAGTCATCCCCACATGTCTCAAATCCACGACAATCATACCGGTACCAAAAAAATCACCTGTGTCCTGTCTAAATGACTACCGTCCCATAGCACTGACTCCAATCATAATGAAGTGCTTTGAGAGGCTAGTCATGCATAACATCAAAACCAGCCTCCCCAACACACTCGATCCGCTCCAGTTTGCATACCGCCCAAACCGCTCTACGGATGATGCAATTTCCTCCACCCTCCACCTGGCTCTTACCCACCTAGAAAATAAAGACTCATATGTTAGAATGCTGTTCATCGACTTCAGCTCAGCATTCAACACAATAATCCCACAACAGCTCATCAATAAATTAAGCCTGCTGGGCCTCAACAACTCCCTCTGCAATTGGATCCTGGACTTTTTAACCGGAAGACCTCAGTCAGTTCGGGTCGGCCACAACACCTCGAGCACTACCACACTGAGCACAGGGGCCCCACAGGGCTGTGTGCTCAGCCCGCTGCTCTTCACGCTGCTGACCCACGACTGCACTGCCAAGTTCAGCTCCAACCACATCATCAAGTTCGCCGATGACACATCAGTGGTAGGTCTCATCAGCAACAACGATGAAACGCACTACAGAGAGGAAGTGGCACAGCTGGCTGAATGGTGTGGCGCTAACAACCTGTCCCTCAATGTGGAGAAGACAAAGGAGGTTGTGATGGACTTCAGGAGAAACTCTGTTGACCACCCCCCACTGACCATCGACACCTCGACTGTGGAGAGAGTCAGCAGCACTAAATTCCTGGGGGTGCACATCACAGAGGACCTCACCTGGACTACCAACACCAAGTCTATCTCCAAGAAGGCACAACAGCGCCTACACTTTCTCCGCCGGCTGAAAAGAGCAAGCCTCCCTCCACCCATCCTCACCACCTTCTACAGGGGTACCATTGAGAGCGTGCTGACCAGCTGCATCACTGTCTGGTACGGAAACTGCTGTGCAGCAGACCGCAAGACCCTCCAGCGGACAGTGAACACCGCTGCAAAAATCATTGGTGCCCCTCTCCCCTCCATCCTGGACATTTTCCTTACACGATGCTCCAGCAAAGCAAAAAGTATCGTGGAGGACCCCACCCACCCCTCCCACAGTCTCTTCCAGCTCCTACCCTCAGGTAGACGGTACCGGAGTATCAGAGCCCGCTCCGCCAGACTGCTCAACAGCTTTTTCCCCCAGGCTGTGAGAGCCCTGAACTCACATCACACCGCCCCTCTCTGAAACCCCAAACAACACCCCCCCCCCCCCCCCCCCCCCCTTACCACATCTCAGGAAAAAACTGTTAAACTTTTATCTCTGTGGAATTCAGGTGAGCGGGCCTGCACAAGCCACCTGTAGCAACACACACATGCACTAGACACTTTCACACACCATTGTGTGTCCATAATCCCACAAAAGACTGACTGTAATATACGACTGTAATGTATGTATGTTTACTGGCTCATGCACCACAAATCACCCTACACTGTTCCCCAGCCAGCTGCTTGAATGTCTCTCTTTTGCACATGTACAGTATTTGAAGTCATCTGCACAGTTGTACAGTTTGTATTTTTGTACAGTTTGTATTTTTTGTTTCCTGTTTTTTAGTTTATGTATAGGTAACCACTTTTATATATAGCATATGTATAGTCAAAGCTGACAGTAGGTTAGTTTGTGTATAGGTTTATACTGTTTTACTTCGTGTTGTATATCTGTATTTATGTAGCACCGTGGTCCTGTGAGGCACGACATCTCGTCCCACTATATGTCCACACATGTAGTGGAATGACAATAAAGCTCAACTTGAACTTGAACTTGAACTTAATGTTCAGCCAAAAACGACACAAGATTAGTTAGGGAGGGACATTATTCTTCATTCAAAGCCTCCCACCACATGGTCCATCAGAAACAAATAAAGTGCAACAAATAAAGTGCTTAAACAGTACACCTTTTTCAAGCAATAATACAGATGAATGCATTACAAAAATAACTAAAAATGAGGCATAATCAGTATCAGATGCAGATCAGAAGCTGGGTAAAGTCCTTGTCTATGATCTGTGGGCATGGTTATACTGGCCTGTGGCCTTCTTGGAGGCCTTGATGATATCTGAGGGGGGCTCCCATTTGAAGCAGGGCTCCAGATTGGCCATCTTTATGGTCATTATTGATGACAAGGTGCCATCCAATGCTAGGCTGTTTCTTCTCTTGGTTTTGTTCAGTCCCACAACTGAAAACACCCTCTCAGCATCTGCGTTTGCATGGGGCAACACCAGGACCAGTTTGGCGACGGCAGCAAGCCTCTCGAATTCTTTGGCTCCTGTCACCTATGGAAAATGCACCAAGAACACAATGGAAAAACATACCTTGATTTTTGATTGATTAATACTGTAAGTATACTGTAGGTTGATCCATCTGTCTTTTCTCACTTGGCTGGTTGTTTAAATAAAATAAAAGGTTTTGCTTTTGTCCTGGCAAAGGTCTCTTACGGGACATCTTTGAAACCTTAAATAATTTATGGTCATGTTGGTTTAATAACTCTACTCTCAGTTACAAAAACATGCCTAATTCTATTGCACAAATTTCCTGTATTTATGTTAAATTCTTTGGAATACATCTTACCTGTTCGAAGTGCTGTTTTAGTCCTACAGAAAAAGTCTTCATCCACAGTGAGTCCTTTTCTTTGGCCTGTTAATAAACAGAAATGGCATGTGAGTAAATAAAAAATGCTATGAACTGATGTTTTGAGCATGCTGTATACCACGAAGTTAAAAGGGTGCTCTCCTGCTGCCTGTTATGACAGCTAAGTTTACATTCACCACACTAAATCATGTTCACAGACACACGCACAAACACAAACAAATAATTTATTTCAAGATTTAAAGTTTAAGAGAGTGAGTACTCAATTGGACGATATTTCATTGTTACATACCTAGTCTCAGCTCAGATTCATCATCAGACTTCTCGAGGTGGTAGTTTCTCTCGTTGTCTGTCGGGGTATCTCTTATTCTGTCGCTAACTTCGGGGTGCAGCCAGCCATAGACGCCATCAGCGCCATCTAGGAGTTTGAAAAGGAACGAACTTGGCCCAAGATCGTGTTTTTTTTTTTTTTTTTTTTTGCGTGAATAATTGGATATGTGGCGTGAGTGCGAGTGAAAACAGGCAAAATTGTGTGTCACACGGCGAAAGCGTGAGAGTTGGCAGCTCTGGTCCCGAGTGGCTTTCACGCTGGCTATCGGGCACTCGTCGAGTCCTGAGCTGATTAGCTTTCTAACATTAGAGAAAGAGAACTTAAATGATATCAACCATAATATGCTTTTTTACTTTAAAGTTTTGAATAGGTACTTCCCGTAAAGGGGACGAAGACCGTGACTGAAAACACAGCACTAGCAGTTGTAGACAGAAACCGTTGAGCAGGTTGATTTTCAAACGACGAACCGACGCAGCCAGCTTGATGTAAATCAGCGATGACTGAAAGGACAGGGGCACTTCAGGGGCCAATCAGATTTCAACAGGGGCCGGTGCCCCTCTGGCCCCACCCCTAGATCCGCCCCTGCTCCAGAGGCTGCCCAGATAAGGAAGTGGGCTGTTGTATCTGGTATCGAAGGCAATCAGAGATCAGAGTCTGCTGTGGAAAGTGTTTTTTCCAGTAGAAACTTGCATCCTGTTGCTATGGATACTGATCCGGATGAGATGCAGCAGGAGAGTGGGGACCAGAGGATGGAATCAAGAGGAAATTAAGGCAGGTACGGCTCTGATCTAGTGTTTGTTCAAAACTTATCCATTGGCCTACATATAATTTGCTGTCATTTAATTTTTGGATCCCGTCTCTTGAATATCAATGGTTTCATGCTCTCGGTCTGGGGCGCTTCCTTCGAGGAGACAAGGGAGGGAGTATCTCCTCAAAAAAATTGGATGAGAAAAAATGTATAGAACAAAAATAGAACAACACAGATATTACAAAATATGATGCAAACAGGCATGTCCAACAGCGACCCCAGCAGGAAGTCAGCGTCTCTCTCACTCCCCTGAGTCCACTGAGTTTTAAGAGTGGTTATGGTTATGGTTTTTAAAACCATAAAACGTGACAACTTTGCCTCCTCATTTCAGAACGTATAGTTATCAAATTTCTTATTTCAGTACTTGACAGTTTTGTGGAAATGTTGTGGAGAATTTGTTGTGGAGAATAGAATGGAATGGGAAGTGTGAAACTCATTTCTCACATTTCTTACAGTTTTTATTAGTCTTCGTTAATAAAATACAGTTGTTCATTGTTAGTTCATGTTAATAAATGGAACCTTTAAACCACATGATGCATGCAAATGTATAATGCTGTTCATCAAGTCACCAAACCAGTGGAAAACATAATTTTCACGAAACCATGCTGTTTTAACCAGCAAAAAAAAAAAAACTTAAATGTTTTTAAATTAATATGCATGCCGAAAAATCTCTTTAGTGAACATTTATTGGAAATAGAGAAGAAACCAAGAACTGAGAGCACAGAGAACAGAGAATTGAGCAATTAAATCAGGGAACATGGTATAATTAACAAAGCTCAGATACATTGAGTCAGCTTTGCTGAACAAAAATGCTTTGAACTATGCTACATGCTTTGAACTGAGCACCCATGTAGAGCACCAATAATTAATTCCCACCCCACAAGGTATTCTTCATCTGCCACTGGTCATATCCTGCCTCCTAGATTCCCTGGCTTCCCTCACCCTGAGTTTGTCGATCCCTTGACTCCATTGGGGGCTTGTCTGTGGCTATGACTCTCTAGTTGTCCGGCTCCACTGTCATCCTTGCTCCCACCAACTCCGCCTCAGTCTTATAAGCCTCCAGCTCCGCCGTGGGCCTCTGGTCCCCTAGTTCTCCAGCTTGACTGACTTCACCTCAGTCTTCCATCTTAACACATCTGACCTGGGTACAGGTCTGCATCTCTCCAGCTCCATGTCTTCCCCGCCAACCAAGCACCCCACCATGCAGATTTTCATCCCAGGGGTCTTTGCCTGCCTTCCTAACCCTATATTAGCCATCATCACCTCCTTCCTCCACTTGAGTGTTAGACTTGTTTATGGCACAAGGAGTGACTTACCAGGAGGGAATAATATGGTGTTTTATTTATGTTTAGGACTTTTTCCATCCCTTTTGTTGTTTTTTTATAATTATTTTTTGTAGTTTCTTTTTTCTTGGTTACTGTAACACAGTTAGTGGATACGGGAAGAAGGAGGTGGGAACCGTCGAACATTTAATCACTTTAATAATAAAATAAAAAACACAAAAGAAAAGCGGCAGCCCTTCACGGACAACCGGTACACAAAAAACACAAATTAAAATCCAGGCCTGGTCCTCTCTCCTCTTCCACTGTTGTCACTCCTCCTGTTATTCCTTCCGAAGCTCCTCCGTGGGACTCGAGACTGGTGACTGGCGCAGGTGTCATTCATTATAATTTACTCCACCGGCCTCGCTCCGTTCCCATGGTTCTCGGCCCCGCTCCACTCGTCACAGTTACCTTGGTTTCTGATTATATCATTTGTTTCCATGCTTATTTAATCACTTGTGGGGGTCTTGCTTGGTTGCTAGTTTAGTCTATATTTATAGCCCCCAGTTTCAGTTGTTATTTGCATATTGCGTGGTTTTCTGTTCTCCTGTATTTTGCCTGTACTCCTGAGTGTTTTGTTTTCATTGAATAAAGACATAAACATAACCTGCTGCAAATATATCTAAACTCTATTCATTGAATTGCACCGTGACAGAAGAATGAACCTTATGATAGCTAACTCTTGTTGGGCAGCCACTGGAGAATTTCGTGGAGGACTTTTTAGAATGTTGCCAATAGGTTTGCTGAAGCGGGGTCGACGACCACCTCCTCCTCCAGCCTGTGCCAATGGGAAATACTATTTGCTCGCTGCTCCAATACATTGAGTATGAGCTCTGGTTCACTGGTTCCTCCCTAACCGTGGACACCTATTCCTAAAACTCTGTGCTCTTTCGGGCCCTGCTTGCCCATATTCCTCCAGTGTACCTCACAGATCCACTATGGTGCTTGTGGAACAGGTTTCTCCTACCAGGATGAGGTATAATATCGTTTTATTTCTGTTTAGGACTCTTTTCATCTCTTTGTTTTTAGGTTCATGTTTCCTGTTTTTAATTCCTGTTTCATTGGTTGCCTTGGTTTCTGATGATGTCATTTCTTTCTAAGGTTGCTCATTTTATCACCTATATTTTTAGTTGCTAGATTATTCTGCATATTTACAGCCCTCTGTTTCAGTTGTTATTAGTCTTTTCTTATTGCTTTATAGCATGGTTTTCTGCTCTTTAGCCCAGTTCTGTCAACACTGCACTGGCTCCCTATTAAACATCGTATAGATTTTAAAATCTTGTTAATTACTTATAAAGCCCTGAATGGCTTAGGTCCTCAGTACTTGAGCGAGCTCTTATCGCATTACAGTCCTCCACGTCCGCTACGATCTCAAAGCTCTGGCCATTTGATAATAACTAGAATATCAAAATCAACTGCCGGCGCCAGATCCTTTTCCTATTTAGTGCCCAAACTCTGGAACAATCTGCCTAACACTGTTTGGGAGGCAGGCACACTCTGTTAGTTTACATCTAGATTAAAGACCCATCTCTTTAACCTGGCGTACACGTAACACACTAATACGCTTCTAATATTTAAATCCGTTAAAGAATAATTAGGCTGCATTAATTAGGTCAACCGGAACCGGGAACACTTCCCATAAAACATGATGTACTTGTTATTTACATTTACATTTATGCATTTAGCAGACGCTTTTATCCAAAGCGACTTACAATTGCATTCAAGTTATACATTTTCATTATAATATGTGTTCCCTGGGAATCGAACCCACAAACTTTTGCGCCACTGACGCATTGCAAACTGAGCCACACAGGAATGAAAGATATATCGTAAGAAGATTGGCATCTACACTAATATTAGTCTTTTTCTTTCTTATTCCGAGGTCACCTAATCACCTGATCCGGTCCTTATCCAGCCCAGATGATCACTGCAGTCAACAGATCCGTATCCAGATCAGATGGTGAATCAGCACCTAGAGACAACCTCTACAGCTCTGAACGTCAGCGGAGACCAGGACACCTAGATGAGCCCCAGAGACAGATCCCCAGCGAGGACCTCGCAACCAAGACAGCCATCGGGAAAAGACCACTGGAACCAGTTGAGCCCTTACAATCTGACATTGCTGCAGTTGGAACAAACTACTGGTTCGTCTGGCCAGAAGGAAACTGGCCCCCCGACTGAGCCTGGTTTCTCCCGAGGTTTTTTTCTCCATTCTGTCACCGATGGAGTTTTGGTTCCTTGCCGTTGTCGCCTCTGGCTTGCTTAATTGGGGACACTTCATTTCCAACAATATCACCGACTTGATTGCACGGATACTATTTAAACTGGACTGAGCTGGACGATACCATCACTGAATTCAATAATGAAATGTCAGGGTTCTGTCACTTCGGTCTAGTGTTATTCATGGTTGTGTGACAGAGCCCTGATACTCCCGTCATGTCCGGGTTTCATGTGAGTGCGCGGCTTTGAGTGTGCGATCTCTCGTCTGCGTACCTTGTTTCGTGTTGGAGCGTGGTGCTCGGATCCCGGCACTCATGTCTTAAGTTTCGGTTTCGTGCCGGGGTTCGGACACTCGCGCTCCAGTTTCTGTCATTGTGTGAGTGCGCGGTCTCGAGTTCGCTCGGCACCGCGCACTCCTGTCCACGTGTGTTTTGTTGTGTTGCACGCAGTTCGTGTTTCTATCGGCTGCGTGCATTCATGTTATATCTTGTGCTGTGTGGCACGCAGCTGGTGTTTTTTCATTGGCTGTGTGCTTTCGTGCTTTCATGTTGTCATGTCTTGTGTGAACACGTAGCTTATGAGTTTTCTCATTAGCTGCGTGTTCATGTCCTGTTTTGCACATGGCTGGTGATTTTGTTTTGCTGGCCATGTGTTTGTGTTTTCTGTTTTGTGTGAGTGTTATGTTATTAATGCCACGGGACAACGACTTGCTTCAACTGCTGATGTTTTATTATCATACACATAGCACTCAACTCTGCAGCCTGGTGCATCAATCAGCACTGTCCGGTCTGCAACACCTTACCGGAACTATAATTGTTATCGGGGATAACATCACATCGAATCTGAAATTGAACAAGGAGAAATGTGAGTTCGCAGTCAAGAGCTTAATGTTTGTTGGAGATGTTTTTCTGAGGAAGGGGTCAGGCCAGACCCAAGAAAAACTTCAGCAATAGTCAACATGGAACGGCCTCAAAATAAAGAAGTGAGGAGATTCCTTGGAATGGTCACTTACTTGGCCAAATTCATTCCCCAGCTGTCAACATATTCTGCTCCACTCAGATGTCTCCTCGAACAAAAGAATGAGTGGATGTGGGCTCACGAGCAGGAAATGTGCTTCCAAAAATTGAAGCGCATCATCACAGAGGAGCCAGTGCTCAGATATTATGACCCACACAAGACCACACGAATCTCAGCAGATGCCTCACGATATGGCCTAGGCACTTTGCTTTTGCAGCAACATGGAGAGAGCTGGCAGCCTGTAGCTTACGCTTTAAGGGCCTTGACGAGTGCAGAAGCCAACTATGCGCAAATCGAAAAGGAACTTTTGGCTTGTACGTATGCCTGTGAAAGGTTTCACCAGTATGTCTACGGACAGTCCTTTGAAGTGGAAATGGACCATAAGCCACTGGTGTCCATAATGTCCAAAGCCTTAAACGACTGCCCCATGAGAATCGAATGCTCATCAGACTCCAAAAATACAAAGTCAAAATGATCTACACACCAGGAAAGTTAATTTTTGCAGCTGATACACTCTCTCAGGCTGTCGACAAGCATGAAAACCTTATCAGTGAGAAAGGTGCAGACATACAAGCGTATGTTGACATGATAGTAACCTCTCTTCCTGTGTCCCCAGAGAAAACTGAACAAATTAGAAATGCAACTGATGCAGATGGAACAATGACACAACTCAAAGAGACCATACTGAAAAGTTGGCCAGAAAAGAAAAGTGACTGTCCAAAGCAAATT
Source organism: Schizopygopsis malacanthus (assembly GCA_027474115.1). Lineage (NCBI taxonomy): Eukaryota > Metazoa > Chordata > Actinopteri > Cypriniformes > Cyprinidae > Schizopygopsis > Schizopygopsis malacanthus. The sequence goes on along the minus strand of CM049876.1, from coordinate 7,331,052 downwards.
CAAGACTACCGGTCATGCAGAGCTGAACTTTCAGTAGTAAATGACATCATCTTCAAGGGAAACAAGTTTGTCATCCCTGCATCGATGCGCAAGGAAATGCTGCACAAAATTCATGAGGGACACCTAGGTGAGGAGAAATGTAAGCACAGGGCCCGTGAGGTAATGTACTGGCCAAGGATAAACCATGAAATCAGTCAGATTACAGCTTCATGTGAAATATGTCTCACATACAGGTCTAGGCAACAAGGAGAGCCACTCATGTCTCATCCAGTGCCCGATCATCCATACCAAAAGGTTGGGGTAGACCTGTTTGACTGCAATGGTAAGAGCCATATTGTATTTACTGATTATTTCTCCAACTATCCAGAAGTTGCAACACTTCATGTGACATCTAGCCAGGCTGTCATTGCTTTTCTGAAGACAGTCTTCGCAAGATATGGAGTTCCCTGTGAAGTAATTTCTGATAATGGTCCACAATTTTGCAGTAGGGAGTTTGATGCCTTTGCTAAAGAGTGGGGATTTCAACACACCACATCAAGCCCAAATTACACTAGGCAAGGAAAGGCCAGGCAAGGCAAGTTTATTTGTATAGCACATTTCATACACAGTGGTAATTCAAAGTGCTTTACATAAAAGAAAGTGAAATAATCATTCACAGCAATAAAAACAAGGAGTTAAAAATAATAAAACAAGGAATTTTAAAATGATATAGAAATTGATTTAAAATTGATTTAAAATGAAATTTAAAACAGTTAAATAGAAAAGGATTATACATAAAATAATGCAGTCAGTTCGGACGTAGCACAGTGCTCATTCAACAAATGCACAGCTAAATAGATGAGTTTTGAGACTGGATTTAAATGTGGCTAATGTTTTAGCACATTTGATCTCTTCTGGGAGCTGGTTCCAGCTGTGGGTGTCATAATAGCTAAAAGCGGACTCCCCTTGTTTTGTGTGAACCCTTGGTATTTCTAACTGACTCGATCCTAATGATCTGAGTGGTCTGTTAGGTTTATATTCAGTGAGAATATCTGCAATATATTTAGGTCCTAGACCATTGAGTGACTTATAAATGAGTAAAAGTACTTTAAAATCAATTCTAAATGTAACTGGAAGCCAGTGTAAGGACCTGAGGACTGGTGTGATATGCTCAGATTTTCTGGTTCTAGTCAGAATCCTGGCAGCAGCGTTCTGGATGAGCTGCAGCTGTCTAATGGTCTTTTTTGGAAGGCCGGTGAGGAGACCATTACAATAATCCACCCTGCTGGTGATAAAAGCATGAACAAGTTTCTCCAAGTCTTGACTGGAAACAAAACATCTAATCCTTGCAATGTTTTTGAGATGATAGTATGCTGATTTAGTTACTGCTTTGACATGACTACTAAAGCTAAGGTCTGTCTCCAGAATCACCCCAAGATTTCTGACTTGATTTTTAGTTGTTTGACCCCTAGAGTCAAGGTATGCATTCACCTTGAGAACTTCATCTTTGTTTCCAAATGCAATGACTTCAGTTTTCTCCTTGTTTAACTGAAGAAAGTTTTGGCACATCCAACTGTTAATTTCATCAATGCATTGGCAGAGGGAGTCAATGGGGCTATAATCATTTGGAGATAGGGCTAGGTCGATCTGGGTATCATCAGCATAGCTGTGATAGGCAATTTGGTTCTTCCTCATTATCTGACTTAGTGGGAGCATATACAGGCTAAACAAGAGCGGTGCAAATATTGAACCTTGTGGGACTCCACATGTCATGGACATCCACTTAGACTTATGCTCTCCTATACTCACAAAATAACCTCTCCCTTCTAAGTATGACCTGAACCACTTGAGTGCCATCCCAGAAAGCCCGACCCAGTTTTCCAGTCTCTCTAGAAGTATGTTATGATCGACAGTGTCAAACGCAGCACTAAGATCTAGTAGTACCAGCACTGATATTTTGCCAGAATCAGAATTAAAGCGAATATCATTTATTATCTTAATGAGTGCTGTCTCTGTGCTGTGATGCACGCAGAAACCAGATTGAAAATTATCCAAGTATCCATTTGAGTTTAAGTAGTTGTTCAGCTGATTAAAAACTACCTTTTCAATAATCTTACCTATGAAAGGAAGATTTGATATTGGTCTATAGTTGCTCAACATGGTGTTATCAAGATTGCGCTTTTTCAGAAGGGGCTTAACAACTGCACTTTTCAGGGAGTTTGGAAAAGTCCCAAAAAGAAGTGAGGAGTTCACCACTTCTAAGAGATCTGCTTCTAAACAGTTAAGCACACTTTTGAAAAAAGATGTGGGAAGTGTGTCAAGATAGCAGGTTGACGATTTAAGATGCTGTACTATTTCTTCCAAAATTTTGCTATCAATTGTTTTAAAAGGAGACATAGTCTCTTCTTTTTGAGATTGCTGTCGAATCTGTGTGACCCCTCTGTATTACAGGAAGATGTGCCAATCTCCTTCCTGATATTACTGATCTTCTCTGAAAAGAAGGAAGCAAAGTCATTGCATTTGCTGTCAGAGAGCATTTCACTGGGAATCTGACTTGGGGGGTTTGTCAGTCTCTCAACAGTAGCAAAAAGAGTGCGAGTGTTGTTTAAGTTACTGTTTATAAGGTTTAAGAAGAAGGTCTGTCTAGCTGTGGCTAGTTCCAAATTGAAAGCATGAAGGCTGTCTTTATAGATGCTATAGTCTATTTCAAGTTTCGTCTCCCGCCACATCCGCTCAGCTTTTCTGCATTGTCTTTTCATATTCTGAACTGCTGTTGATTTTCTCCAAAATGATTTTTGTCTGCCATTCTTCTTGCTGACCTTTATGACCTTTATGCACTCATGAAGAAGAGTCACGATGGTAAGACAGACTTTCAAAAGAGTCTAATGATTTACAGGAGTGCTCCGCTTCCAAATGGGTTGTCTCCAGCCCAAATGCTAATGGGTCGACGGATATGCACTAACTTACCCATCCACCAGGACTTGTTGACACCTGCAGGAGCGAACAGAATCAAAGAAGCAAAACAACAACTCAAAAACAAACAAAAAGAGAACTATGACAAGAAAGCAAAAGACCCTGCGAAAACTCAAGCCTGGAGATCGAGTTCGTACCCTGAACCATGCAACAGGAATATGGACACGACAAGGTTGTGTTGAAATAGAAATTGTACCACGGTCATACGAGATTCAGACCGAGCATGGTGTGATTCTAAGAAGGAACAGATGGGACATAAGACCACAAGTGACTGTTCAAGAAGCCAAGTCGCTATCGAATGAACAAGATGTTTCTCAAATTTCCACAAGCGAACAAGTTGACAAAGGTTCTGTGGATTACACTGACTCTGATCTGACAAAGGAAGTTACTGCTTCACCTGGGAAGGGTTGCAGACCAAAACGCACTGTTAGACCTCCTGAAAGGTTAATTGAGATCTGTTTAAAAAAAAAAAAAAAAATGTTCATTGTGAAAATTCTGTGATGCTTTTGTTGTGATGTTGTTATGGAAATGTTACATGTGGCATAAGAACAAATTGATAGAACAGAACATTTCAAAGGAAAGTTATTTACATTTAAAGGGGGGAAGATGTGATGTTATGCCCGATAACAATTATAGTTCCGGTAAGGTGTTGCAGACGCTGATTGATGCATCAGGCTATAGAGTTGAGTGCTATGTGCGTGCGCTCATAATAAAACATCAGCAGTTGAAGCAAGTCGTTGTCCCGTGGCATTAATAACATAACAGTGAGCACGTGGCTTCTGTCCTAGTTTTCTGTGTGCCATGTGCTCTCATGTCTATTTGTCTTGACCCCACCCATCTTGTTACCTGTTTATTGATTAATTTTCCCCAGCTGCTCTCCCTCGTTACCCTCCTCATTTGCTCCCTTTATAATCCCCTTGTGTTTGCAGTTCCGTGTGAGTTCGTTGCCATATGTTGTGTCGTCGTACGTCTTGTGTCCTGCCTTGTCCAGCCTTGCCTTGTCCAGCCTTGTCCTGCTTGCCAGTTTGTTTTTCCCCTACGGGGTTGTTTTTGTTTGTTTTGTTTATTATTGTTAATAAAAAGCCCTTTTACCTCCTGCAATTGGGTCCTCGCTCTCTTCCTTTCCACCCACCCTGACATGAAATGCCTTTAACTGAAAAATGGGCATTTAATCTTTTCATTTTACATTAGTGATGCACTATTTTCCTATTTTGATATTGTGCAGTTGCTTTGGCACAATTTGTACTGTTAAAAGCGCTATATAAATAAAGGCGACATGAATTGACTTGACTCTTTAGCCTTTTGCCTATACTCCTGAGAGTTTTGTTTTCAATTATTAAAGACAGATTGCTGCAAATAGATCCTCTAATCTCTTTACGTTGAACTGCACTGTGACACAAAATTAAAGTGAAGCTATACTGATAAATGATATTTGGAACAAATGTTATGAGAAATTAAGCTAAAAAATAAGTCATTGTCAAGCATTAATCATTGTCAATTCATGATTTTGGCTGTTTTTCTTAATTTTCATTTATTCATTCTTTCACTGGTTGTCTGATTGTATTAACTCACATTTTATTCATGTTTCATGTAATGTAATAAAATGTGTTTGGGTTGAGTCTGGAGGTTGTTCAATATCCATAAAATTAAGCTGTTTTAGATCTGTGTCTTGAAAATGAAATTGAAATAGTTCTGTTTTGTCTCTGGTTCTGTTACTTCAATGAACAAACCTTATTAGTCCTTAAAAGTGATAAAGTGAATTTAGATTTAACATTAATGCAATCGTTCAACAACAATTGTATTCTTTTCTTATTTAGTCACCCATTATTTTTTTCTTTACGTTTTTGTAGCTTGACAGAAGAAAATTACGACCTTATTTATTTATTTAAATAAGAGCATATAGTTAACAACATGAGGGCAAGTAAATGAGACCATAATTTTCATGTTTAGGAGAAATGTCCCTTTAAAAGGGATTTTTTTTTTTACAGAAGAAGCCACACTTCTGTAACTTTATAAAGTTCATGAATATTTTTTTAGGAAATTAAATAGAATAAATTAATTACAATTTATTTCATATTTTATTTGTTTTTAGTTTTTACAATGTTTTGCTATGAACAAATATTTTACTACTGTATGTATAGTATTGCAATGGTTCTCCACTAGTTTTGTTCAAGAAGTGGTGTCTCAACACAGTAACAAAAATAGATATTGACATGTATTAATATAATCAAGAACTGCATGGTCTGTGCATTATGCAAAATAATAAGATGACATCCTGAATATGGAAACTGATTTTTATTTTAGTAGAGTTTGAATGAGACTTTAATATCAACAACAAATTATATACCAAATTTTTGCAAACCATAAAAAAATGAAGTAGCACAAAACTGTGTAAGAATCGGCTTTTAACATGCAAAGAAAAATACAAATAAAAAACGCACTTGCCTATGGTACACATTAATTATCGCCGCTAGCATGACCAGCCCAGCGCACTTAAAGGTAACTGACCAATCATAATTAGAATGTTTTGTGCTATTGTAGTATTGTTCACATATATTTCACATAATATAACTCATATCATGTGTGCTATCTAAAGTCTAAGGAGTTTATTGAATTAACCAGAACTATTACTATAAAACACTTAGGGATGACTGCAAAAATAATCAGGACAGGTTAAAATGTAGATTCATATATTAAAAGTAATTTAGTTAGTTAAAAATATCTTACTTGTGGATCATTTGTGTTTTGAGCTGCTGTGGTACTTTGAGGTTTCTCTGAAGTATTTTTAGATCTTCTAGTTGCATCAAGGCAGCACTTCACCAAACCTGAAACAGCTCAGAATTTAACATCACTGTAAAACTCTTGAACACTTTTGACAGATTGTCTCCTTCAATGATACTGTAACTTAAAAGATAAAAAAGTACACACCTGTTACTGCAATGATCAAAAACACATTCAGCAGGACAGATGTGAAAATCAGAATGATCCATATCGTCTGGTGTTGTGTACAGTCATTTAATTCTGTCTGATTCCTGTGGACTGAGTCTGCAAAACATTTATAATAGCTTCAATCTTTATTTAATTTCAGTCTTTGACAGAACAATGAGAAGTATATACAGTATGGAAATCCATAACTCACTGCTGATGTAGATTTTGGTAATGTTGCAGAATTTTTGTGGTTCACTAGTTTTGACACAATAATAAACTCCTAATTCAGCAGAGCTGATATTTCTGATGAACATACTGCTGTTAGTATTCTCTGAGCATTTGAGTTTGCATGTTTTGTCTTGTGTGCCATTGCAAGTTAAGATCAACATTGGAGGATCCGGTAATTTGTGTCTGTAACAGTACATCTCTATATCAAGATCACAGCTTACATTCACATCAGCTCCTGAAGTTGCTGTTGTGTTTGTTACACTCTCTGTGGCTTTAGACCACATTAATAGATCTATAAGAGAAATTAAACACAACAGAAAATTTTAATAAACTAATTTACTGATTTAATCAAATCTAATGTTATAAACTCACAGATGTGAAGCTGTATGATCTTCATCGTCTGACCCAGATGAATATCTTCTATACTGTGATCATTCAAATATCTCTTACTGTGAGTGGAAACACAATGAAACCTCGACCACACAGACAAGAGAGGAAGTCAGAGCTGGGCGTCTCTGATTGGACTAACACATTTTTGCTAAATTTATGTTGAAGGTAATTGGTAGATATGTGTGCTGTACACAAGGTTGAAAGCTTTCTGCATCCCCTAATTTAAAGTGTAAACTACTCATCAGTTGTAAATGTGGTACACATCATTTGTAGATCTTGGTTACCTGTTACAAATGATCTGTATGTGTATACAAGGCATTTACAACACTTTCTGCATTCCCTAATCTAAGTGTAAACTACTCATCACATGTAAATATTTTACAAACTTTATGGTTCCGGTTGGGTGTGCGTAAATATACACTATATTGCCAAAAGTACTGCGTCACCCCCTTCTAATGAAAGGTTTGACTACTTTAGTCATTTTCATGAGTACAAAAGTTTTACCCACCTTCACTTGAAAAAAAAAGTTTAAACCACCTGTCTAGATGCATGCAAAGGTTTATGTTTACTTCATATCAACAGACCAAACCGGTGGAACATTTCTTTCACATGAAACCACACTTTTGCTAACCACAAAACAGAAGTTTTAATAGGTAAGAACCAAAATTACTCAAAACAATGAACATGCACGCCAATAATAATAATACAAATAAAATGTTTACTATATTTATTAAGCTTTAATCATGTGATTTTCACACGAGCTGTATATACAATTTCTGCAAAACATGAAAGATGAAGTATTGCATGTGTAAGAAGTGGCTGTAACATACAAAAAACACATTAACTCTCATTGCTCACATGAACGTAACAGACAACTTGAAGAAAAAAATAGATTTTTTTTTAAATGGTCTGTGTAATAATAATAATTATAATACTTAATAGAAGTGTGTAGCATTATATTAGCATTTTCTGCTCTATATATTTAGATTAAATACTGCTCCCACTAAAAAGATTGATTCAGTTGATCAAACAAGACAAATTTACTTAGTCTTTACTTAAACAAAACAAATGTACTTAATTTACTTAAACAAGGCAAACACAATGAGAAAAAATAACAACATTAACAATTAATTATATTTTTGTAAGGACTTTTACATGTATAGACAATTTAAAATGCTGTCAAACTGTTTTTACTGGCTGTAGAAGAGAGTAGGTGGTCTGGTCCTGGTCTGGTCTTGGGCAATGTCTGTTTCTTCTGGAGCGCTTGGAGAAATCAACTTCAGCATACTGAAAGAAGAAGATCATGCAAATGAATGACCATATACTTTATGTAATACAATGTACAGTCAGCCGGTCATAATTGAAAACTAAACCCTGACGGGGTGATCAGGACCCTGATTGTCTTGTATCGAACTGAAAGGGGAAGAAAAGGCAAGAGATAAACTAGCACAACGATCAAATATACAGTTTAGCTGTATTTATATACAAATATTTGATCAGAATGTTGCGACTGACCAATCAGAATTGAGTTTCCCGTTTGCCTAATAAGTTTTAAATGTATTTTTCTAACACATATTCCATGTAGTTTATTTATTATACACTATTTGAAGTTGAAAGGATTTACTTGGATTAGCCACAAGTAAGCAGTAACTGTCATATCACTAAGTTTTAACTTATGAATGCAAGAATATAATGGAGAGATTACAATGTAAACTACTATATTAAAAGTAATTAAGCTAATTTAAAGAAGCGTTTTACCTGTAAATCATTTGTGTTTTGAGCTGCTGTGGTACTTTGAGGTTTCTCTGAAGTATTTTTAGATCTTCTAGTTGCATCAAGGAAGCACTTCACCAAACCTGAAACATTACTAAACTAAACATCACCGAATTCACATGTAACAGTCTTAACAAGAGTTTCCTTTTCTGGAGTTTCCTTGGACTTAATTAATTTAATTTAGACTTTAATCTGAATGTAGTACAATTCCATACCTATTACTGCAATGATCAAAATCACATTGAACAGGACTGATGTGATGGTCAGGTTTCTCCATTGAGTCTGTGGTGGAGCATCACCTGATTCTGTCTGATTCATGAGGACCGAGCCTGTAAAAATGTATAATTCTATCAATCTCTGTTTCAGTCTTTGACAACTTTATAAACGTATACAGTATATTCAACATGAAATCCATCATATTGTTTAAAAATAAATCTGAAACGAGAAAATAACTCACCGCTGAGGTATATTTTGGTGGCGTTGCTGAATTTTAGTGGTTCACTAGTTTTGACACAATAATAAACTCCTAATTCATCAGTGCTGATATTTCTGATGAACAGACGACTGTTAGTTTTCACTGAGTATTTGTCTTCAAATATGCTGTTTTCATATTCAGCTCCTTCAAAAGTGCTTTTATAAGTGCGTAAGATCAACACTGGAGGATCTGGTGATTTGTGTCTGTACCAGTAAATCTCCTTTATATCAAGATCACAGCATATATTCACATCGGCTCCTAAAGTTACTTCTGTGTTTGTTACACTCTCTGTGGTTTGAGGCCACATCAACAGATCTAAGAGAGAAATTAATTTTTTTTAAGATCAGAAAATCATAAGAAACCTAATTTATTGATTCAATGAAAAGTTAAACTCACAGATGTGAAGCTGTATGATCCTCATCGTCTGACCCAGATGACTATCTTCTATACTGTGATCATTCAAATATCTCTTACTGTGAGCGGAAACACACAACCTCAAGTACAGAGACGAGAGGGGAAGTCAGAGCTGGGCTTTTCTGATGATGATGCTTACAGTTTTTGTTAAATCAACATAATACGCTTAATAAATAGTTCTAAGCAATAATCTTATTTTAGTAATAAAATATCTTTCAAAATCAAATCAAATAAATGTTATTGTCACATTACCACAGCACATGTGCCTCGGTGAGTTAAATTCTTGAGAGCGTGCTCCAGACACATTGCAGAAACAATTTACATATAGACAGTACATACTTACAGACTTATACAGATCACAATGTGCAAGATACGCATACATATACTCAGTACACACAGTATACTATAAAGACATACTTACAGTTATCAATACACATTATACATCATATGTACACATTCTACATTATGTACACATATATACACACAGTTAAAGTTAAAGTGCAGTGCATGGCATGTTGTGTGAGTGGGAGTGTGGTGTAGGGTGTATTATTTTTGATTGTTCATTAGCCTGATAGCCTGAAGGAAAAAGCTATCCCTCAGTCGGCTAGTGCGGGATCGGATGCTGCGGAGACGTCTCCCTGAGGGCAACAGAGAGAGCAGACTGTGGGACGGGTGGCTGGAGTCTTTGATAATCCTCCGGGCTTTCCTTATACACCGCCTGGTGTAGATATCCTGGAGGGAGGGAAGCTCACCTCCAACAATGTGGTGGGCAGTTCGCACGACCCTTTGCAGAGCTTTGCGGTTGCCAGCGGTGCTGTTTCCAAACCAGACGGTGATGCAGCCGGTCAGGATGCTCTCCACAGTGCAGGTGTAGAAGGACCTGAGGATTCTGGGGCTCGTTCCAAACTTCCTCAGCCGTCTCAGGAAGAAGAGGCGCTGATGTGCCTTCTTCAACACTGCATCTGTGATATTATTCACTATAATATAGAGACAAATCATTCTGATTACATGTTTAAAAAAGCCACCGTGGGAGAGACAGTTTAGAAATAAAGCATTCTAGTAAAATACTCTGATATAGTGCAACATATAAACTCCCAAAACAGCAGTCATGAAAGTTACAATCCCATCGGGTTGTATTTTCATGGAAGAGTTTCTCATATTATACTTTAGTTTTGGAGTAGACACTGTAGTGGTGGGTGGTGGAGCTGGTAGACACAAATGTGAAACAAAATGAATGCTGAGGCAATCTGAATGATATAAAAAAATAAAAAAACCACAATGTGCTAAAGCTGGAGATATATTTAATCAGGAATAACAGATTAGATCCAAATGTCTCTTTTTCCCTCTCTTTTTCTAGGAATATGGTTAACAAATTCATGCAATTTTATAAACATAAATGTTTCTATTTCATGCATTATACTAAACAGGTACATAACATAAAACATAAAATAACAAACACATGCAATTAACACACACACACATCCAATAAAAACTATAAATATGGAACTAAGTTAACCATATCAATCCATGATATCTATATCAACCAATCTAAATCAGTAATGACTGTTTATACACACCTTTAACTTGCAGCCTTAGTTTGTATTCCTTGTCCACATTTTGGATTAAAGCAGGAGAACTCTCCTATATTGGTGAAACTCAGATGTTTGAGTCTGATGGAGAAGTTTCCTTTCTCATAATCTGAGAGAAAACGATATATTCGATCTTTAAACATTGCATCCTGGTCTTTTGTTGAGAGATTGCCTTTTTCAATATAAAAAACAACTATGCTATTGTTGTATCCCCAAAACACATTAATTTCCTCTGGGTTGAGCACTTTTTCCGTGTATGAACACGACAAGATGACAGAACCACCAACAACACCATTGATTTTAACTGGGTCCTGCAGAGACACTGGAGACAAGAGTAACAACCTTTAGAAAGCAAACAACAAAACAAACTGCACATAATGGGACATTTTTAATGGATGAATTTCAAATATCTGAATTTGACGTCTGTGAATACTAAATTAAACTAAACCTTTGTCTATCAGATGTAAACATAATATGATTATGAACCAGCATCTGCACAATGAAAGAAATTTTTATATTTGTCTATGACAAGCTTAGGCCACACCTCTGGTTCTTGTCAACTAAAAACAGGGTTTTTGTTTCAGACAAACTTAAGTTTCATTTACTTTAGGGCTTGGCAATAAATACAAATCATGCCAAGATGTAAAGCATGACTTCAAAGCCATGCTATATGGTCTGATGGTAAGGGAGATTTTATATAAAGTGCACTGAATTACTCTGCCAAAGTCATTAAATTAATTGAAAACGTACTTTCCAGGAATATTTTAACAGTGCTGTGGTGTGACAGATGAATTTTACGAAAGACAAACTTTCCTATGGTGCTCTTAGTTAGCAATTGAATGCATGTACATTCATAATACAATGCTGTTTAATCTCCCTCGTCCTTTTTTTTAAGCGATTGCGGCAGTGTTTTATTCTAAACAATTTATCTGCACAAATCATCTTCATTAAAAACATGTCATTGTATTGTATATATATATATATACACATACATACTGACGTGCAAGGGCTTTGTTCAATATGAAGTTATATATTGAAGTTTTCAAGCCTGTCCTGGAGGCTCCCCAGCACTGCACGTTTTGTATGTCTCCCTTATGAGACACCCAGTGGAGGTCTTCTCTACTAAGACGGTCTGCACTAATGAGTTGAATCAGGTAGATATACAAAATCTGAAGGGTTGGGGCCCTCCAGGGCAAACCTCTGCAGGACAGCGGCTCTCTAGGACTAAACTTGCCTACCTTAGGGATAAAAGTGATTTTCTCCAGTGAGTGCCAGTTATACAATATCTAGATAAAGATATGCTTGCTGCAATGGATTTTACTTCTCTATACACTAAGAGACAGTGCTTTCAGTTTAAAACGTGTGACTCCACCTCCTTGTGGTGACATTCATCTGTGCTGTTTTACCACTTCTTCAGCAGCAGTTTTAACATTACGTGACATGACATCTGACGCACGGACGCCATGACATCTGATGCACAGACGCCATGACACATGCCAAACCTGTGACATCTGACGCACAGACGCCATGGCACATGCCAAACCTGTGACATAAACCTGTGACATTGTCACTCTGCGTGTCGCACCTTCGGTAGTGACTGACACCTGGCCCTAGGTGCCGCTGCTTAATTTAGATTGCATGACACGAGCACGTCAGCACGATATTGATTTAATTAACAGTATGTTGCGGTCAAGTATACAATTTATTGCATCGCGAAATTCATTTGTACAACAAATATTCCTCTGTTAAGATTAAAATGTGTCTAATGCCCCTTAATGTGTATTTTGTCATTGTAAGTTTATTTACAGTAGCCTGCTTTGTACAATAGTGTAACAGATGTATGCCAGTAAGGGCTATGTGTAAACCTCGCTCTCCTGACCTCAAAAAGAGGCGCTCTAGCGACTGACGCTAGAGGCTGCAGCCTTTGGCGTTCCTTGTTAGAGCGCTCGCCTCCCGCACTGGAATCCCGGGTTCGAGACCCGCTAGGAGCAAGGACGAGTTAGGATGGTGTGGACCCGGGGGGGTTACAATAGCCATACATTCAAATACGTAAATAGGCTTTTTTTTCTGACACTTGCCTATCCGAAATTACATACAAAATATAATCTGTCACAAGAAAACTCCACAAGCCATTATAAAGTGATGTCTACTATTATAACGTGATTTATGAAACTTACACCAACCATTCAGAAGTGTGCCTGACCTTGACACAGGCTTTTCACAATGCAATGCAGATTGCGTGACATGACATCTGACGCACAGACGCCATGACACATGCCAAACCTGTGACATAAACCTGTGACATCTGACGCACCACATGCCAAACCTGTGACATAAACCAGTGACATCTGACGCACCACATGCCAAACCTGTGACATAAACCTGTGACATAAACCTGTGACATCTGACGCACCACATGCCAAACCTGTGACATAAACCTGTGACATCTGACGCACCTCATGCCAAACCTGTGACATAAACCTGTGACATCTGACGCACCACATGCCAAACCTGTGACATAAACCTGTGACATCTGACGCACCACATGCCAAACCTGTGACATAAACCTGTGACATCTGACGCACCATATGCCAAACCTGTGACATAAACCTGTGACATCTGACAACAAATGCAAACCTCATGCCAACCTGTGACATAAACCTGTGACATAAACCTGTGACGCACGCATAAGCCAAACCTGTGACATAAACCTGTGACATCTGAACATCTGACGCACGAACCACATGCCAAACCTGTGACATAAACCTGTGACATAAACCACCACATAAACCTGTGACATCTGACGCACCACATGCCAAACCTGTGACATAAACCTGTGACATCTGACGCACCACACCACATGCCAAACCCTGTAAACATCTGACGCACCACATGCCAAACCTGTGACATAAACCTGTGACATCTGACGCACCACATGCCAAACCTGTAACATCTGACGCACCACATGCCAAACCTGTGACATAAACCTGTGACATCTGACGCACCACATGCCAAACCTGTGACATAAACCTGTGACATAAACCTGTGACATAAACCTGTGACATCTGTCGCACCACATGCCAAACCTGTGACATCTGACGCACCACATGCCAAACCTGTGACATAAACCTGTGACATCTGACGCACCACATGCCAAACCTGTGACATCTGACGCACCACATGCCAAACCTGTGACATAAACCTGTGACATCTGACGCACCACATGCCAAACCTGTGACATAAACCTGTGACATCTGACGCACCACATGCCAAACCTGTGACATAAACCTGTGACATCTGACGCACCACATGCCAAACCTGTGACATAAACCTGTGACATCTGACGCACCACATGCCAAACCTGTGACATAAACCTGTGACATCTGACGCACCACATGCCAAATCTGTGACATAAACCTGTGACATTGTCACTCTGCGTGTCGCACCTTCGGTAGTGACTGACACCTGCCCCTAGGTGCCGCTGCATAATGTAGATTGCGTGACACAAGCACGTCAGCACGATATTGATTTAATTAACAGTATGTTGCGGTCAAGTATACGATTTATTGCATCGCGAAATTCATTTGTACAACAAATATTCCTCTGTTAAGATTAAAATGTGTCTAATGCCCCTTAATGTGTATTTTGTTATTGTAAGTTTATTTACAGTAGCCTGCTTTGTACAAGAGTCATACATTCAAATTCGTAAATAGGCATTTTTTTTCTGACACTTGCCTATCCGAGATTACATAAAAAATATAAACTGTCATATTTAGACAACTCCAGAAAAAAATGCATGCTCATAATCTATATATTATGAGCATGCATTTCTTCTGGAGTTGTCTGAATGTTTTGTCAAAGCATTTGACTTTCTGCAGACAGGTTAATAAGTAGAAATGTTGTTTAAATAGCATCTAGACTTACATTATACGTTGCAGACTTAGGCTACACTGCATTGCATTGTGAAAAGCCTGTGTCAAGGTCAGGCACACTTCTGAATGGTTGGTGTAAGTTTCATAAATCACGTTATAATAGTAGACATCACTACCGAAGGTGCGACCATGCAGAATGACAATGTCACAGGTTTGGCATGTGCCATGTGCGTCAGATGTCATGTCACGTAATGTTAAAAATGCCTCTCCACTTCTTTTTAAGATGGAATATATTTGTAGTATTAAACTCGACCACATCCACTAGACCACCAAATGTTTTCGTATATCCAGCATACACCGTTTTTATCCCACAGAACTATAGCCTCGAACAAGAAAGATGTTCAAAACGTTTAACTAACTTATTTTTGTATAATCCTTTATACACCCTGTTCATTAATCAAATCAAATCACTTTTATTGTCACATCACCACAGCACAAGTGCCTTGGTGAGTGAAATTCTTATGAGCGTGCTCCAGACAGTGCAGAAAAACAACAGACAATTTACCTATGGACAGACAGTGCAAAAAAAAACAACAGACAATTTACATATGGACAGACAGTGCAAAAAACTGCACTGGAGCATTTACAGTGCTCCAGACAGTGCAAAAAAAAAAACAACAACAGCAATTTACATATGGACAGACAGTGCAAAAAAGCAACAGCAATTTACATATGGACAGTACATATTTACAGACTGTACAGAAGACAATGTGCAAAATACACATACATATACTCAGTACACATAGTGTACTATAAAGACATACTTAGTTATCAACGACACATTATACACCGTATGGGCACATCTACATTATGTACAGTATCTATACATAATGTAGTCTACGCATAGTAATAATGTGAGGTGCAACAGATTATAAATTAACAGCAGATTGGTTGGTTGAGCAGCAGGTAGATGTGCAAAGGTGCAACAGATTATGCATGTGCAGTGTCGTGGATGTGCATTGTATGGTGTCCAGTGATAGCAGATAGGTTGTGATTATAGTGCAGTGTGTGCGTGTAGTCCAGTTGAACGGTGTTAAAGTGCAGTGCATGGCATGTTGTGTGAGTGGGAGTGTGATGTAGTTGAGTTATTTGTGACTGTTCATTAGCCTGATAGCCTGAGGGAAAAAGCTGTCCCTCAGTCGGCTAGTGCGGGATCGGATGCTGCGGAAACGTCGCCCTGAGGGCAGCAGAGAGAGCAGTCTGTGGGACGGGTGGCTGGAGTCTTTGATAATCCTCCGGGCTTTCCTTGTACACCGCCTGGTGTAGATATCCTGGAGGGAGGGAAGCTCACCTCCAACAATGTGGCGGGCAGTTCGCACGACCCTTTGCAGAGCCCTGCGGTTGCCAGCAGTGCTGTTTCCAAACCAGGCGGTGATACAGCCGGTCAGGATGCTCTCCACAGTGCAGGTGTAGAAGGACCTGAGGATTCTGGGGCTCGTTCCAAACTTCCTCAGCCGTCTCAGGAAGAAGAGACGCTGATGTGCCTTCTTCAGCACTGCATCTGTGTGAGCAGACCATGTGAGATCCTCAGTGATGTGAACGCCGAGGAACTTAAAGCTGGTCACCCGCTCCACAGGTGTCTTGTCGATGGTGATGGGTGTGTGTTCTCTGCTCTGTCTCCTGTAATCCACCACCAGCTCCTTGGTCTTGTCGATGTTGAGTGAGAGGTGGTTCTCCTGACACCATTTAGTCAGGGTACTCACCTCCTCTCTGTAGGCCGTCTCATCGTTGTCGGTGATCAGGCCTATCACCGTTGTGTCATCAGCAAATTTGACGATGACATTGGAGCTGTGTGTAGCTGTACAGTCGTGTGTGTACAGGGAGTACAGGAGTGGGCTGAGGACGCAACCCTGCGGTGCACCAGTGTTGAGGATCAGGGGGGATGATGTGTTGTTGCCCATTCTGACCACCTGACTTCTGCCTGTCAGGAAGTCCAGGATCCAGCTGCACAGAGATCTGTTCAGTCCTAGAGTCTGGAGCTTCGCAACCAGTGTGGCAGGCACTATAGTGTTAAATGCTGAACTATAATCCACGAACAGCATCCTCACATAGGTGTTTTTATTTTCCAGGTGGGAGAGAGCAGTGTGCAGGGTGAAGGCAATAGCATCGTCTGTGGAACGGTTACTGCGGTATGCAAATTGTAGTGGGTCCAGTGAAGCAGGCAGCACAGAGCAGATGTAGTCTCTGACGAGCTTCTCAAAACACTTGCTGAAGATGGGGGTCAGAGCAATGGGCCTCCAGTCATTCAAGCATGTGATTTTATTTTTCTTCGGTATGGGCACAATGATGAATTTTTTGAAGCATGAGGGAACCACAGACAGAGAGAGGGACAGATTGAAAATATCTGTAAAAACCCCGGCTAGCTGGAAAGCGCATGCTTTGAGCACACGGCCTGGTATCCCATCTGGGCCTACGGCTTTACGGATGTTCACCCGTTTGAAGGATCGGGTTACATCCGCGACAGAAAGCGTGAGTGGGACTCACCTCTTCTGCGGCAGCCGCGGCAGCGCTCTCTGTGTGTGCGGTGTTATCAGCCTCGAACCGAGCATAAAAGGTGTTGAGCTCGTCCGGTAGAGAGGCGGAAATGTTCACAGTAGCTGGTTTATTTCCTTTAAAGCCTGTGATGTTGTTGATGCCCTGCCACATGCTTCTTGGGTTATTGTTGTTGAAGTGTTCTTCAACTTTGTTTTTATATGTTCGTTTGGCTGCTTTGATGGATCTCCTGAGATCGTAACTGGCTTGTTTCCGATCATCAGTGTTTCCGGATTTAAAGGCAGATGTCCGCGCTGACAAGGCTGATCGAACATCGCTGTTAATCCACGGTTTTTGGTTGGGGTAGATCCGGATTGTTTTGGTCGGAACTACATCGTCTATACACTTCCTGATGAAACACGTGACCGTATCTGAATACGCCTCTACGTCGTCTTCAGACGCTGCCCGGAACATGTCCCAGTCCACGTGATCAAAACAGTCCTGTAGTATAGCGTCCGATTGGTCAGACCAGCAATGAACTGTCCTGAGAGCGGGTGCTTCACGTTTCAGTTTCTGCCTATAAGCAGGCAGGAGCAGAACGGAAGAGTGATCCGATTTGCCGAAAGGTTGGCGGGGGAGGGACTTGTATGCGTCCCGGAAGGGGGGAGTAACAGTGGTCGAGTGTGCGATCTCCACGCGTGTTGATGGTGACGTGTTGAAAGTATTTTGGAGCTATTGTTCTGAAGTTGGCTTTATTAAAGTCCCCTGTGACAACAAAAGCTGCACATCTGCGGGTGCGCGGTTTCCTGCTCACTTATATTCCTGTACAGTTCCTTGAGTGCCTGGTCTGTGTTGGCTTGGGGGGGGATATAAACAGCCGTGATTATGATCGCTGTAAATTCCCTCGGTAGCCAGAACGGTCGACACAGAAGCGTATGAAATTCCAGATCAGGGGAGCAGAAGGATTTAATAGAGTGTATGTTCCTTTCATCACACCACGAGTTGTTAATATAGAAACACACACCTCCACCTCTGCTTTTCCCTGTGAGCTCTTCCGTTCTGTCCGAGCGGTGCACGGAGAAGACCGTGAGCTCGATGTCTGAGTCTGGAACAATAGCAGACATCCAGGTTTCTGTGAGGCAAATAACACAGCAGTCCCTTGTTTCTCGTTGGTATGAGATGCGAGCCCGCAGTTCACAGAGTTTGTTATCCAGTGACTGAACGTTGGCCAGTAAAATGGTTGGAAGAGGAGGTCGGAAAGCACGGCGTCTCAGTCTGACGAGAACGCCAGCTCGTTTTCCTCATTTTCGGCATCGGCGGCGTTTCCTCGATTTCGCAACCCACACAAAGGGCTCTGATGCGGTGTCTGTGAACACTCCACCGGCATTCAGACACTCAAAGTCCGGTTTGCGTTGCGCGACGGAGGAACCAATGTTCAAAAGCGTGTCTCTATCGTAGACAGTTATACTAACAACATCTAACACATAAAACAACAAAAAAACTAATAAAACATACGAAAAACTGCAAAGTTTTCCCGGAGCACGCAACACGGCTGCCATCCTCGGCGCCATCTTGACTCATCAAGATTACTGGAGAGGAAGTCATCATCGTTCGGTAAATTGGAACTTCAACAAATAAGTTACAGTTTTTGTTTTCCCATTTGCCCCAGTAATGTTAGCTAAAAAACAAAAAAGAGGGAAAAAAATTACAGGAGATTGATTACGGTGGTCAGAGAGGAAAGTGTCAAATTTGCAGTCAACTCCCTCGTCCGTTAGGCCTATTGGAAACACTCGTGCAGCAAATGCCAAAAACAATAAAACACAAAGTATACAGTTATAAATGTATCTAACTTAATTTATCTAAATTGTTTTACCATGTTATCGCACACACCGACCAAGCTGAGTCTGATAAAAAAGCTCAGAAGACTGAAAACATTCACCAACCATTTTAATTTACGTTATACACAAAACCTTACAAACATGACTATCGTTTCTGCTATGTGTCATTTGTCCTAATGTTACTTTAGTTTGAGGTAAACTAGCGCGCGATAAAAACAAAACACGTCCACACTGTAGGACTGTAACGGTGCTTGATTTGTTTTCCAAAAACGTGATGTATGACGTTGAAGCTGCGTTCGCCTGAAAACCACGTGATTCGTTTTCAAGGCGTATCAAGAAGTATTTCCCTTACATTATACATTAGAATTTACTTTGTCTTACATTATACATTACAATTTACTTTGTCTTACATTATACATTACAATTTACTTTGTCTTACATTATATTTTTTTTTTTTAAAGGAGTAGGCTAAAGGAGATCACAGATTTAATTTATGAATTAATGTTTCATTTTATTTTACTTATTTATGTAGTACTATAGAAGTTGACATACTTGCATATCATTGCTCTTTTATTGATTTTGATTCTTTCCATTGTCCTCACTTGTAAGTCGCTTTGGATAAAAGCGTCTTCTATGTTAGGTGTCAGTACACTGACACAAATGGTTCACTTCAACAATGACCATATATTTTAGAACCAGATGTGAAACATCAAATGTTTCAACGTTTTTTTTACAGCGCAATCCGTCTCCTTCTGCTGCTTCCGTGTGCAACAGTTGGCTTGCAGACAGGAAATCACACACTATTAATTTTGTAAATAGGGAAGTGGTTTTTAACTGTAACTTTAACACCGTTAAAGACGGACCTACTGTGAGTTCCGAGGTTGTTAATCAATAGGCCTATATGCTTGTTGAAACCAACCATTTGCATTATTTCAACTTATTTATTTATTTTTAAATAAACGTGTTTAGTAGAGAAAGATGTGGTGAAAATCTGACTACATTACCAATGCTGCTGTGTAAGAAAATCCAACCAAGCTGAGTCGGGGTGAAACCAAAAGTAAAAAATACCAAGATGCTTTTTGGGTAACAGCCACTAGGTGGCGCTTTGGTATCGCGTCCGCCATTTTGGACTGAAAATTCCAACTCAACAACATTACGGATATACAGAAATAGGCAGAATAACAATGAAAGAGAAGTCAACGTGGAATAAAAGAAAGCACTGTTGGGCAATCAACTGCAAAAACTACCAGTGTAACAGTGAAAATCTTGCTTTTTATCGTTTTTATCGAAGTGGAAAGTAGTGCTGTCTTATATACCTGCTAACTTTAACTGTTTTTAGTCTAGTAGTAAACTTAAATCCTTTTAGGAACCGCAGGTCCTATAGCCATAAGAACCATAATAATGATTTATATGGATATGAGACTATAGTTATAATGATCGTAAGTACACTGTAAAAAAAACTCATAATTTTACAGAAAATAACTCTAATTTGTTTACAGTAGTTTTCTGTTATTTCAAATTACATTCAAAACTCTGTCAAATTACAAACAATATCTGTAAATTAACAAATTGTTATTTTAAGTATTATTCCATTAATGACAAATTACAGTAATTCTCATTTTTATACAAAAAAAATATTGGATTATTTATACAGTATTTTTTCAGTTTTCTTAAATTATGTACAAATTTACGTAAAATGATAAAAATAATCTGCAATTAAAAAAATGTAGGTAGTTCATTATATTAAAGGTTTATGTCCATTTTATCAATGTAATGTTTTTTTTTTTAATTTTAATGTAAATCTTATTGGTTTTATATTTAGGTGTATTCAAACACTGTAATTATATACAGAATAGAAAATCAGCCTTAAAATCTACAAATCATGTAACCATGCAATAAAAAAATGTATTGCACTAAAAATGTATACTTTTATAAAGAAAACAAATCAGTGAGTGTATACGAGCGTATGGGACGCTCAGTGGGTTCAGGTGTAGTGCAGCCAAGATGGTGGCGTTTGTTTCCGGTAAGAGAAAACAGGAGAGAAAATTCCATTGGATAGTTTAATCAAAGGGGATTTGTATATGTTACTTCACACATGTGGTCTATAATAAACAGAAGAGACACAAAGAAAACAGTGGTAAATATATTAGTAAATGACACAAACATTCAGTTATTAAGTCATATTATACCTACACGATTTCCCGATTATATTAGTAAATAAAGAAAACAATGACAAGCAGATTGCGCTGTCGTTGCGTATACTCGGTATTACGAGCAGGAGAATAAGCAAAGTCATCAAATTCGACCTTTCAAACAATATAAACAAACCGGGTGATATGTAACTAGCAGTGGCGGCGCTAGGGAGGGGCTAGCAGGTGCTTCAGCTCCCCCAAGAAAGACCAAAGCACCCCCATAGCACCCCCAAATATTTTTTTTCTGGAAGCAATTTTATACAGCCTATATTGTAATAAATAAATAATTTAAAACAACAAATAAAATAAAAACATTTTACTCATTACGTATGCGTATCATATATGTGACGTGATGGGTCACGTGAATTAGCTACGCTGTCGCGCTTTTTATAAAATAAAAAATGGAGCGGTTCCTTCTGCCAAGTAAGCGATCTCGTAATTGTAGTTTAGTTCCTAGTGAAAATGAGAACATAAACGTAAATTTGCCCGATGTTGAGAACGTTTCAGAAACGGAGGAGTCCGCTGACGCGTTTGCCGCGGATGCAGAGACTGCAGCTAGTACAACTTCAAGTTGATATTTCCACAGTGCTATGGGTGCATTTTGATATTGCCCTTGACTGAAATTCTGAAATGTTGTTCAATGAATGTCAATATGCAAAATCTTCAAGAATATTTGATTGAATGCTGAATATTGTGCTTGTTTAATTTAATAAAATAAAATATCTTAAATTGTGATTAATAAAATAATTTAATATAAAAAATTGAGTAGCCAAGTTTTGCTCATATTTATTGATAGTAGACCGATTAATAATGTGTGTAGATAGATAGATAGATAGATAGATAGATAGATAGATGGATATAGATAGATACATAGATAACAAAAGATTGGCTTTTTACTCCTCAAATAAAATGTTAAAACAGGTCTATAATTATACAATGAATTATAGACCTATTATTAACACTGCAGTCATCAATAAAAATCAACGAAATAATAAGCTTTAGCCTATTTTAAGCACCGACTTAAAAAAAAAAACTGTTTAACACGAAATAGCTGCGTTTCTTCTCTTTTTTCACTATGTACAGGCCACGAGAAATATTAAGGGAATAAATTAAAACAGCTAGGTATACCGTTATCAGTATATGTTGAAGTAGATTCGTCTCTGAGAGAATATGCGGCGTCAAATGCCGAAAGCTTCATCATTACTCCGTTATTCCGTTTTTACTTTCACTTTCTCTAATTTACTGAGATTAAGACGTTCACCGGCATACCTCTTGCGCAAAATTTTCCCGTTGCTGATGTAATATCCATTGGCTCGCCTTCATGGTTTAAAACAGAAATATTTCCAAGTTTGCGACATTAACATATATATATATATATATATATATATATATATACACAATTGCGCAGCTCCCCTGGTCAGTGATCTAGCACCCCCTCAGCACCTGCCTTCAAAATTCGCTGGCGCCGCCCCTGGTAACTAGGAAGTGAGCATAATCGTTTTAGTCTAATAGGAATACACTTATTAACAATCTCCAAGTCCGGTATGAAAGCGTTTGGTTTTACTTTCGTTTGTGACGCAGTTTAAAGTGCGTTCAATTCACAGGCAAATATTGACGTTCAGAGCAATAAAATAGGTTACAAATACAAAATATACATTGAAGCTCACCCGTAGTCATTTACACACTGGTAGAAAACATATATAAAGTTGAATAAACAGTCCAGCCAGCTCGATTGGTAACCTGCAGCTGTCGAAACAAAATAACAGCTCCTAACCGCGCTACGTATCCTACGTGCCGCTAGGGGCGTGGTTAGGGCTTTCTCACACAGCCGCCCCCAAATTTGTGTAGGGAAATTTGGAATAGTGAGAAACCCTAGCTAATTAGTAGGCTCAATAGGGTCATCGTCAGAGAATTTAGGGAGTGAGACTATACGAGATACAGGTCTCACATATGTGAGATTGTGTACCTGCACTTCAACTGTTCTGGTACGCCCATCAAGTCCAGGGAACATTTTTGTCACTTTTCCTACTGGCCAGCATGCTCGTGGAAGTTGTGGGTCCACTATCAGGACCACCTGATTTAGACCAATTTCTCTTCCATCTTTACGCCATTTCTGTCTTTCTTGCAGATTCAGGAGATAGTAATGGATGAATCTAGACCAGAAATGGTCAGCAAGTACTTGGCTATGTTTCCATCTTCTGGTACCCAAAAGATTACTTGAATCATAGAGCACTTGTGGGAGAGAAGAATCATGGCGGCCCATTAGGAGGATGCTAGGGGTAACTGGGTCCAAATCAGAGACATCTGATGACACGTATCCCAAAGGCTTAGCATTTAAGATGCCCTCTACTTCAATGAACACGGTACGCAGTACAGTTTCAGTCATTGTTTGATCCTTCAGCACTACATTCAGGGCCTGCTTTACTGACTTAACCTCCCGTTCCCAAGCTCCCCCAAAATGAGGGGCGCCAGGTGGAATGAATCTGAATGAAATCTGTTGTTCTGCAAGTTGTTCCCTGAGTTGAGGCATCATGGCTTCATAGGCTGCTTTCATCTCTCTGTTTCCTCCAACAAAGTTGGTTCCATTATCACAAAGGAGCTCGAATGGTTTCCCTCTTCGTGCTGCTACTAGAGTCGATGACATCTCAACAGCCGATAGGGACACAGTCTCATTCTGTTCTACCACATTTCCTGAAATGCTTGGTGAGACACCGCACCGGACCAAGAGATGGCGGAAAATGCCCTGGAACTGGGCTGCAGTAGGATTGTTATTCCAGCCTCCTAAAAACAAACACACAGACACATTCACAACACTTAAGGAATAGTTCACCCAAAATTTGCTGGCTCAAGGTCTGCATTTACAGTCACACCAGAGGTGTTAAACTGGGATTAGGACTTGGTTTTATGCAGACCAGTCAAGTTCTTCCACACTGACTGAATCAATCATTTTCTTTTTGAACCTTGTCTTATACACAGAGACACTGTCATGTTAGAATAGAAAAGGGTCCTGTCCAAACTGTTGCTATAATATTAGAAGCACACAATTTCCTAGAATATCATTATATGCTTTAACATTAAGATTTGTACTCATAGCAGCACACGACTGAGGCATTTTCTTTAGTCCACTTATGAGAATGATGGAAAAGTTGCCCGCACCAAGACGGCGGCGACGTTGACGTACGATCCAACGGCCAATGAGGCATCTAGGTATTTATTATGTCTATGAGAGCCAATGAGCGTTTGATATCACTGTCATAAAACTTGTTGTCGTAAAATGTTGAATCTGTTACTATAGCTACAGAGGAAGGAGATACTCATCACTTATGAATGGTTTGAATTTGTATCTGTTCCTCACACAAAGCATCACATGGATACCGATTTGAATACAAATAAATACTTTTATGATCATTTTATGCATGCGTGTGCTTGACAGCATATTACTAAATGTATGTATCCCATGTTAAAACCAAATAAATGTAGCATGATCTTTCTCTCTCTCTAGCACTCTCTCTATATATATATGTAAAGATTCTAAGATTAGATATTTGTTTTGAGAATAATATATAACATAAAATATCATTTAATTTAATGCAGTTGACTGATTTATTTATTTGCTTAATTTTGAAATTATACGTTGTGAAATCACAACATTTGATCAATTAATTAAATGTAACAGCCTACAAATAAAAATAAACAAATACATATTTTGTAATCTTTAATTAAGTTATTTTAATTAAGTTAACTGTAATCCTAATAGTTTTTTAATATATATTTGCAACGCTATTTGCTGTCGCTCAGTGTTGCTTTGAGCTGATTGGTTAAGCTGACTGTCACTCAGAAATCTGGCCAATGACCAGCGAGTGCGCCGTTTTCCCGCTCAAATTTGAATATACACTTTCACTGTTGCTCGGCTTCTGCAGTCTGCTTCGGTTGCTCCTCTAGTAATGGCTTTTATATGTATTATCTGAGTGTTAAATTCATATTTTGAGTGAGTTTGTGTTGTGGGATGACGATTGAGAACGAATAGACGCGAATATGGACACTTCTACCAGCAGCTAACAGACAAGCAAACTGCAAAAGGTAAGTACCTTTTATTAATGTAGCCTATAGCCGAATGTTTTATAGTTACATTAAGATACAGCGCATTGAAGTGAGATGCTAATCGCCAGGGGCGTAACCATGGTATAGATATTGGGGGGGTCCAAATGTAAGCCCTCCCCCAGATATTTTTTTTAAAGTTCAGTCGCGGATCAGATCGTAAAAACAAACAGGCCAGGCCATCAACGAATGAATAGAGGCTTATCAATGGAGTGGGAAGTGCGGGAACTCTTTGGTCTGTGACTCCAGCAGTTCATTATTCAGCCTATTTTCAGGGTATCATGCTAACTACCTAGCTATAATACTGAGCCATTTAAACGTGATATTTTTTGACCATGGCACTACTTTTTAGGTGTCTACTTGCTTACCGTCTGAAAAAAAAGGCGAATGTCCGCCTGTTCGTCCTGCTTCTTTCTTTTAGCTCCTACCTTCATTTCATTTAAGCACCAGTGACAGTCGGACTGAGCGGTTTTTTCAAACGATGCCGCAAGCCGGCGTTTACGGGCTCAACCAAGTGTACAATTGACGGGGGGTGGTCACACAGTTTTGTTTCCCTAGTTTGTCCTAAATTGAAAGTAAATCGGAAATAACAACAGATCCACTAGGCTACAGCCAGGGTTCATAAAAGGAGGGCATATCATATGTCACATATTACAGTATAATAGGCCTATTATTGGGGGGGACAGATTGGTATTTTTCCAACATTGGGGGGCTAATCGCGATTACATATCATATCTCAATGTCCCACCAGTTACTGTGTTTTGTTAGTATGAGCTAGTATTGTTAGCAACGGCGATATATGACCATGTCACAGAAAACCGCACCTCACTTTAATGGTCAAATACAGAGAGTCATCTCAAAATACACTTGAATTAAACACAGTCTCTAATGTCTGGAGTCAAGATAAACATTCAGGTGGAAACCCGGTGACGTGTCAAGGTGCGTTCACACCAGACGCGAATGACGCGAATCACGCCAATGATTTACATGTTAAGTCAATGCAAAGACGCGAAAGACAATCCTGCGGCGCTATTCGCGCGAATGAGGCGGCGCGAATGGCGCGAATTTAGCGTTTTTTTCGCCGAATGCCAAGTACACCGCGAGTTGAAAAATCTGAACTTTGGCGGATATTCGCGCCGCGTTAACCAATCAGGAGCTTGCTCTAGCAGTGACGTCATTACGAGCGGAGGCAGAAAATCCCAAACAACAATGGAGGACAAATTTATTGTGGTTGTATGTGGGTACTCGGAGCTGTATATACATATTCATACTTTTACAAAAACAGGAATAGATTTTGCAATGAGACTGGAGCTGCCTGGCAGAAACCCCTCCCATGACGCGAATTCGCATCTGTTGTGTAGTGAATTTCACACGCGAATGGGGCGAATTTCTCGCGTGAATGGCACGAGTAAACTCAAAATGTTCAAGCGTCCAACTTCGCGCGATTTATTCGCGTCATTCGCGTCTGGTGTGAACGCACCTTCAGTGTACTGGATCTGTGCATTTTGTTCTTAAAGTGACAGCAGTATAATTTAGTCTAACGTTACCTGGTCCTAATTTTAATCAAACAACAACATACTAAAGAGAAAATCTTTGTTCTATTGCATTAGTCCTATTGTTTGTAATTTGCTACTTTGATCTTATGCATGTGATATATAAGATATATTGTTATTGTGAAGTAAAAGTCCTATATTGTGAAATAATATGGTCATATCACCCACCCATACTTTTAGCTAGTTTTAAGATCAAACCCATAAGAAAAAAGTGAAAGAACTTTGAAATGAGTATCCTATCATGTAAACTCATTTGACAGAGGACCTGAGAGCATGATCCTTGGAGAAGAATATACTGTATGTAAACCAGGATTTTGGATCAGCTGTGAAGTCTTTGTATGGAGCTGGTGAGTACATTTTTTGCAAGCCCATGTCTCTGTCAGTAAGTAGATAGTGTTTTATTAAAATTAATAATTGTGTGTGTGTTTCCCTCTCATGATCCAGAAGTTTTGGAAATGAAAATCGTGGACCACATGATCTTCAGAGGAAGTGAGTATTCATGTCTAACATTAATACATATTATATAAATCGATTTTAAAATGATTTTCACAGTATTTTCCTTCCATGTTTTTAATTTGTTTTAATACCAGACAAAACGGGTGTCTTCTGACATAATCTTTGTTTCTTTCTCTGTTTTTTTTTAGTTTTTGTTTTCAGCTAATTACTGGCAATTTGGAGGACTGCTCTTTTTATCTGCTGTGTCTATCACTTCTGGCCATGGACCTTTTGTTGTATGTTTTGATTTGACTTATTACCCTAATATAGCTAGAATTCAGAATTAATCTAGTATTTATACCAGTTAAAAATGGATAAGTCAGTTATTTATATCTTTTGCTGTAGTGTTTCAGTATGAAATATCAGTTTACATTTCCAAACATTCATTTTGCAATTAATTGTAATAATCCAGTGAGATTTTTGTTTGCACAAGGAGTCTGAAAACAGCCAGTGCTCCACGCAGAGATCTGATCTCATCGTCTAAATCCAGAAGAACTGTGGCAGCGTCTCCAAGCTGCTTCAAGAAACCTACCTGCAAAGCTAAAAGTTTTAGGCACTTGTGTAAAAAATATGTAAAATGGGATGTTGTCAAAAATAATGCCATAAATACATTTTCTTTATCAATTAACTTCTATTAACTAAATTAAATCAACATTTAGTGTGACCATCCTTTGCGTTTAAAGCAGCTTTTGCTCTAGGTGCACTTGTGGTTAGTTTTTCAGGTAGGTTTCTTGAAGCGTCTTGGAGACACAGTTCTTCTGGATTTAGTCTAAGTTTGTTCTGTTTCTTCATGTCACTCCAGACAGACTGTCTGATGATGAGATCTCTGTGTGGAGCACTGGTTGTCGTCAGACTCCTTGTGCAACCAAAATCTCACTGGATTATTACAATTAATGGCTAAATGAATGTTTGGAAATGTAAATTTATATTTCCTACTAAAACACTACAGCAAAAGATAGAAATAACTGACTTAAAACCATTTTTATTTTGCTGCTGAAAATACAAGTGTTCTAATCATTTTGGACACCACTGTATATGGAGCCCACAGGAGTCAGTAGAATATTGTGGATTAATATAAAATTTATGTACTCATGACCTCATCATGAGTAACCCTAACTGATAAGATAGAAATGCAATTTTTAGCTTCAATTCAATTCCTCCTCGGGGCTCTGAAGAAATGTGTATGAAGAATTCATTGATAATGTTATTTTACATCTGAATAATAAAATTGCTTGACAATCTTGTACATATATCGGTTTAGTATTTTTTCAGTTTAAAAGGACTAGTTCGATTCCAGAATAAAAATTAGCTGATAATTTACTCACCCCAATGTCATCCAAGATGTTCATGTCTTTCTTTACTCAGTCAAAAATAAATTAAGATTTTTGAGGAAAACATTCCAGTTGACTCCCACTGAAGTCCACTATATGGAGAAAAATCCTGGAATGTTTTCCTCAAAAACCTTAATTTATTTTTGACTGAGTAAAGAAAGACATGAACATCTTGGATTACATGGAGGTGAGTAAACTATCAGCAAATATTTATTCTGGAAGTCAACTTGTCCTTTAAGTTGAATATATTGAATTCAACATTTTTATGAAACTGTTCTATGTTTCATGTTTTCATCAGTACAGTATTTTAAATGTAATTGTGCTGTATTTCTTAAAATAAAATAAAAAAACTAAAATGTAACATTTTAATTTCATATGGCTTCTGTACACACTTTGTATTTTGTCTTCTAAATAAAACTGAATTTTCCATCTTGAGCATGCTTTGACACTTTATTGAAGGCTTTTGATTGTAATGATTGGTAAAATAACAGCGTTTCTCTGTAGAACATTTAGTGCTTTCATTGTAATATTCCAGGAAAAATCTGTAAAAAAAATGAAGGGTTGTACACTGTAAAAAAAGTCCTGTAAAAATACGGTCAAATGACTGGCAGCTACGGCTGCCAAACAAAAACCGCAAAATATCATAATTGAAACAAGAAAAATCTCTAAAATAACTTTTTTTTCTGTAAATGTTTTTATGAAAAAGTCTGTACAATTATTGTTTTTGCACTTTATTTCAATTAAGATATTTTATTGTAATTTTAGTGTTTTTGTTTGGCAGCCGTAGCTGCCAGTCATTTGACCGTTTTATACGATTTTTTTTAACAATGTATGCAACTTTACACATTTACAATTACTTGCTTTCTATATTATTATTTTATCTATATTATATTATCTATATTATTATTACTTTCTCAAGCCAACTTACTGATCTACTATTTAATCGCATTAGTGGTGCTTGCCAAAGGCAAGGCATCACTATTGTTATCTCACATACTTATTATTATTATAATTTTTCTTCCGTACAAACTTCGGCGCGTAACTCGTCCCGCACCGTTTGTCACAGACCCACGAAACAGGCGACAAATCGTACGGCCTATTGAGGAATGGTGTGCGCCCGTTTTAAGCCTGATGACTTCTGAGTCTGACATTAATCTAAGTCAAGGAGAAAACTCACCGATATCTACCAAGTGAAAAGTAAATAAATAAAAATACACATTAAATAAATAATTAAAAAGGCTTGTTGTGATGTATCTTTATGTTGTATTAATTTAATAATAATAAATAAAATTATGTTTTATTATTCACTATTCACGTCGCTGTATTCAACTATATACTGAGCTGTATTCAAGCAGAAATATGATGTTATAGTGATCGAGAGCGCACATACACGGTTCGTTTGCGCATCATTTATAACGGACATAACGCGAATGCAGGATCATGTCACTGTAATCAGCTTTACCTTGATTACAAAACCTGCCCATCCAAACTTGTGTGTACTAGTGTGACACTGGCTTCTTTTATCCAGCGAGAGCAGTAGTTTGTGTATCATGTTCTCATACAGCGGCTTTGAGCCGCCGTTCAGTCTGTATTCACAGCGCCATGAGAACCGTATTTCTCCTCCTAAACACAGAATACGTAGAGAGGTGAATACGATCTATTACCCCTGATCTAAGTGATAATGTTAAAAAAAAAACATTCGTTTCTCATTTATTTGGTTCCACAGTATTTGCTGTTTTTTTATTTTAAACACTGCTTGACGCCGAATTGCTGCTGATATCAAAGTCAAAGTAAAACACGCACGGCGCTTACAGGCTTATTTAAAACCTAAGGAAAAGAGGGAAAACTCAAACAAAATATCAACTTCATTTTAAACCACAATTTTAGGTTTATAAGCTGTTTGATAGGCTAAAGAGTGAATAATAATAATTCACTGGATAATGTTAATTCACTGAATTATAATCTCTGGAATATTGAAATAAGCAATAACAAACAAAACATCGTTATTGCATTTCTTAACTGGCATGTTTTATCAGAATTATTCAAATGTTTTTGTCATTCTAAATTATGAAAACTGCTGACAGCGCGGTTTATCTATGCATTTACACAGAACTATACTCAAACTGCTATCGCTTGTGGAGAAAATAAATAATTCATTTAGATAGAGATGTATTTATTTAGATGTTTATTGGGGTAATAATGGTTCTATAGTAAATGTTAATATAATTCAGCGTGTTTCAAACAAGTCAATCTTGTATAAAGTTACATGTGTGGTCGTGCTGGAGCATTTCCTGAGTGAACACTGCTCCAGGTGTGTGTGCACTTGGATGGGTCAAATGCAGAGAACAAAATTTCACTGCTGGTTATACTCTGTATAATTATGTATGTAAAAAAAAAAATCTAAACCGATATTTTTTTTTTACAAAACCGATAACCGATTATGGTAAAATGCTTAAATATCGGGAAAAATATCGGTCAACCGATATATCGGTCGATCTCTACCGGCTACAAACACAGTTAAAGTGATGAGTAATGAAGTTGGGCTCAGGTTGTTGTGCTGTGGGATGTGTTTCACATACAAACATTTATTCGTGGCGACCCGCCACAATATCAAAACTTTTCCAAAAGGCTTTGTTGAATAACATGAGCACGTAATGCACGTTTAGAAATCAAAACGAGGCGCACGTGTTTTTATATCACTGTATTTCTGAAGGAACACTGTCTTTAGAAAATGTTTGATGTCATTTTAATTTCATCTTGCATGTTATATGACTGATAAAGCAGCGTTTGTAAGCTCAGTTTACAGCCGTTCCCGGGCGCAAACCAGTGGTGTAGTCTAGTAGTAGTAGTAGCCTTTATTGTCACTAGTCACAAGTACCAGTGAAATTAGCTATCAACCTGTCCATACATACACAACATACATATATGACAAGGGGGTAGACAGAACAGGAAGACAGGGAATTGAAGAAAAATACAGCATAACATGAGGAAGGTGAGGAGAAAAAAAAATAACCCCCAGACTATGCTCCTTGGGGAGTACAGTGTGAGAACAGGAAAAACACCTCAGCAACAACAAAAGCACATACACCATAGATGTGTATGTTACTTTGGATTACTTTGCAACAGTTACTTTGTAACTGGATTACTTTGCAACAGGGGAAGTAATCCAGCTCCGGCAAGCAGCCATCCAGTCCCGCAGCCATTTTTCTGGCGCTGGTCACAGACCCGCTTGTCAGGCTGGCGGTTCAAAGTGACGGAGGCGAGAGATCGGGGGAGGGGAGGTGAGTGCATATCTTTATATATGTGTGTATGTCTTTGTGTGTGTGTAGTAGTTTGTGTCTGTAGAGTGGGGGAGGAATGCAAGAGCGTCTCACTGCAGTGCTCTTCCCAGGGTTGATTTTCCAGCAGCAGCCTTGGCCGAGGCCAGTGCTGGTACGGGGGAGCCTAAAAAGATAAGATTGCGATTGTTTAGTCTTGGGGCGAGTAACCGCATTCCAATTCCACGGCTACTCTCTCTGTCCATTCTGGTCTCCAATACCATCAATTTTCCTTTGCAAAGCTGTAAGCTTCTCCATGATAGAATCCATATTGCGGTTAATAGTCTCAGTCTCAATGCTGACCGCTCTTCCCACTGCTTCAATCATGACGGGCAGCCTTGTGAGGCTTTGGACAGCTTTTCCCGTTTTCTGATTTCTTCGATAACCCAGGGCAAAGCCTAATCCAATCAGCAGAAGACCTGTGTCACAGGCCGAGGGGTGGCCTCCTCCCTTGTCTCACACCACCCCTATTAAGCGTACCACCTCGAGGAGTTACCCAAAGACACCACGAGACCAGACAAGATAATCAGTATTAAACGTTGTATTTTATTGAATTAAAATAGGCTAAATCCTAAACTAAAAAGCACAGGCTGATCCGACTCTCTTCTTCGTCAGGCTGCGTAGGAAGTTCACACAGCGGTTCCTCATCGGCAGACAGAGGTAAGTAATGAGGCAGACACTGGTAAGGGGTTCGCACAGCGATTCCTCTTCGGACAGCCGGGGGCAGATAACGGAGCAAACACTAGTAAGGAATGCACACAGCGGTTCCTCTTCGGACAGCCTGAGGTAAGTAATGGAGCAGACACTGGTAAGGGGTTCGCACAGCGATTCCTCTTCGGACAGCCTGAGGCAAGTAATGGAGCAGACACTGGAAAGGGATTCTCACAGCGATTCCTCTTCGGACAGCCGGAGGCAGTAATGGAGCAGACACTGGTAAGGGGTTCACACAGCGATTCCTCTTCGGACAGCCTGAGGCAAGTAATGGAGCAGACACTGGTAAGGGGTTCGCACAGCGATTCCTCTTCGGACAGCCGGAGGCAGTAATGGAGCGGACACTGGTAACGGGTTCGCACAGCGATTCCTCTTCGGACAGCCAGAGGCAGGTAACGGAGCAGCTCAATAGCCTGGTAGCCAATCTTGCCAGGAGATCAAACAACAGTGCATGAGTGTGTAACAAATCCTCTTCAAATCAGACAGTAATCAAGTACTCACGCCAGGGATCTCCTTCAGTGTGAACAGCTCAACAGACAGATGATGCTTCCTCTTCGAGTCAGGGAGTCAAACAGCAATGCATGAATATTCAACAAATCCTCTTCAAATCAGACAGTAATCAGGTACTCACGTCAGGGATCTCCTTCAGTGTGAGCAGCTCAACAGACAGATGATGCTTCCTCTTCGAGTCAGGGAGTCAAACAGCAATGCATGAATATTCAACAAATCCTCTTCAAATCAGACAGTAATCAGGTACTCACGCCAGGGATCTCCTTCAGTGTGAACAGCTCAACAGACAGATGATGCTTCCTCTTCGAGTCAGGGAGTTAAACAGCAATGCATGAATACTCAACAAATCCTCTTCAAATCAGACAGGATGGAGCTGTACTCCTGTACAGCATACACTCAACACACAGCAGTTAGTTAGTTTCAATTCGGCACTCGAGACCAACGAGTATGCCAACTGGGGACACGGGCAGACACACAATTATAATGTCCACACCTGTGCATGTATCAATCACTTCAAATGGGCACACGTGTTCACTTCCCAATAAGCACTGCAACTCACGACAACTCACAGTGAATAAGGTCTCCACTCGCGGTCCCAGCCGACATCCCTCCTCTCAATTGACGACTCTGTACATCCAAAACTGTGTGGGAAGTGTACTATGAACACACAACTGGCAGTAGAGGCTTCAAACCAAATGTCAATAAACTCCGGGACAGTTTCAACAAACTGTTGTATACAGCAGGTACTGGAGGCATTAGGTTTTCCTTATAAGAATTACAAATGACACTTATCTGCTTGACAAAGTAACATAGGTCCCCTGCCTCCCCTCTTCTGTTTGTGTTATCTCCCTTTATGGATCCAGATCCATCAAACCGCTGGTTGAAAGCTCCTTCTTCCTAATGTGCCGTCTCTCCCCGCTCTGTGTCCCTGCTCTCTCCCCGCTTTGTGTCACCACCTCTCTCCACACAAACATGTCCTTTTATAATCCCCCTCGCGAATACATGTCTCTCTCACGGCTCAATCACCGCTCGTTACACAGCTGACGCTCATTTCCCCATTTACTAAGCCCGGCCGGACTGTTTACACAGAAGGACCCGGAACCGGCCTGGTGTTACTCCGAAATCGCTCCCACAGGGAAACAACATTGGGCATAAATAGTTCCGCTTCACGTCACCCCGTGACATCCTCCCCCACCAATCAGTTCTAGTCCCTAGAACGAGTCTCCGACACCCAGTCCCCATACCTCTCAGGGGGCTGTCCTCGGTTGTCCCGTTGGGAACGTCTCGGTGGAGAGGCGGGGTCTACCCCTCTTGGCTCGATGTTCGGGCCCCTCGGAACCACTGCCCAACCTACCAGGGGTGGCCTAGGTGCCACAGGGACTGCTGGAGCCTCCACCGTAGGCTTTGGATAGTTCGGGCAGGGGCGGATTAAATTTCGGTGTATAACCCGCTCCGGGCCTGGCTTCCCCTCGGGGCGGATGGTGTAGACCGGCTGGTCGGGACGTTGCTGGCATTGTACCACATAAGGTAGGGCCTCCCACCGATCACTCAATTTGCCCTTTCCTTGGCGCCGATTGTCCCGTACCAAAACTCTCTCTCCGGGCAATAGCGGGGCCTCTCGTGCCGTCCGGTCATACAACCGCTTGTTCTTAGCAGCGGCTCTGTTTATTCGATCAGTAACCAATTCATACGCCGAGTGGAGTCGCTGATGGTGCCTGTCTACCCAATCAGTCAGACTCGAACCCTCTCCAGCCACAGCCGTTCCAAGTAGTAAATCTGTGGGCAGACGCACATGTCTCCCAAACATCAGGTATGTCGGAGCATACCCAGTGGTGCTATGCACACTATTGTTGTAGGCCTGTACCAGAGCGGGAAGACTTTCCACCCAATTAGTCTGACGATCCATGTCCAGCGTCCCCAATAGGCCCAGCAAGGTCTGGTTAAACCGCTCACACCCCCCATTTCCCTGGGGGTGGTACGGCGTAGTGTGAGTCTTCTTACACCCATAGAGCTGACACAATTCCTGGACAACCTTGGATTCGAAGTTTGGCCCTTGATCCGAATGAAGAGTCTCTGGACACCCAAACGGCTGGAATACTGTCTTCCACAGAGCATTTGCGGTGGTGACGGCGGTCTGGTCCAGGGTCGGAATGGCCCAAGCATATTTTGTGAACAGGTCGGTTACCACTAGAATATTCTGGAAACGATCCATCGGTCGACCCAACGTCAAGTAGTCCATGGCCACGATGTGCAAAGGGGCCTTGGCTCGTATGGGGACCAGTGGGGCTCGCACCTCCTTTCTCGTCTTGAAGAGTGTGCAGCGCGGACATTTCCGGATGAACGAGTTCACAGATGTCTCCATCCCTGGCCAATGGAAATGTATCCGCAACAAAGACACCGTCCTCTCTGGCCCTTGATGTCCTAACTGGGTGTGGTAAGCCTGTAAAAGGGCCTGACTCTGACCCTCAGGTACCACCACCTGGCACACAGTTTCGCCCAGCACTGGGTCTCGGATGGACCGACAGACCACCCCATCTCTCAGATAGAGCCTCTCCCACTGCCCGAGGAGCTTTCTCACTACCCATGTCTGGGCCCGGCGTTCTGCCACCTCTGGCCATAACCCCTGTGCCAACCAGGACCGTATTGCCATCAACCCAGCGTCTCCCTCCTGCCGTTCCTTCCACCGCTGCGGGTCCCAGCCCCAACTAGCAGGGGCTTCCTCTTGCTGGAGCCCAGGTGCTTCCACGATTCCCACCATGAGCCCCTCATCGCACCCATGAGTAGACCCCAATGGAGGGCCCCGGCCCTCGGGGAGTCTGGACAGCACGTCGGCATTAGTGTGTTCCCGGCCCGGTCGATACCGGAGTTGGTAGTCATAGTTAGCCAGTTGCGCTACCCACCGTTGTTCAACTGCCCCCAATTTAGCTGTCCGTAAGTGGACGAGAGGATTGTTATCAGTTATTACGAGTACCTTGGCTCCCCACAGGTAATCCTTGAATTTCTCGCTCATGGCCCACTTCATGGCCAGCAATTCAAGTTTAAATGAGCTGTAATTGGAATCATTTCGTTCTGCGGGGTGAAGACTTCGACTTGCGTAGGCGATAACTCGCTCCACTCCCTGCTGCCGCTGGGCCAGTACTGCTCCCAGGCCGAGGTTTCTAGCATCGGTGTACAGAACGAAGGGCTGGGTAAAGTCTGCGTATGCCAGGATTGGGGCCTGTAGTAGCTCCTGCTTGAGCCTCTGAAAGGCCACGTCACATGCGGAGTCCCAAGCGACGGGAGGGGACCCACGACCGCGGGGACGGCCTGAACCCACGAGGAGCTGATTTAGTGGTTTGGCGATCTTCGAGAAGTCTTTAATAAACCTCCGATAATACCCCACAAAGCCCAGGAAGGATCTCACTTGCCGCACGGTCTTAGGCGCACTCCATCCTTGGACAACCGACACTTTTTCGGGATCCACAGAGACTCCCGAGGCACTTACGCAGTGGCCCAGAAATTTCACTTCTTTGCGGAACAGCTGGCATTTGTCTGGCTGCAACTTCAGTCCGTACTTCTCCATTGCCCGAAACACTTGTTCCAAATGCTGAAGATGGGATTCAAAGTCAGGGGAGTACACAATGACATCATCTAGGTATACTAACGTGGTGTCCACCAACTGGCCGCCCAGACATCGCTGCATCAGCCGTTGGAAGGTGGCTGGAGCGTTACAAAGGCCGAACGGCATCCGGTCCCACTCAAAGAGCCCGAAGGGGGTAGTGAACGCGGTCTTTTCTCGATCTCCCTCCTCCACCTGCACCTGCCAATACCCGCTGGCCAGATCTAAGGTAGAATACCAGGCGGCTTGAGTCAGGCTGGTGAGAGAGTCCTCAATCCGCGGCAGCGGAAAGGCGTCCTTCTTGGTTACTTGGTTCAATCTACGGTAGTCCACACAGAACCTCCAAGCCCCGGTCTTCTTTCGTACCAGGACGATCGGAGCCGCCCAAGGGCTACTACTCTCACGAATGATCCCCTTCTCCAGCATCCCCCGCAACAGGGTACGAACCTCCGAATAAAGAGTTGGCGGCACCGGACGATATCGCTCCCTGCTTGGTGCGGCATCACCGGTAGGAATC
Source organism: Schizopygopsis malacanthus (assembly GCA_027474115.1). Classification (NCBI taxonomy): domain Eukaryota; kingdom Metazoa; phylum Chordata; class Actinopteri; order Cypriniformes; family Cyprinidae; genus Schizopygopsis; species Schizopygopsis malacanthus. The sequence goes on along the minus strand of CM049876.1, from coordinate 7,293,739 downwards.
TGGTGTTTCACAATGTCGGTACGGCCATAATCCTCGTCGTGTGAGGAGAATACGTGCTGCCACTTCGCCAGAAACGCCTGGAGCTGTTGTGTCTGACTCTCTTCCAGCCCTTCTCCCCGCAGGGCTTCCCCCAGAAGATAAGCCGGCATCCCCTCTCCCGAAAAGTCCATGGGCTGGTCCACTCGTGTCAGGGCCACCTCAACCACCGTAGAGCTCACTTGGCAGAAGCTGACTCCCCCACCTTCCCTCACTTGTTCGAGGCTCACCGAGGTAACTCGGGCCAGTCGTTGATGGCGGTACAGGTGAACGGGGTAGAGATTTACATTCCGTACTCTCACAGCGACTCGGCCCCGACGAGCAACGGCTAGACCTCGAGCCACCTCCACAATCTGACAGTCCAAATGGGGCTCGACAAGTACCCAATCTTCTGGTCCATACGTCTGGGCGGGCAACCGAGCCCAGATAACAGCCTCGCTCCAGGCCGGAATAGAAAGGGCATATCGACAAGCAACCCTGTTATCAACCCTGTTATCATGGTTCCGAATAGGTAGATATCTTCAATGTCATCCACGGAAAGAGCCGCTAGACACACGATTCGCCACCTCTCCCACGCGTCCATCGTATAACCCGATTTTTCCTTCAAAATTTCCAATTAAAACAATGCAATAAGAAGACTAGGTTACCGATCAAATACAATCATTATTAACTAAATTAATTTGCACTACAGGAGAGACACAGAAGAACACAAAAAGTGGCTTGTAGGTATTTACAGATATTTAATGAGGTTCAAAGGGGGCATGAGTACAATTAACTTCATAAATTCATGTTGAGATTAATGTTTTAAATATAACATATCCCTGAATCATTAGTTCAATTTATTCGTTCGAACAGCTGATTCATTCGGGAACAAAGCAAGTCCCTGCATCCCAATGTGAATACTATCCACCCTATCTGCCCCAAATAGTATTGAACATTACTAATATCACATTTAGGATGGATAGTATGCACATTGGGACTCAGGCAGTGAGTCTTTATGAATGAGTAATTAGTTGACTCCCTAGATTCGGTTAAGCGCAGACTCATTCATAAACGAAACAACGCTGTGTTTGAATGGAGATGTGCAGCGGCTCAGTTGTGAGTTTATTTGAAACTATTTTAGTTGACAAAATAGAGCAAAATCATGCAATACTTTTATATTCAGACAATATAAATCACTAAATATTAACTTTTTGTTTATTTAAATCACTCATTGCTCTTATATGCCAACAATCCCTTGCAGTTACAGTTAAGTTAATGACAACGTATACTCGTTACGATAGCATCGGCCTTGTTTTCTGTACGCGTAGTATAGTATCAGCCTTCTGGCTCATTTTCTGTAGTTTCTATAACGTTAACATTCCTGTCATCTGTTTGCAGTGTCACCCGAAGCAGCAGCAGCTTCAGGGGCAGGCTTACGAAAACATTGAAAGGGTGTAGTTCGTTTAATATCTCCTTTATTAGTTAATTTCAAGCTTAGCTATAGTCATCAACAGAAATACGGTGTGATTATCTGAAAGACGGTGCTTCGCAACACAGACTGGGTGAATTTATGAATGAACTTGTGAAAGCTCTTTCACAAAACGATGTTGTTGCGTATTCGCGTGCTTTTTTAAGATGGTATACACAAATCCTTGACCATCCCTAGTGGGTATATGACGTATACCTTTGTATCACGTAGACTACACCACTGGACGCAAGATATTAGCCCATTGTTTTTACATCGAAATGAATTAAAATAGCTTAACTAAAATAATGACTTGTGGCTTGGGAACGCCAGCAGGAAAAATGCTCCGAATGATTGTGAATTAAACATCTTCGATGGCGTTCATTGTAGGGCTGTAGCTATCGAATATTTTAGTAATCGAGTATTCTACCGAAAATTCCATCGATTAATCGAGTAATCGGATAAGAACTACTTTTTTTTTTTAAAGATCAATCCTAAATATACAAGAGAAAATAAGACAAGTCTCATAAAATTAACAAGTATTTTTCCTTTTTAGAAAAATTATATTTTTATTGCTGAAATAGCATATATTAATATCTGAAAACTAAACCCATTTAGTGCATTTAATTGTCATATTACATAAAAAATGCAAATACAAATAAGGTAAACGGTACAACTTAAAACTTAGAATAGTATTCTTAGTATCAAAATAATAGTATTAAAAAAATAATAATAAAACCTAAGCATTGTGCAGCTTAACTTCCAACTTTGATCCTAACTACAGCTCAAGCATGACACAAGCCTTTACTGTCTTCTTAGAAGAATTGTGTCTTTTGTGAGAGGCAACAATTAGTGAACATGAAGCTAATGTGGAACAAAAACAAGAGCCCATACACATAATAGTAACACATTTCTCAGCAACATGAATTTAAAATTATGTGGAGAATAATCCCTCTTAAATGTCTCTCTGCATACTTGTGTGTGTGTGTGTGTGTGTGTGTGTGTGTGTGTGTGTGTAATCCTTTAAAGGAGCATGTGGTTGCAAACAGTGCTCTGTATGTAGTTACAGTAAATGTTAGGGATGCACTGAAATAAATTCTGGGCCGAAACAGAATTCTGGATGTGCTTGGTCGAAAACCAAAAATGCTTTGTAATAATTATTTATTTTATTAAATAAAACAAACTTTTTATTTAACTCAATTTCAATGACACAGAATTTAAAAAACACTAGCCAATAAAATAACCACACTTTTATTGAAAGAAAATTGGACAGAAAATATATTTATATTAAATATCAATGTATTATTTTTATTCAGTTCTATGCAACAGAATCAGACATAACTGTTGTTGTTGTTTTTGACTATCCAAATAATGTATAGTCCTGCAAACAGGGTTTTTATCTTTCTCAAATTACAGTGGAGGTGGTACCATCCTGATCATGTGCACAATGTACACCATTCAACACGTTTTACATGCAATGTATTTTAGGTGTTATAATAATTATATGATTGAAGAAAATTATAATTATAAAGTTATGATTTGATTTTCTCTCACCTAATGTTTTATTGTTATTTGTTTTTTTTAAATAGCCTCATGAAATGTTTTCTTTTTCCTCAGAAATGCTGTGTATCTGGCTATCAAATGAAGGCATAAAACATCAATTTAATTTATCTTTTTTGCAAACAAAGGAAATTTACTATTAAAATTAAAACATGTTGGAAATGTTGTGATCATTCCTTAAAACAATAAAGTTTTCATAATTGTAGTAGTAGTGTTTTGTACATTCTGCTGAACAAATATTTCTGCTGCACTTTTTTTTTTTTTTACTGAATTTTATTTGGACGGGTTACTGGGAATACCTTTACATTTTCGTGTGTATACAATATGATTACCCTAATTATTTTATTAAAGATGATAATAAATTAAGTATAAATAAAATGAATGATATTGTCAATGAATTTAATGAGTATATTTTAAATATTGGGAGCAATTTAGCTAAAGTGATCATGGAGCAAAGATCTGTGGATAGGATAGATGAAATTAATATTTCCAGTAATGATTATTCAATGTTTATAAGGGGAGTTGATGAAAAGGAAATACTCGACATCATTAATAATTGTAAGAATAAATATTCCACAGATGGTAATGATATTGACATGTCGTTAGTAAAAAGTATTATAGAACATATAGTAAAACCATTTACACACATTTGTAATCAGTCCCTTTTAACAGGAACTTTCCCTAGTAATATGAAAACAGCTAGTTATTCCTATTTTTTTAAATGGAGATCGTCACTGTTTTTTCAACTACAAACCAATTTCTCTTCTTTCCCAGTTCTCGAAAATTTTAGAGAAAATATTTGTGCACAGGCTTGATAATTTTATAGATAAACACAGATTATTGAGTGATCATCAGTATGGTTTTAGATCAAACAGGTCGACCTCCATGGCTGTAATGGAACTGGTAGAAGAGATTTCTTCTTCAATGGATAATAATGAATATACTGTGGGGGTAAACCTAGATAAAAAAAAAAGCTTTTGACACTATTGATTATGGATTATTAATGATGAAACTGGAGAGATATGGTATAAGAGGGAAAGCGTTTGCTTGGATAAAAAGTTACCTTGATGACAGACATTAATTTGTACAAATGAATAATGATAAATCAGATTTAATGAAAGTTAATGGGTGTTCCGCAAGGTTCGGTGCTAGGCCCTAAGTTGTTTCTTCTGTATATAAATTATATTTGTGAAGTGTCTAAAGTATTAAAAAAAAATTGTTTGATGATGATACTAATTTATATTGTTCTGGGAGAAGTTTGGAACAGCTTCTGAATACAGTGAAAGCAGAATTGAGGGTTTTCAAAAAAATGGTTTGATGATTACTGACTTTCCCTGAATTTAAGTAAAACAAAGTTTATAATATTCAGTAATTGACAAAGTAACAATAAAGTGAAACTATAGTGATTAATAATGAGGAAATAGAAAGAGTGTACAAAAAATAATGTGGGTGTTATAAATAAATTCATAAATTATGTTGGAAATCACATATTAATTATGTAAAAACAAAGATGTCTAAATCCATTGCAATATTAAATAGAATAAAACTTTGTATATATTGTATTGTGCGCTCGTAGTTCCATACATTACTTATTGTGTGGAGGTGTGGGGGTCACACATATAAAACCAACTTAAATTCAATATATAGGTTACAATAGAAAGCTATTAGGATTGTTAAAAGGGTTGACTATTATGAACCAACAAATAATTTGTTTATTAATTTACATGCATTACAATTTTTAGATTTAGTTGATTTATATACTTTACAGTTAATGTACAAAGTTTATAATAATTTACTTCCAAATTGTATTTAGAGGCTGTTAAAAATAAGAGAAAGTCAGTATAATTTAAGAGGATTGTATATGCTCAAATAAGTAAGGGCAAGAACTAATGCAAAAAGTTGGTGCTTATCTGTTAAAGGGGTACATCTATGGAATAAATGTGATAAGGAACTTAAAGTATGTAATTCACTTTGCACATTTAAGAACATTTATAAAAATGTTAAATATTAAGGTGATAAATGATTATATGACTGTATAAGTAAATTGTGATTGTATTGTAATAAAAAAAAATGATGTATATTTTTGTGGTTTGTTTTTGTTTATTTTGTGTTATTTAATTTAGTGAAAAGTGTCGCCCATTCAGTTACAATGTATAAAGGGTTGGCATAATAAGCAAGGCTTCCGGCTACACCTTTTTCGGTAACTATGTATTTGTAATTTTTAATTAATTTGTGAAAATTTGTTTGAGGACCGGAATAAAATTATTATTCGCGCTCTTCAGAGAGTGTGTGTGTGTGTGTGTGTGTGTGTGTGTGTGCGCTAAAGGAAAACGCGCGTCTCTGTCATCCATTCATAAGATCGTGTGAGAGAGCGGAAACCTGGACACTGCTGGGTTGTGCGGCGCGGCGTTTTATTGCTGCCGAAAATTCAGTGCATCCCTAGTAAATGGCCAAAACGATTCTTCGAGGCACATAATTTGCCTCGATTATTTTTTTTGTATTCGAGTTACTCGAGTAACTCGAGTTATTGCAAACAGGTGAGTCTTACCATATTATTGTAATGTATTATCTTAATTATGAACACACTGGGTTTGTAGTGCAAGCAGTTTTACCGTTTACTGTACTTTGTTTTTCTTCTTGCCATTTCTCCTAAGGCTGCTTATGAACCGGAGGCCTCACACATTCACAGAAAACAGCTTACTTCTGTGTTGAAGAATAAGGTGGATGTACAGGAGATCAATGGGCCAATGACTTACCAAGGGAGCAAACAATAAGAGTGGGTGGAGCTAATGAATAGTCATGACAACAAACCAGGATAACCCAGGAGGACACTAAGAAGGAACAGGGGGTATTCCACAAAGCACTTTGTGACATACCCAGTTATGTTTAAGGGTAAGTGGATAAACTCAGTTTTCAGTTCCTAAAAAGGAGGTAACTTAAATTGCAGGGTATGTAAGTAGCCATAGCAATTTATTTTCTGCTCCAGAGCAGGTTGTGGTTCAGAGTTAGTTCACTTCAGAGCTATCAGTGTATGTGTTAAACTGTGCACAATCAATCAACTGAAAGTTTAGGGTATGTGGGATGGTAAGATAACCTTGTGTAGCCAAGTTAATAGGGGATACTGTTGATGTAGCATTAAGCTTCGTAAACACGCTAACCGAACAGGCCACTGAAACGGTAACAATAAGAACATTTTCTAATCAGAAACCGTGGGTGGACAGATCAATCCGTGATGCGGTTAACCATCGTACTGCCGCATACAACGCCTGTCTGTTGTCAGGAAACATGAGCAAGTACAAAGCTTCGTGCTACGCTCTCCGTCGTGCAATAAGAGCCGCTATGCGCCGGTACAGGGAGAAAATTTAGTCACATTTCCAGCTCAATGACTCTCGACGCATGTGGCAGGGACTGAAGACCATTTGTTCCTCTGGAAATAACTCCTTCGCAGAGGTGAGAGCAGATCCGTTACTGGCCGAAGAGCTAAACACCTTCTACGGCCGCTTTGAATGTAATGGCGGCGGTGCGACTCTGCCGAGCAGCGCGTCAGAAAGCAGCAGACAGAGCACCGATGATTATGCTATCACCTTGTCAGAGGTCGATGTTCGGAGGGAACTAAAGAGAGTGAACGTCAGGAAAGCAGCAGGACCTGATGGGATTACTGGCCGCGTTCTGAGGTCCTGTGCTGATCAGCTTGCTGGTTTGTTTACTTCCATCTTTAATGAGTCCCTCGCTACCGCTGTTGTTCCCACCTCCTTTAAAAAAATCTGTTATAATCCCTGTGCCTAAGAACAGTAAACCCTCTTGCCTGAATGACTATCGTCCAGTTGCCCTCACATCGACAGTCATGAAGGTTTTTGAGAGACTTTTAAAGAAACACATTTGCTCTTCCATCCCTGCTTTGGACCCTCTTCAGTTTGCCTATCGGCCAAATAGGTCTACTGATGATGCCATCTCCCAGGTACTGCACTCCTCCCTCACTCACATCGACAGTAAAAATGGCAACTATGTCAGGCTGTTATTCATTGACTATAGCTCAGCTTTCAACACTAGTCCCCAAAAAGCTAGCTGTCAAACTCTCAGACCTCGGCCTAAACACTTCACTCTGTGACTGGATTCAAGATTTCCTCACCGCCAGACCACAAGTGGTGAAAGTCGGCCAGTTCACCTCCAACTCCATCACCCTGAACATAGGTGCCCCACAGGGCTGTGTCCTGAGTCCCCTGCTCTACTCTCTATACACCCACGACTGCGTGTCCTCTCACAGCTCCACTTCTATTGTCAAATTTGCGGATGATACTGTGGTTCTGGGCCTCATTAACAACGATGACGAGGCCGCATACTTGGATGAGATGGAGAGACTCACATCATGGTGCCAGGACAACTGTCTCTCTCTGAACGTGAGCAAAACTAAAGAGCTGATTGTAGACTTCAGGAAGAGACAGCAGCGGCCCTACACCCCTCTTATGATCAGTGGGACCCCTGTGGAGAGGGTGAGTAGCTTCAAGTACCTCGGTGTAAACATCTCCGAGGACCTGACATGGACTACACACATTCAGACTCAGGTTAAGAAAGCCAGGCAAAGACTGTACCATCTGCGACAGCTGAGGAAATTCAGGGTCTCACCAGCTATCCTGAAAACTTTCTATTCAGGGGCCATAGAAAGTGTATTGACTCAGTGCATCTCAGTGTGGTATGGTAATTCCTCAAACCAGGACTGCAAAGCTCTGCAGAGAGTCGTGCGTTTAGCTGAACGCATCTCAGGGTCTGCTCTTCCCTCTCTGCAGGTCATCTACCTCAAACGTTGCAAAAGCAGAGCTGCTAAAATCGTCAAAGACTCAACTCACCCCGGTAACCATCTTTTCCGTTTACTGCCATCTGGCAAGCGCTTCAGGAGCATGATGGCAAAAACTGAAAGACTGAGAAGGAGCTTCTTCCCTCAGGCCATCAGGCTCCTTAACACAAACCCAGTCTCATAATCACTTACAAGATTGTTACTGAAAAACATCCATACTCTCATCACCCGTTTTTTTGTGTACATAGCCTGAACAACCCGTCTGCACATCCCTCCTATTCATATCACTATTTATTAAGTCCCAGTACACAGTTTTTTGCACATCCTATTGTTTTTTGCACATCCTATTGTGTAATGACTGGTCAGAGGCGAGTGGATCCACTTGCAGCAATATTTATTAGACAGAATCAATCAGGCAATGGTCAGCGGGCAGAACAGGAATATCAGAGGCAGAGCAGAGACGTAAACAATACCAGGCAGGGGTCGAGATAGAAGATCTGGGGCCTCGGGCAACCATGATGAATCGGGGGACTTCCTGGGCCATGGTGGGTCCGGGGTCTCAGTGAGCAATGGCGGGGAGCTCCCCCCATGAAAGTTCTTGGTGAACTCCACTATCTCGAGGGGGCACTCTGGAGGCGCGAACGTCAAGGGGCATTCTGGAGGTGCTGGGTCTCGGGGGCGCTCGGAAAGCGCTAAACTAGACAGAATCCACGGAGAAGCTCCGTAGACGAAGGAGAGCTGGGCGGGACCAGCGGAGACGAAGGAGAGCTGGGCGTGACCAGCGGAGACGAAGGAGAGCTGGGCGGGACCAGCGGAGACGAAGGAGAGCTGGGCGGGACCAGCGGAGACGAAGGAGAGCTGGGCGGAGACGAAGGAGAGCTGGGCCGGACCGGCTGGAGAGCGAACTCTGCGAGCTCCTGGGACGGAACGGCCTCTGGAGCGGACTCTGCGCGCTCCTGGGACGGAGCGGCCTCTGGAGCGGACTCTGCGAGCTCCTGGCACGGAGCGGCCTCTGGAGCGGACTCTGCGAGCTCCTGGCACGGAGCGGCCTCTGGAGCGGCCTCTGCGAGCTCCTGGCACGGAGCGGCCTCTGCGAGCTCCTGGCACGGAGCGGCCTCTGGAGCGGACTCTGCAAGCTCCTGGCACGGAGCGGCCTCTGGAGCGGACTCTGCGAGCTCCTGGCACGGAGCGGCCTCTGGAGCGGACTCTGCGAGCTCCTCCTCTGAGACCCCCACAGTAAGTGAGGAGCCAGCACACAGCAATGCATAGTCAAAAAAATCCTTTAAACTACAATTAAACTTCCCGGCAGGTAAGCATGATTTAATAGGCTCATTTAATCCAAAACTAAAAATGTCCTTTAACATGACCTCATCAAAGGGTACCTTGTAGGTTATCTCACAGAATTGAATGATGTACTCCACAATAGATGAACTCCCCTGTCTCAGGTCGAGCAGCTGGTCGAATGGGTCCATACCTGGCGAGGGTTTCTTGAAAAAAGCTGCTGAATCCTCGTTTGGCGAAGTCTTCTGTAATGACTGGTCAGAGGCGAGTGGATCCACTTGCAGCAATATTTATTAGACAGAATCAATCAGGCAATGATCAGCGGGCAGAACAGGAATATCAGAGGCAGAGCAGAGACGTAAACAATACCAGGCAGGGGTCGAAGTCACAGGCACAGGTTCAGAGTTCCAAGGTCGGGCAGTCCGGGGTCAAACACAGAGATAGCAGGATGAATAACGCTCAGAAATGTCAGCCGGGGCAAGAACAAGACTTCGCGGTGAGTGCATGTGAGAGTGCTGCTTAAATGTGTGTGTGTGAATGAGGTGCGGTGAGACAATCAAGGCTAATGAGTGAATGGTGACAGCTGTGTGATTGGTGTAATGGTGGATGGGAATGTGTGAGTGCAGTGCATGATGGGAGATGTAGTCCATGGGTGATGTGCAGTTGTAGTGAGTGGCAACCAGATTCATGACATATTGTTGCACATCTTATTGTTTTGCACTTTTTATATTGCACATTTTATTCTTATTTCTCTTTTTTTTACCATATATATGCTCTTGTGTTGTGTTACTTTTATATAATTCTTATTTTTTATTCTTTTGCACTGTCCACTGAGCGGACTTGATTTGATTACATTTCACTTCTGGTTATACCCTGTATAATTTATTATGTGACAAATAAAGAAACCTTGAAACCTTGAGGGCATGCATAGAAGGGATGATTTACCTTTATAAATGACACTTCAACCGCCATTAAACTTTAGAAGAAGAAGAAGAAGAATGGTTGTCGTGCTTGAATTGTTTTGCCTTGTCCAAATACCCACACTTGCAGTCTTGGCAACTTGAGAGTGCATGCTCGCGACAGGGAGTAAGTGCACGAGACTGTCCCAGTTCTTATAAAGTGCCGTGCCCTTAACGCGCTATTCGAGGCTTAGTGTATCCTATTATGTATCATGTTCTGGAACTAAATTGTGAGACTTTTTTTACAGAACACATATTTATTGCATTTTCTTGAGGGACACTGTTGCACTCTCGTATCGCACAAGAGAGCCGCATGTTTAGAAAGCCATGTAAAATGAATGTAAGTTCAACTTTTGTTGAAAAAAGTAGCCTACTCTCTGTGATTCGGTACATTATGCTTTTTGTTTCTAATTGTTTAAGCAACGTAATTAATTATATATAATTTATAAACATTAGGTTAAACATTATGAACTTTTTTCAAAGATAGTCGTGTTTTTGTATTTCTTTGGAGAAACGTGTATTAGTAATATTTAGCTCGATGCGCCCTCTTGTGGCCTCAGGAGAGAAGCCATTGTGAGAGGCTGTGTCATATGGCCCTTTTCCTCTGCGTGGTACGACTCGGTTCGGTACGGCTCGTTACGGCACCGCAGGGCTCGGTTTGTGTTTCCACCGCAGTTTAGTACCGCTTTAGAGTGGGCGGAATTATTCACATTTCGTTATAGTTGTGCCGCCTTTACTGCCGTGACATCATCGTAAACGCGCCACAAACAAACACACAATAAAGGAGCATATCGACGGAATTGTGTTCTTCATTCTCGGCATGTGGATGTTTTTAACAGCAATGGAGAGGCCTATGACAATGCTTGGGATTTACCCCCAGCAGCAGAGACTTTGGAGGCAGTGCCACGGACTGTAGAGGAGGAGGGCAGGGATGTTCATGCAGGAGTGCTGCGTTACTTGAATAGTTACCTATTCATGTAGAATGTTCTGTGAATTATCAATAAACTTCTGAATACTATTTCAAAATGTTCAATGTATCCCTTGTTTTTTTTTATTTATGTGTTGGTTTGTATCATCGTGGCATTAATCATGTCTTTTTCAAGAGGTTACGCGATACAATAATAAATATTTAATATAGTTTGGAGGTACAATTATTCGATCAGATTGTTTTTAATTGAAGCAAAACACATACAAAGGTATAAATATACCTACTCTAAAAATATACATAAGACTTTTTCCTTCCTCGTCGCCCCATCAAGCTCTCGCTGGATCCGCTCCTCTGCTATCAACGAGAGGAACATCTGTACTTCCTCAACAGACAACGAAACAGACATTTGTTGATTGATACAAAAAGGTGCGTTTGTTCAAACAAAAGGTGCGTCCAATCCTTCGCTGGCTGTGCTGATTTAAATCTAGCAGGTCTATTATGTTGGGTCTCATCTCACAAGTTCAGTGATGCAGTAATTTTATGATGAGCAATCAATTTATATTCTCCGGCCAATCAGTGATCAGCAGAGTTTACACGGCACGTTTTGGTAACAGTATGGATCGCTTGGAACCTCAGCCGAGGTGGTAATAAAAAAGTACCAGGTACCAGGTACTGTACCCAGTGGAAAACCCCCCAAAAGTGAACCGTACCGAACCGTACCGTACCATGCAGTGGAAAAGCACCAATAGAGGGAAGATATGTGCCATCAAGATGGCTGCAGCATGGGGACTTCAAACCAAATTGGCCACCTGGTCCCGAACTACGGTTACCATGTTGCTCAGCGGGGGAGTCACAGCTGTTGGGAGTGAAGGAAAAAAGCTAGTGATGAGCTGGGAACAAAGGGAATATGATTCTTCTTTTGTGTGTGTTCGTGATGCGTGGATGGCGGTTATATCCGCGAGTGCTGTGGATAATCTGCGGGTCGGGTAATAAAAAAATGCATTCTGATTATTTGCGGATGGGTCACGGGTGGATAAGATAAATCATTAATGATGCAAATATTAACTACATTTTATAAATAGGCTACAGAAATTTAATAAAGTGTAAATTAACATATTGAAGTTATTCAACAAAACATTCTTTAGTCAAGAGCAGTGAGGGATTTTCTCTGTAATTTGTTGTTTGATTAACATCAATGACAGACGGCACTGCTTTATTAGGCTGTATTAGACTATTACAACACCTGTCACAAGACCTATTTCACGGATTCAATAATTATACACATGAGTTTTTATTTAGCAACTGTTTACATTAACTTAAGACAAAACTGACAATGCTTATGAGGATACTCGCCAAGATGACCACTTTAATGTAATTTTGTGTGTATTTGGCCACTTAAGCGCTACAAGATTTGCTTGCAAACTCAATTTGGTACTCGCAGAGCACGCTTTGGATGTGACTGCAGCGCACAGAAAAGTGCCCTTAAAAGACGTGAAAATATTTTTTTTTTGTAACGATGCAACAATGACTGATTGGGAAATTGACAATTCTGTCAACTGTATACAGAAATGCAAGCTAAAGTCTTGTATTGCAGCGTTCAGCTCTAGATGTGCCGATGTGAAGAGAAGGTCAAAGAAAGCGGTACAACTGAATCACTCATGCTGTTTTCAAATGACTGATTTGATCTGGTGGTTTGTGTGAATTTATTTCTTAATCTAAACTACACGCTATATTGAATAAATGTTTTGCAGTAATTTCCCTAATTTAAAAGTTGAAAGCTGCGGGAATGAGTAGCCTAATGCGATATCCGCACTGAAATTCAGGACCTAATTAAACATAATTCTATTATACACAAGATTATGAATTATATTTCCATGACTTTTCAAAATCTTTCTGGGTTTATTTATTTTTCCAAAACTTTCCAAGCTTGGATATTGCTATTTCAAAATTCCATGACTTTTCCGGGTTTTTCATAACCATACGAACCCTGAATGTGACGATCGGGTGCGGTTATCTAGATCAGACAAAAATATAGGTGTGGGCGGTTGGTGGGTGGATAATTCATTTGAAGCTGCAGATTCGGGTTAGTTTTAGCTAATTCGCGCATCACTAGTGTGTGTGTGTGTGTGTGTGTGTGTGTGTGGGGAGAGAGAAGCAGGAGAAGTTTTTCCTATTTTTTGGAGTCGATAATAAAAAAAAGAAGAAACTTTTAACTTGACCTCAGCCTGGACTCAATTTGTGAATCAACCCACACTTTGGTGTTAGCCTACCTCTCACAATGCCACATATGGTGGAGAATGCAATTCCAATTGTGTAAGTGCTGAGCGGAGATTGGGAAAACCTGACGGTTAACTTTGCTAAGTTAAGTACAAAAGACCACAACACTACAATGGAGGAGTTGTTAAAAGCAATTCTAGAAACTAACCAAATCCAACAACAAACATATGCTGCATTAGTAGAAGAACAAAGACGTGCAAATGAGTTGAAAGCAAAGAAACTTCATTTAAGAATGAGCCAAGAGAGCAACAAAGTCAGGGATAGTGACTTCATTCCCAAAATGGGGGTCACAAATGATGTGGAGGCATACATGTATGCTTTTGAGACAACTGCATATAGAGAAAAATGGCCAAAAGAACAGTGGGTTCTTTTAACATAGGTTAATCACAAAAAGCTTTTTTTAGATTTAGACCCTACAACTACAAATGATTATGATAGCTTGAAAAAATAAATCCAGCAAAAGAAGTCGGACCTTCCCAGTCAGCTGTTTCTAAAACTTGGTGTACGTATAAACAAAATGGACAGATTATAAAACGAAAACATACAGGCAGATCAAGGAAGACATCAAAGAGTCCAGATAGAAAAATCAAAGCAATTTGCCTTGAAAATTAAAAAAATGCACGACGTAACAAATTAAGAACAAACGGGCAGAAACAGTAGTCTGTGTGTGTGACATAACTGTAAGAAACCGGCTGAATGAAATTAGATTTACATATAGAAAGGCTAAATGAAAACAAGCATTATCACCTAAACAGAAAAAAAACAAGGTTACAGTGGACTAAAGAGAAGCAGTCATGGAGTGTGGATGATTGGAGTAAAGTGATATTCAGTGATGAATCACGAATCTGCAATGGACAAGGAGATGATGCTGAAATTTTTGTCTTGTGCCATTCTAATTAAATGTATAAAGATGACTGCCTGAAGAAAACAACCAAATTTCCCAACTCATTTATAATATGGAGTTGCATGTTAGGTAAAAGACCATGGGAAATGGCTATCCTCAACAGTCAATTCACAGGTTTTTATTGAAACTTTTGAACACTTTTCTCATTCCATCAACAGAAAAGAAGTTTCATGATAATGATGTTAGTATAATAATTAAGTATTAATTATTTAACTCAAATTGTGAAACTTGTGAATTAAACAAATTCAATGCACACAGACTGAAGTCGTTTAAGTATGTGGTTCTTTTAATTGTGATGGTATTGGCTCGCATAAAAAAAAAAAAAAAACACCAATCTCAACAATTTATAATACATAAGACCAATAAAAAAATGTTTTAGTGAATTGTTGGCCTTCTGGAAAGTATGTTAATTTACGGTATATGTACTGAATATTTGGTAGGGGCTGCTTTTGCTTTAATTACTGCCTCAATTCGGCGTGGCATGGAGGTGATCAGTTTGTGGCACTGCTGAGGTGGTATGGAAGCCCAGGTTTCTTTGACAGTGGCCTTCAGCTCATCTGTATTTTTTGGTCTCTTGTTTCTCATTCTCCTCTTGACAATACCCCATAGATTCTCTATGGGGTTCAGGTCTGGTGAGTTTGCTGGCCAGTCAAGCACACCAACACCATGGTCATTTAACCAATTTTTGGTGCTTTTGGCAGTGTGGGCAGGTGCCAAATCCTGCTGGAAAATGAATTCAGCATCTTTAAAAAGCTGGTCATCAGAAAGAAGCATGAAATGCTCCAAAATTGATTGGTAAACGTGTGCAGTGACGTTGGTTTTCAAAAAACACAATGAGCCAACACCAGTAGATGACATTGCACCCCAAGTCATCACAGACTGTGGAAACTTAACACTGGACTTCAAGAAACTTGGGCAATCAGCTTCTCCACCCTTCCTCCAGACTCTAGGACCTTGGTTTCCAAATGAAATACAAAACTTGCTCTCATCTGAAATGATGACTTTGGACCACTGGGCAACAGTCCAGTTCTTCTTCTCCTTAGCCCATGTAAGACGCCTCTGACGACAACTGTAGCCAAATTCCTTGATACGTCTGTGTGTGGTGGCTCTTGATGCCTTGACCCCAGCTTCAGTCCATTCCTTGTGAAGTTCAACCAAATTCTTGAATCGATTTTGCTTGACAATCCTCATAAGGCTGCGGTTCTCTCAGCTGGTTGTGCATCTTTTTCTTCCACACTTTTTCCGTGCACTCAACTTTCTGTTAACATGCTTGGATACAGCACTCTGTGAACATCCAGCTTCTTTGGCAATGAATGTTTGTGGCTTACCCTCCTTGTGAAGGGTGTCAATGATTGTCTTCTGGACAACTGTCAGATCAGCAGTCTTCCCCATGATTGTGTAGCCTAGTGAACCAAACTGAGAGACTATTTTGAAGGCTCGGGGAACCTTTGCAGGTGTTTTGAGTTTATTAGCTGATTGGCATGTCACCATATTCTAATTAGTTGAGATAGTGAATTGGTGGGTTTTTATTAAATGTGAGCCAAAATCATCACAATTAAAAGAACCAAAGAATTAAACTACTTTAGTCTGTGTGCATTTAATTTATTGAATACACGAGTTTCACAATTTGAGTTGAATCACTGAAATAAATGAACTTTTCCACGACATTCTAATTTATTAAGATGCACCTGTATATGCACACACACAATCGTGGCCAACATCTAAAGCATTGAAAATCCCCATTTCCACCATCAGGACAATAATTAAGAAGATCCAATCAACAGGTACATTTACAGATGTTCCTGGAAGAGGACATGTGTCAGTTTTTTTTCTCTTTAGTTTATTGTACTTAAATTTTTGTTATTTAATAACTCCATAGTCTAAGAACAATACTGTAAACGTCATAAGTCGTTACAGCCTAAAACTGAGTAGAATAATTCAGTCTCACTGTAACTGTTGATATATTGTGTCCGATAAAAATATGTTGGGTGAGGGATAATGCTGATAATATACATGCTAAACTCATATGTAGATGTGTTACAGTTTATCAGTATATGGAAATTGTTCTTAAAGGGGCCTTACCCTGTATATTGAAACACATAGCATATATTTAACTGGAATGAAGGATACAGAATGTGTTGCATGTTACAGTAGCTTGCTTACTGTATCTCTTGAAGTCCATATGTCTTACTAACAAGATACGATGCTTCTAACCACACGTCAAGAGCTGTAGTTTCAACTATGTAAGTTTGCGAGGATGTTTGTTAGTGCTTTCAGGAAACACACTCTGGAACAACATTTGGGCAGTGACTGCTGACATTTCACAAGTCCACAGGACACAAGTACAGTCAAGAATGCATATTGAGAAACAGCTCATGCCTCTTAGAATTAAGAAGTTGTTTTAACTGCTGTGTCTTTAAAGTTGCCATGAACTGAGAAACCAATATCCATATAAAGCATAGTGTTGCCCAGCGGCAACAGAAAGTTTTTCTAATGCCCCATGTTCAGAACGTGTTTTTTAAATGATTGCAACCAATTAAAATGTTTGAAAAGAATCAAAGAATAGTCCAATAAGGTGTGAGAGCCACAATCAAGCACCATTTGAAGGTGCGACGTCCTGTTCTGGCAAATGGTCACAGGAGCACATGATGTGAGAAGGCGGCAAGATGATTTACTTTAAAATCTTATTTAAAATGACATGAACTGTACATAAAAATGTGTCTGTGTTTGTGTGTATGATTGGATAAAAGCGTCTGCTAAATGACTAAATGTAAATGTATGAAGGTGTAGAAAAGACTTTTGTCAGGTTTTATTATTATTAATTTTTTTTTGCATGTTCAGAAATTCAGTTATTTTTTTCTTTGCCTCAGGGCAACGTTGTGCAATAAGGGGAAAGGAAGCAGGGGTCCACAGCTCCCATCAGGAATTCCCAATGACAATACAAACGGGCAAATAATGTGTGACAAAAAGGGAAGATGCAAGGTTCCTGGCTGCACATGAACCCCCAAAGTGATGTGCAAAATTCTAATGTGCACTTCTGTTTCACAGCAGAGAGGAATTGCTTCTTGAAGTTTAACAGAGTAAAATCATTATATGACACGACATACTACACCAGGGCTGGGAAACTTTGGTCCTGAAGGACCACTGTCCTGCAGAGTTAGCTTCATCCCTAATCAAACACATCAGAACAAGCTAATGAATGTATTTTAAGATCACTAGAAAGCTACAGGCATGTGTGTTTAATTAGGGTTGGAGCTAAACTCTTAATTCGTGAAACATTATTTTACAATACATTTATGCATTTCGCAGACAATTTTATCCAAAGTGACTTACAGTGCATTCAGGTTATACATTTTTATCAGTATGTGTGTTCCCTGGGAATTGAACCCACAACCTTTTGCGCTGCTAAAGCAATGCTCTACCACTGATCCACAGGAACACCTAAATATATTGCAAATACATTGTTACAGTCGTAACCCAATGCCCAATGTTTCATGAAATCAATTAATAAATAGATTGAATTTATTTAATGATACATGAAATCAATTAATAAATTGATACAAGTTTTTAATTGATTTCATGATACATTAAATCAATTAGTAAATTGATTTAATTTATTAATTGACAAAGCACATTATAAATATTCATTCAGTACAATGAACTCACAGCGCTAAAGCTGCGTGATATTCAGGATGTTAAAACACTTCAGCATGATTCAGTGTTTCATACAACTTTAGACATGAAACTTTACCTCATAGCTTTCTAAACAGAGTGGTTTTAGTTGCTCTGAGGAAGAGGAAGTTAAGGCGTGTTTGTGTTGACCACACATGTTGTTTCTTTTTTTTTTCTTTTCTTTTTTGCAGTCAGGTGGTGTTACAACTGTTATTCTATTTCCTACTCAAATGTTTGTTTGGTTCCACAGCTTTATGAAAATGAACAAGATGTATAGGATGAATATGAAGTGTGAAACTCAATAGCAAAATACCGTTAAGTGTACATTTGTTCATAGTATTTCGTGTTCATGTTCACTTGGTCAAAGTTTAAACCACCTGCTACATGCAAGCCTATACGATTGTGTCGTCTATTAAGTGGATCTACCAAGGGAACAATTTATTTACACGAAACTATCATGTGTTGATACCACAAGCAAGAGCTGTGCAGCTGATAGACGTTTCAATACATACAACAAATATTCAAAACAATTAGTATGCAAGCCAGAAACGTTTATTGAGATTTCTTTAACTGATTTTCAGCTGTATGTCAAATCAAATTTATAATCTATAATACAAAGCCGTTTCAGGCTTAAGAAACCTCATTTGCCCAATGGTTTACAACTTTTACAGCTAATGTGAACATGTCAGCACAGTAGTTTTCTATCTACACAAAAGGCCTATTTCTCTCAAATATTGTTCACAAATATGTCTAAATCTGTGTTAGTGAGCACTTCTCCTTTGCTGAGATAATCCATCCACCTCACAGGTGTGGCATATCAAGATGCTGATTAGACAGCATGATTATTGCACAGGTGTGCCTTAGGCTGGCCACAATAAAATGTGTGTGTGTATATATATATATATATATTTACTTTAAAATGTTTCATCATTTAGCAGACGCTTTTATCCAAAGCGACTTACAAATAAGAAAAAGTAACTAAAACTATAAGTTAAAACTCTATAAATACTATATACACACATTTAAGAAAATTGAGAAATTAAATAAAATGACAAATGCATACAACATTTCAAAACTAAACATTTTAATGAAAACAAAAAATAAAGCTAAAAACAATTCAAAATATTAAAACAACAAAAGGTATGAGTATAACAATTATTCTAAAATGACACTGAACTTCCTTGATGGCATGTTAACAGTTTTTATGCTAGTATGCAAGCAGGCTGAGTAATAGCAGTTTAAAGTGGCCACCCGTCAGGCCTCGTCACATTCCTCTGTATCCTGTGACACAGTCTTACAAATGAATGGCATTCTTCTTTTTTATTACCTTTATTGCATATAATATGTATTTAACGCATGACATAGTAAAACATTATTTTAATAAATAGACATTACACTGTAAATGTGAAGGTTTTCATGCTCATTGAGAATTTTTTTTTTTTTTTTACCTAGGCCTGTATATGTATAATATGTATAATATTAAATTTGAGTAATGGTGACTGTAATTATTCCAGTTCATACAAGTGGTAGAGACTAAGGCAATGTCATGAATGACTATATGCAGACCCTTAGAGAAAGGAAAAACATCTTCAAAAAGAAAGGGAGAGATGGAGGCAGAAAAAGGAAAGAAGGAAAAGTATTCATGAGTTCAATGAGCGAGACCAAAGACATAGGTGCAAATAGAGTGGGGGAACTATGACGTCAGAACCCGGAAGAGTAATTTGCAGTGGGTTCTTTCGAGATTTTCCTATGGGGTTTTATAATGATAGATGGCCACAGCATGAACACATTTTAAAAAGCTTCGAGTAATGAACCTTTTTCCGATACAATTGGGTTGAAAGCTTCACTGGATCAGAATGCTTCACTTCGCCATCACTAGCGGTCGGTTCTTCTGTCACAATACAACAGGAGTCAAGGAAGCATGGAACGAGGAGACGAGGAATTCACAAAACCAGAGTCTTTAATCATCCAAATGGGGAACATAGAGCACAGGGAATACATACAAGAACAGACCAAAACTAACTGAAAGTCTGGTGCTTTTAAACACAGGACACTCAGGGAAGAACGAGACACACCTGGAATCAAATTAACATAACATGAGGGAGAAACTAGGTCACAGGGAGCAAAAACACACACAGACAGGTCCATAATCCTGACACAGGGTGGCTGTGAACAGGACTCAATTTAAAGAAGGAGCAAACCTATAATGGAAATATTTTTATGAGTGTTTGAATATGGGATGTGATGTAAAAGTGCAAGGACACACTCAGATGCTTGGGGTGAATTTGCCATTCATTTTCTCAAAAATTAATGTAAAAAATTATATTACAGTAAAAATATTTGACAACTATTTCAGTAATAGTCAGGCTCACTGTGAATAGCAATCACCTAACAGAAAGAGCAAACCTATAAAGGAAATGTTTTTTTATAAGTGTTTGAAAATGGGACATGGTGTAAAAGTGTTTAAAAGTGATGATTGGGGTGAATTTGTCTTTCATTATCTCCAAAACTATATGTCCTTTCATGTCACCATTTTGCCAGCCTACACTTCACATAATAGGCCTGTAGGTGGCAGTTGGGCTTCATTTACTATGATAGTTTCATCAAATAGTAAACAGTGCATCATACATAAATGTAAGGGAATTTGATACTGATTACAATTATTGGGACTTTTGGCGCCGAACAGTTTTGTGCCGTGAGTTGTAGTCATTTAGCATCCATTTGCTCTGCTGATGACACACAGCTCTATCTCTCATTTCGACCAGATGATCCAACGGTATCTGCACAGATATCAGGCTGCCTGGCGGACATCTTGGCATGGGTGAAAGAACATTACCTACAGCTCAACCTGGAAAAGACTGAGCTTCTTGTCTTCCCTGCCACTCCAATTATGCAGCATGATTTCACCATCCAGCTAGATTCATCAACAATTACCCCATCAGCTTCGGTCAGAAATCTTGGTGTAATCTTCGATGGCCAGCTGACCTTCAAAGAGCACATTGCAAAGACTGCTCGATCTTGCAGGTTTGCATTGCACAACATCAGAAAGATCAGGCCCTTTCTGACAGAGCATGCTGCACAACTTCTTGTCCAGGCCCTTGTCATTTCTAGACTGGACTACTGCAATGCTCTTCTAGCTGGACTTCCATCAAACACAATCAAACCTCTACAAATGATTCAGAATGCAGCGGCACGACTGGTCTTCAACGAGCCCAAAAGAGCCCATGTTACACCTCTCTTTGTGTCCTTGCACTGGCTACCAGTTGCAGCTCGCATCCAGTTCAAGACACCGATGCTTGCATATAGAACAACCACAGGCTCAGCACCCACATACTTCCACTCGCTATTACGAATTTACATCCCCTCCAGAATTCTGAGATCTGTTAGTGAGCGACGCCTCGTGATACCATCACAGAGAGGCTCAAAATCACTCTCCAGAACATTCTCTTTCACCATTCCTGGCTGGTGGAATGATCTTCCCACCCCCATCCGGAATGCTGGATCCCTGTCAAATTTTAAGCAACAACTGCTTGTGAAGCCTCTCCTTGTGAAAAGCAAAATGTGCTCTAATTGGCTTGCTGGCCCAGTGCATCGGGATTTGCCAAGCACTTAGATCATGTTCCGGAAACGCCCTTTACAATAACGGTGAGTTTAATCTGCTTAGGTGTAAATATTAAGGATGGAGTCAATTTTGCTATACCAAATTCAAGCCAGATTCAAACAGAATATTTGTGAACAAGAGGATTATGCAGAACATTTGCAAGCACAGATTTTACAAGATGTTTCAGAGTATTTTTATTATTAAAATAAGTCTGACATTAGTACCTAGATTTACTAATTCAAAGTGTGAAACTAGGTTTGTAAAAATAGTGTGATTCCTTTAAGATAGTAAAATAAGTTTGTAGGGATGATTTTAATGACGTTAGAATAAGATTGTTTAACATTATGTTTTAGGACCTTTTAGTTTTTTGTCTCTGTGTCCACCAGAAGTTAACCAAGGAGCACAAGCAAGACTAGAGAAGATTTTTTTAGTGCCTTTACTTTCTGTTTCCATTCTGCTCTGTATGTGAGTATCGAGAGGATAAATTATTTATCAGCATTTTTGCAGATAAATTACTATGAAATGTATATATTATACATTAATTTATATATATATATACACACACACACACACACAGTTGAGGTCAAAAGTTTACATCTCACTTAATTCTGTCGCGTTCCTGCTCGCCGCATCTAGAACACCTCTCCATTATCTGCCGCCCATTCTATCTGCCCCGGGAATTTTCATCAATCGTCATTACTTCTGTCTACATCCCATCACAGGCTGACACTAGCTTGGCTTTGTTCAAACTCCACGATGAGCTCAGCGGATATAACAACAAACATCCTGATGCTGCCTTCATCATCGCCGGGGACTTTAACAAAGCCAACCTCAAGAAAGTCTTGCCGAACTTTCATCAGCATATATCCTGTCCAACCAGAGGACTGAATATACTCGATCATTGCTACACTCCGCTCAAAAATGCCTACAAAGTCCACTCACTGCCAGCTTTTGGCAAATCAGATCATGCCGCCATTTTCCTCACACCGGAATACAAACAAAGGATCGCTCATGAACTGCCGGTGAAGAGGGAAGTGACGCGCTGGTCCTCCCACTCTGAAGCTATGCTACAGGCGTCTCTTGATGACGTCGACTGGGACATGTTCCGGGCGAGTTCATCTGACGTCAACGAATTCACGGATGTAGCATTAAGCTTCGTAAACACGCTAACCGAACAGGCCACTGAAACGGTAACAATAAGGACATTTTCAAATCAGAAACCGTGGGTGGACAGATCAATCCGTGACGCGGTTAATCATCGTACTGCCGCATACAATGCCGGTCTGTTGTCAGGAAACATGAGCGAGTATAAAGCTTCGTGCTACGCTCTCCGGCGTGCAATAAGAGCCGCTAAGCGCCGGTACAGGGAGAAAATTGAGTCACATTTCCAGCTCAATGACTCTCGACGCATGTGGCAGGGACTGAAGACCATATGTTCCTCTGGAAATAACTCCTCCGCAGAGGTGAGAGCAGATCCGTTGCTGGCCGAAGAACTAAACACCTTCTACGGCCGCTTTGAATGTAACGTTAATGGCGGCGGCGCGACTCTGCCGAGCAGCGCGTCAGAAAGCAGCAGACAGAGCAGCGATGATTATGCTATCACCTTTTCAGAGGACGATGTTCGGAGAGAACTAAGGAGAGTGAACGTCAGGAAAGCAGCAGGACCTGATGGGATTACTGGCCGCGTTCTGAGGTCCTGTGCTGATCAGCTTGCTGGTTTGTTTACTTCCATCTTTAATGAGTCCCTTTAAAAAATCCGTTATAATCCCTGTGCCTAAGAACAGTAAACCCTCTTGCCTGAATGACTATCATCCAGTTGCCCTCACATCGACAGTCATGAAGGTTTTTGAGAGACTTTTAAAGAAACACATTTGCTCCTCCATCCCTGCTACCTTGGACCCTCTTCAGTTTGCCTATCGGCCAAATAGGTCTACTGATGATGCCTTCTCCCAGGTCCTGCACTCCTCCCTCACTCACATCGACAGCAAGAATGGCAACTATGTCAGGCTGTTATTAATTGACTATAGCTCAGCTTTCAACACTATAGTCCCCACCAAGCTAGCTGTCAAACTCTCAGACCTCGGCCTAAACACTTCACTATGTGACTGGATTCAAGATTTCCTCACCGCCAGACCACAAGTGGTGAAAGTCGGCCAGTTCACCTCCAACTCCATCACCCTGAACATAGGAGCCCCACAGGGCTGTGTCCTGAGCCCCCTGCTCTACTCTCTCTACACACACGACTGCGTGTCCTCTTGCAGCTCCACTTCTATTGTCAAATTTGCGGACGATACTGTGGTTCTGGGCCTCATTAACAACGATGACGAGGCCGCATACTTGGATGAGGTGGAGAGACTCACATCATGGTGCCAGGACAACTGTCTCTCTCTGAACGTGAAGTTGGGACACACCAAATACCTCGAAGTCAAAAAGAAAGAGAAACAATAGGAAGGGTTTCTAGTTCTCTCTGGGGCCTACATTTTGTTGAACAGTAACTGCACTTCAGGCCTGGCACTGAGGAGTGAGGAGGGACAGAGAGGAAACAGGGATTAGGCTACTAATAACCTGTACAACTAATTAAGGAAGCAAAAGTTGCTATACCTACTGTAATCCTATTCAAAGAGAGAAGATGGTGATGGTAAAATAAGGTAAAAGTCAAGGTAGATTTCCCTTATAGCTCTAGAAGACTAAAGGAAAGGTAAATAAATAGACTGATTTAATTAAATTTCAAATGTAATTAAATTCAGCTTAGCTGAACAGGGATATTCAGCCTGAAACAAAGGTACATAAATGAGATAAATAGAGAAATAAAGCCAAAATGAAGAGTAAAAGTAGAGTGTCCTTATAGCTATAGGAAACTAAAACAAAAGATGTATAAGCACATTGATTCAATTAAATATTGAATTTAATTAAATTAATTGTGGCTGAATAGGGATATTCAGGCTAAATAAACATATAAATGAAATTAGATAAAATAGAGGTAGACTAAAATCTAATTCAAGCCAGATAAAACCCAAGTATATTGGCAGGGCCGGCCCTGGCCAATTTCCGGCCCTGGGCAAGATTTTACCCGGTGCCGCTTCCCTCACATTGAATATTAACTAACTTGAACTAACAATGAACAATACATTTGTAACAGTATTTATTATTTTGTTAGTTTTAGTTATTGACAATTAACCTTATTTTAAATTGTTTCCAGTGAAACTATAAAAATATAGGTGCTAAGTAACTTTATAAATTAAACACAATTATAAATCAAGAATTATTACATCTGGTATTCTTGTTAAACTGTATTAGCATACAGTAGGCTACTGTTTAATCGTAAAAATACATTTGAAAAGTGTTCTATTTCCAGAAGGAACATACATCTTTAAAGTTAATTTTACATAATTTTTTCCTTGTTTAATAAGTCCAGTTATAGTCCTATACAAACATTACTAATTTTGCAAATTCAAATTAAAAATACAATAAATCCCCCAAAACTACACAACTGTAGCGTAAAAAATATGATTAAAACATGTTGTCATGTTACTCAACAAATTACACTTATTAAACAAAATCTTGGATCTCTGGAACTCCCAGAGCTTGTTATTATACTATTATAAACTTTTAGACTATATGCTTTCTAGACTAGGCTAACATAGTTTGTTCACAAACGTTTACCTCATCTAGAGCCTTTAAATGCATATCTACCTCATGTCTTTAGTGAACCGGGAGATAATTCACTACCTCCTCCCTCCTTCGGTTTTTAAAGTTAGACATCAACTTTCTTAGTAGGCTATTCCTCAATATATGCATTATAAACAATATAACAAGAAAACCATAATAAATATAAAAGAATGCCTGTTTTCTGATTACTTATTTTTATGTGTAAATATATTTTTCCTGCGCAAATATATTCCTAAATATCTGATGACTCAATGTGCACTAATTCTTTATTCCTCGAGGGTGCACTGTTTAATACACAATGACCACGTGATGTTTCTCTCAAAATTACCGCAGGCATAAAACAAATGAATATCATCAGAACTGGTTTGAATGGCTTACTGCAGAGCAATTACTGTACGCAGTGAAATATACATTTGATGGTGGATGTGGTGAATAAGCAGCCAGTGATCAAAATATTGATTTTGAAGTTATTGAAAATTATCGTTTTGAGAATATGGAAGAGATCACGAATATGAGCCAGTGGAAGTGTGCTCTGATGATGACAGCGATGGTAAAATCATCTGCTCAAATTGAGCCCTTCCAAGTTTCAAAATGTAACGAAATATGCTTTATTTTATTCTTCTGTAATTGTCCTTAAAATATCAAGAGAGTGTTTTTATATTAATTTTTTTGCTATCACAGCAGTTGATTTGCCCATGCTGGATATATAAGGGTCTCTAAAGACACGAATATCATGATTGGTGAAACATTTATGGATTTAAGGGCTAATTTATTTACATTTACATTTATATTTATGCATTTAGCAGATGCTTTTATCCAAAGCGACTTACAGAGCATTCAGGCTATACATTATACATTATTTGACCATAATCATTCATTACATCACATTACCTCTGTCTTTGTCCCATTTTTATTCTTCTCTTATTTAATTTTCTTCCCTGGGCAGTGTGGGCACCAGAGGGCTTCGGTCTTTTGGACACAGTGATAATTTATAAGTGAACATCTTTACAATCAGGAATCTGATGTATGTGGAAGTGTGGCTGTGCGGGAGAAGATCATGTGTCAAACTGAGGAGAGCAATAAAATTGTTGTTTTTGTTGGACGATCGCTTTTTATGTAACATTTTAAATGTATAGTATTGAAGTAGAATTGGTAATAAAAAAATGTAATAAATAAATACATCTTTACTCATTTTGGCGCCCCAAGCATTTGCCTATTCCGCCTATGCCATGGGCCGGCCCAGTATATAGGTTTTGACGGAGAGTGAAATAGTGAAATAGACTAATAGTGAGGGGGTAGAGAGAGAGGGAGGGGTAAATTGTTTAAACTAGTGATGGGGGTCTTAGACATATACTTTGTGGAGTTTCGGAACCTTGGTCATTTTTTTTCTCTTTTCGAATCCATGATTTGGAGCGTGCACCAAACTGCTAAAGTCATGTGATTTCAGTAAACAAGGCTTCTTTACACACCATAGCTGTTTCAAATTGATCTGAAATTTTAATGGTTTGATGCTAGTCCTCATGAACCAGTGTCCATGATTTGTGTGTGATCTTGTATCAATTTGATAAATTCATTCACATTTAGTGACACATATTTAAATGTCTCCTATTAGTTTACTGAAATATAACTAATTAAAATACCCTTAATGTTTAGGGGTATTAGGGATCATTGATTGCCTTTAATTGATTACACCTTCAATAACACATTGGTTATTGGTTTGGTATTGGTTTGGTGTTTCATTGAATTGAGTTTTCACTGCACTTCCACGTTCTGACCAGCAGGGGTTACCAGCACAGAGCGCTTCGAAACAGTGAATCATTTTTGGCACAAATGGTTCATTTGATTCAAAGCTTTGAGAAGCTTTGTCTCTCCCAACACTAGTTCAAATCAAAGTCCCTTAGTCTAAAAGGTTCCAAAGTCTGTAGTCTTTGGTTTAAAAGTTACACTCTACACTACACACTTCCGGGGTCACGTGTTGCTAGGAGACCAATGCAAGCTCACAACACAGCCCAAGCTGAGCAGCGGTTGATCCGTGCTGTGAGCATGCACAGGAAACTCAGATGTGGTCAGATGAGGTGTGCTCAGTCATGACGTCACATGCAACTCATTCACAAATCAAAACAGCATGTTCACTTCACAGGCAATGGTAAATTAGTTAGCTAAACTAGAATAACACCATTTGACGTAAATGCTTCACATGAGCGGATCAGTATGAATGCAATGATACGTAACAAATAATAAGGCCTTAAATCGGTGAAATGAGGAGCATCGCTCAGATCACTGTTGGACTTCAAATGTCCTGCATGTTCAAAATTGAAGGAAGGCAATCTATAAAAAGTATTGAAATTTATTGATCAGAAATTACAGCGCTGGGTTGTTCTCAGGCACAAGCCTCACAAAGAAACAACACAGAAACACATTTTTGCATCGTCGGGTGTCAGCTTCTCATTGGCTGGGGATCCGCCCTGGACTCCTCCAATCAACTCCTACTTTTTTGTCCTTTTGCCCAGATGCAGTGTCAGCTTTTCTGCAAAAATAACACATGACAGAGCCCTAGACTCTGCCCTATTCTAAGTAATCAGATATCATTATGTGTGTGTGTGCACATTCCATTGCGCCCTACTTAGCCGTTGACCTCCCATATTGACCCCCACATACCACATTCTACAGATAACACTTTAGTATCAGCTCAAAGGTTTTCCCACATTCCTGCAAGCACAAATAGTCCAAAACACCAACAATGAATTCCTTCAATCATTGACCACACATCGATATATTGGTTTTGCACTCATATAATTAGCATAACATCATTTTCAAAAGGTTAATATCCCTCAATCCCTCTCTTGACCTCTGAAAGAGGTCACACATCAGTTTCTCTCGTCATCATTTTTGTTAGGGGTTACTGGAAATAGCATAGACAAAACTGGTATATTCTCAAATCCTGCAGCTATTTGGTCAGCCAATTTATATTTCTCAGGGACCCCCCTGGGAACCCCATGATATCTATATACGTGGGACTGTTTAGTGATAAGTCTATGGTAGCTCCTCGTTTTCTTATCACATGACGTCTTCTTCAGTTTGTTAATTGCCCTGTCGTGTCTTTATTCATTTCCACTACCCTCTCTCCTATCAGCGTCAGAGGTGCTCCTAATCGAACCATAGCACACAAGCCTATCGTGGGAAAGGATTATGGTTGCCAGTTTCGCAGTCATCCACAAATGAAGGGGGGGCACATAGGTATACATCATATCCTCTCCATTAACTATTCTTTCCCTGACAGTTAAAACCTGAACATATATCAAATGTAAATGACGTGGTTGAATCTTCTTCATAGTCCAGTTTTATACCACCATATTTTGTCAGACACGTGTCCCTCTCTAGTGATCTCTTAGGCCTGGTTACGTTTGAGTCTTGCTGTAATTTTTCTATGCCTAAAATAATACCTACGATAGTGATGGAGATGATGAGGAGGAAACCCATACATGGCCAATCCCACAGTCTCATTTTTTGTACCTTCTTCAAACACAAAATCAGTATGAAAAATTAACACATTAAATACACATTAAAACCTTAACTCATACACTTGTAATTAATGAAAACGTGATTATATGAAATTAAATAAAACTCATAAAAACTTGTGAAATTAATTATAATGAATATATGGTTATAACTATGTCTACTCCTGTGAAAACTTCACTTAAAATGTTCTGGACTCTTTGGGAGTCTAGTTTGTCCAGACTACGCCCCAGCCAGGGTACAGAAACACTTTTCACTCTGTGTTCTACACACCAATCTCTCATGTGTTTTCTTTTTGTGATTAAATTAAAAAAAAAAAAAATTCTGCCGTCTTCTTCCTGTGTCACTGTACATTCACCAGGTTTTTTGTTTTGTGGTCTCACTTTTTCCACCCCATATTTGTCTTTGAATGTCACTGCAATACCTGCACCATATGCACAATCTGCACTTACACAATGTGCTAAGGGTTCCTGTGGTGGGCTTGAAAAAATATCACCTTTTCTGTGGACCTGTATGGGACTGGACAGTAGGGGTCTTCACACACACATGAGTTATCACCTTCGTTCTTACTCTCACCCTCCCTCTCTTGGACCTGAGTCCTCAGGTCCACTGCAGTTTGTGCCAAAGACCTGCTAGGGGGATCACATGCAGCACAGGAAGACAAATGATACCAGCTGTCGCCTTTTCCTGCTAGGCGAACACAATGCAATGTTCTTGAGGTGACTCTCAGAGGTTTAGACCATCTGGCCTCGTTCCACTTCCTACGGAATTTTTCAGTCTGACCCACTCGGTTGGCGTGGGAATCGGTTCTGGTTCATTGTCTGCAGTGACCTGCTGGGAAAATTTTAATCAAAGCAGTTAGTTTGTCAAAATAAACACAGTGTGATAAAGGTGTGATTTGGTCAGGTCTCAGTGGCGTTGAAGGTCCAGGGAAAGAACGACCTGTAAGCAACTCAAAGGGTGTACAAACATTAATATCAATGGAAGGGCAGATAACCACGTCAATTTGGTCTGTGCACAGATTTTAGCCAATTTCCGTTGTCGCAGAGGTGAAAAGGTGAAAGCTGCCGGATTTACAAATGACATGACTGAATGTGTGGTGAGAACAGTCACCTGATGCCCCATGACTATGTGTGATGTTTTTTCAATTATCTTAGCTAGGTCTGCTACAAACCTAGCACAGGTTGGCTGACGTTGTTCAATACCATCCAATAGGACACTGACATACATCAAAACTCTTCTGGTCCCTGTCTGGTTTTGAAATAGGACCCCATGTGCACTGTTTCCTGTTTCAGAGACATCCAGAAAGAAACCTAGAGAATAATCTGCACAATTTAGATGGGCTGCATGAGCCATTTCTGTTTTTAAGGCAATAAAAGCTTGTTCTGCCTCAGGGGTCCATGTCAATTCAGCCTTTAAATTTGTCATACCCTGTTCTTCACAATCTGTCTTAACGGTGTGGTCAGCGAGACGTACATAGGGATGTAGTTTCTGCTGAAGCCAGTTAGGCCCAGGAAGGAAAGCATGTCCTTCACTGTTAGTGGCTTGAGATGTGATAAAATGCTATCACGTTGGCGGTGGGAGAGTGTGGAGCCCTGAGCTGTGATTAACCTTTCCATAAAGGTAACTGATGGCCTGCTGACTTGCAATTTTTCTCTGCTAACCTTAAATCCTGAAGCATATAGCAGTTGCAATATTAAGTTAGTTGCCCATAGGCACTCTTCATTTGTTGTGGCAGCGAGTAATAGGTCATCAACATACATTATCAAGACACAGTCTGGGGGAAGTGTGCATTTTGTCAATTGTTCTTTTAGTACTTGATTAAAAATCCCTGGTGACAGGATGAAGCCTTGTGGCAATCTGTTATAAAAGTACTGGCGGCCTCTGTAGGTGAACGCCAAACATGACTTACCACTACACTCATTAGGGATGGGGAAATGTCTAATTCTACCCAATAAATGTCAGTTGCCTCCCTTAATGGCCCTCCTAACAGAACATTCTGTCTGCAACCTGTTGGAGCAGTCTGTGAGCAATCAACCTGTGTGCCATCTGGAAAAGTCACTATCACCCCTTGTGGTGAACATAAAATACTAGCCCCCAATTTAATAAGTAAATCCCTTCCAAGCAGAGGTACAGGAGCATTCGAGGAGTATAGAAATGAGTGTGTCAGGCTTTGATTCACAACCTGGACGGTTAATTTTTTTTTTTTTTTTTTTTTTTTTTTTTGCCAATGTTCTAACCCACCAGAGAAACCCATGACTCCCACTGTTTTATCACTTAGATCTTTGTCTGTGATTGTGCCTCTTGTTACAGTGGAGTATGTAGCTCCAGTATCCACCAGAGCCCTTAGTGGTTTGTTGTCAACCACTATTTCCATGAGGGGTTCAGCCATTCCCCTCACGGTGGTTCTCTGTGGGCCCCTTCAACAGTCCCCCGCGTCTCCCTCCGGGCCCCATGTTGGGTGCATAGGCGCCTGTAGGTTGGCTGGAGACGAGTGCTGTTGCCCCGGGTATCGTGAGGTATGTGGTCCCCTGCCACGACCACCAGGTCCACCTCTGAGAGGACCCCATCCCCCTGCAGGTGGTCCTGTGAATTGGCATCCCCTCTGCTGTGAGGGGCAATCTGCTTTCCACTGTTCACTGCTGCAACACACAAAACATCCCCCTCCTTGCTGTGCTCTACCTCTGCCACCTTTTCCTCTATATCCCATATTTCCACCCCTCTGGACTCTATTTCCTCCCCAATCACCCATCTGTGACCATGGTTTTTGGTATGTTGACCCCTGGTCATACCCAAAATATGGGGAAATAACTGAAAGGGGTAGGTGGGTCGTTCACAGACTGCTGAGACATCTGCTTGGTTTTCTTTGAACCACTAGCTCTGGCTAAGTCTAATTGCAACTTGAGCAATTGATTTTTTGTCTTCTCTATCTCTTGTTCTTTCTGCTATGGGGAATGTAACTTCCCCGTCTACATTCATGGTGCCTTTAATTACTATTCTGAGACCTTCCCTTCCCTCATCTTCACTTTCATTCTCACTTTCCTCATCTCCCTCATCTTGTGATCCTTCCCTACTTTCTAGTTCTCCCTCATTAGTCCCCTCTGCCTGGTGAAATCTCTCACTCTGTCGTGTTCCTGATCTCTCCTGTGGGTCTGGCCCTGTAGTGCCATCTAGCCGGGCTGTTAGTAGTTTTATTTGTTCTTTCATCATATCTAACTCAGCCATCTCCACATCCAAAGCTGTTTCCTTTACAGTCACTTGAACTTGCTGTAAATCTTGGTTTGGTATGTAGGGCGGCGGCCTTACTGAGTGTAAGTCCGGATACAGGCTTGGAGGCGGGGCAGATGCGGTCGGGTCAGAAACACTACCCCGTGTACTTCCTGACTTTTCTGTCATTCCTTTCTCAGATTTCCCTGCCTTCACATGCTCTCCCCCACCCTTCTTAGTGGGACTCAAGGCGGTTGCAGTAAGTGCAATTCTGGTCCACAACCTGATCTCAGTTCTATATTCTTCTTCTTGGTTGGAGTATTTACCCCTTTTCTCATTTTGGAGATGTAATTGGTCTTGTAATTTTTTATCAAGACCTCTATTTCTTTACACATTGCCACATCAAATGTTCCCCTATTATTATTATTATTGTTGTTTCCTTCAGTGATTTACCTCTCTAATCCCAGGCCTTTAATTAATTGTTAATCTTCACCAGGCTCATCAGACGAGGATCACTAAAAGTATTCGACCCCTGATTTCCACTTGGATTTTTTCTGGGCGGAGGACTTATCACTTTTTATAGAATTTAGACTTTCTCAAATATTTTAAAATAATACCAATGTGTTTTTTAGTTAATAATTAATCTTTCTCATTGCTCCATTCATTTGGATTACCATAATATTCATAAACTCTGTACATTTTACTCTGCTTTGGATGAGATTTTCATCCTTTTCTCTCCCTCTCC
This sequence comes from Schizopygopsis malacanthus, assembly GCA_027474115.1. NCBI lineage: Eukaryota > Metazoa > Chordata > Actinopteri > Cypriniformes > Cyprinidae > Schizopygopsis > Schizopygopsis malacanthus. The sequence continues at coordinate 7,261,145 of CM049876.1, read as the reverse complement.
TGTTTGAACTCATACAGACACAGACAAAGGAAAATTACCAACAGGTCTCATTCTCTTTTCGGGAATGAAAAATCAATCAGTTTTTATCTTTTCCTTTATCAATAATTCAGTTAACAAATTTTTATTCTCCATAGCTCTAATTTTGGTGCTAATAACACCAACATTTTGTCGGGATTATCCCATCCGTTTTCAATACATATCTGACTCCATTTATTTTTCCCAAATTTTCTTCTCTTTCTTGTGATTCTTGGGCTCTGATTGAGCCACTAACATATCTACTACGTTATCCCACTGCATTGTAACTGGGGGACACCCGTACTCCTCACATTCTCTCTCAAACTCGGACATTTTCCTGATATCAATCAACACTCACAATATTATTAACACGTATATTTTAAACCTCATTCAGCATAAAACAATAATCAGGCAATGTTTAATACATTCAGACCACACACAACAAAGAATAGGACAGTAATATACAACAATAATATAATACAGTATACCTTGCAAGGTGTCTATAGGACTTTAACCCACAGACAATTGACTACCTGATATCTGTTACGGCCACCAACCTGAAGGGACTTTAACCACTCCACCTGGCTACCTGATATCTTTTACGGCCACCAACCTGAAGGGACTTTAACCACTTCACTTGGCTACCTGATATATTGAGCGGACTTTAACCCTCAATTTTTCCGTTCCTTTTACGGCCGTCAGAGTGAATGGACTTTCACCACTCAGTTGACTACCTGATATACTGGGCGGACTTTAACCCCTCAGTTTTCCCCAATGTCTGTTACGGCCACAACTCTCAGTTGCTACCTGACAATTTTTTCTGATCAACAGATATCAATATTTTACTAATAAATGGAACGGAATACAATTCAAATTCAACACAAGAAATTTAGAATATCCAATTTGCAGAAGTTTGATTTAACAGGTTTCTGCTTACCTTGGTTTTAATCGGTCGACCGTGTGTTGAACCCGAGTTCGTTCCGTCCCGGAACCTCGGCCCTTGCCGGATCTCTTATGATTAATGCCTTTTTCCTCAATCACGTCGGGGTCACCAATTGTTGGACTTCAAATGTCCTGCATGTTCAAAATTGAAGGAAGGCAATCTATAAAAAGTATTGAAATTTATTGATCAGAAATTACAGCGCTGGGTTGTTCTCAGGCACAAGCCTCACAAAGAAACAACACAGAAACACATTTTTGCAGAGTCTATATAGTATGCATCGTCGGGTGTCAGCTTCTCATTGGCTGGGGATCCGCCCTGGACTCCTCCAATCAACTCCTACTTTTTTGTCCTTTTGCCCAGATGCAGTGTCAGCTTTTCTGCAAAAATAACACATGACAGAGCCCTAGACTCTGCCCTATTCTAAGTAATCAGATATCATTATGTGTGTGTGTGCACATTCCATTGCGCCCTACTTAGCCGTTGACCTCCCATATTGACCCCCACATACCACATTCTACAGATAACACTTTAGTATCAGCTCAAAGGTTTTCCCACATTCCTGCAAGCACAAATAGTCCAAAACACCAACAATGAATTCCTTCAATCATTGACCACACATCGATATATTGGTTTTGCACTCATATAATTAGCATAACATCATTTTCAAAAGGTTAATATCCCTCATCACCTACAACAGTGCTGAAAGTGAGGATTTCTTCGCCCAACGTCAGACTGATTTATTCTGGTACCATTTAAATGGCAAGTGCTAATCTGAGATGTCTTCGTCGGAGATGACTTACACATTTACATTTCTTTGCCCAAAGTCAGATTATTATTTTCTGGAACCATTTATACGGGCTGCTAGCAGGGGCGGACTGGGAGAAAATTTCAGGCCGGGAAATCTCACACCCATCCAGACAATCCCATACACCCACAACAGAACAACTGAAACATGGGCTACCCTATTAGCCTATTTTTATGACCATCACATTAAAAAGGTCTAAGTCTTTAGTCGGGGCTGTAAAAAATAATTAAAGGTTCTCTTTTCAACTGCACCTTCACTTTCCTTTCCCAATATTTCTGTTACTCCCTTTTTTTGTACCTGTCACTTCTATACCAGCAGATCTACTGTTATTAACAGAACTGTGTTCACCTTGTTGCAAAACAACCACCTCATTGCAATTTGTTTGCACATAATGTTGTTGTTTCTCTTAAAATGACTTAAATACCCAAGATTTAACAAACCTTTAATTCATACAAATATAGTAAAAAAATAAAAAATAAATTCTAAATGCCAAAATTAGTACATTGAAAAACCTAATCGGTACACACTATTTTATTTTTGGGCTGACTGATATTTTTGTGTTGCCATTTGCTCAATTGTTGTGTTGCCATCTCCCTCCCTTTCTGTACACTAAATCCATGTTAATATCTGCCTGCTACATTTATTAATGTAACTTTCCAATCGATAATGATGTCCTTTAGCACAGTTCTGACTGATGATAATAATGGGGTGCTAATGACAGCCTAAAAGGTGAAACGTCCCGGTGCTCCCAATGGCCAGTCCGCGCCTGGCTGCTAGTCTGAGATTTATTAGTCAGAGAAGGCTTATACTCTACTAACAACAGAAATTAGGATTTCTTTGCTAATATCGTGTTAGTTTCTTATCGTACAATTTGGATTAGCATTGAATAACTTCTGTACTGTTTGGAGAACAGAAACTGTTACGTGCACATATAATAAATTAATAAAAAGTTATGAGACAAAGACATAAGATTGATTACTTAGTCTGCTTGCTACAATGTTTAAAATGATGCCAAGGTTCTCCACCATTTCTGTAGTAAATTAGCTCAAGAGGGAATATTAATAATTTATCACAACACTTTATAATTAATTATGATATTTTGATAAGTTAATAGATTTAGCTCGATAATTTAGAATTTACTGTAAAATCAATTGACCGGATCGTCTATTGAATATTCAGTGTTGATTATTTATGAATTCAAAGAAATCTTAATGTCCAGGGTAAGAGAAATAATTTTTTTTAAGCTACAGTACAACTCAGAGCATGTAACAAGATCAAAATCGTTAAATTGACTTTGTTGTAAGCAGGGAATCAGAAACTAATACTCATATATATTGTGCACAAAGTTGTATTAACTAAATCACAAACTCATAACTAAACAAATAGACACACACACAAATCACGCATACATGGTATATGGGAAGGGTAAGTGAGATTGGATGAATGAAACCGGGGGAATGAGGTTGAGTTGACCATCTGAAAGAACCATCAGTATCCAATTCAAAGCACAGTATACAATAGCTTACAACAAACCTCTGTGTGTTGAAAGGAACGATACTTGCATTGGACTTAGCTATGGAACGAGAGTCTTGTGAAGCCTCTGAAGAAAGTCTGGATGGTTCTATTCGATGGCTGAAGTTGCACTTTCTTGAAACTCAGAGATTGTTCTTGACTCTGTTGTGGTTGAGAGAGTCCTCACTCCTAAGTAAGCACATGGCTGGGTGTAAAATGAGGCATGTTGGCCCTGTGGGCTGCAGTGGAAAGAGATGAAGATAGAGAGAAATGTCTGAGCGAGGGCATTTCCATGATGGCGAATTCCAGGGTTGAGTGAAGATGAACTCCAGTGGTATTGGTCTGACACTTTGTAGTCAAGAGCCACCTCCCCAGGCTGGGGAGACCGCACACGGTTCTATGCTAGGGCCTGCCGGGCGTGCCCGCACCGGTTCATCTGCTCCATGAGTCCAACCATACAGGCAGCAATCGGAAGATTTAGCAGAAGAAGAGGTACGGACCTGTGCTTGAGCCCTTTAAATTCAGGGAAGAGTCACACCTCTCAGGATGGGCTTGACCAATGAGAAATGCTGAATTTTCAAGAGGGAATCTGTAAATATTGCGGAGTTTTATGACACTTTGTCTGAGAGCATTGTTTGAATGGCTCTGGCAGTCTATACTTTGATTAAATTACAAACATACATGGCATTATATGAGGAGGAGGGGCGGACTTACCCATTAGGCAAAGGTAGGTGACTGCCTTGGGCCCCCAAAGCCAAGGGCCCCCTAAAATGCTTTTCAAATGCGAGATGCGCTGTAAGCGCAGACACGCAGACAGTTGCGGTTTACGGTGTTTATTACCATGACAATCGTATGCATGCCCAACCTGAACGTGCTTCTTGTGTATCCTGCTTGTAGCAAATGAAAATATCATGGATCTAAAGCTGACTGCTTCGCGAGGTCTTGCTTTCCCAGCGTGTGCACACCCCTCTCTCTCTCTCTCTCTCTCTCTCTCTCTCTCTCTCTCTCAGTTAAAACATAGTGTTGCTTCTCTAATTTTACATGCAAGAATAGCCGAAATCACAGCACATCTATTGACTTTATCTTATGTGTAGCCTATTTGATTTTATCAGACGACGGCTCGATTATGAATCAGAAATTTTGTGCAGATTAACATCTTGAAATTAGTTGCGTTTCAGTCACTATTTCATACTCATTTCATTGTCTGACAACAGAAAGAGTAATATATATATATATATATATATATATATATATATACATATACTATATTGCTAAAAGTATTGGGTCACCCCCATCTAATGAACAGGTTTGACTAATGCATCAAAATACAGTATGTGGCACAGAGAGACAAACAAATGTAATAAATAATACATTTACATTTTGCATGTTCAGAAGAAGTGAGCAGTCTTGTCCTGCGAAAATGTAAATTTTTACATTTTTTGCAAACAGGTTTGTGTAAGTTATTTGCTCAGTGCAAAGAAAGAAAAGTTAAGTGTTCCTGTGGCTCAGTAGTTAGAGCATTGCGTTAGCAGCGCAAAGGTTGTGGGTTCAATTCCCAGGGAACACACATACTGACAAAATGTATAACCTGAATGCACTGTAAGTCGCTTTAGATAAAAGCGTCTGCATAAATGTAATAGGAACCTGATTTTTCATGTGTTTAATATATATATATATATATATATATATATATATATATATATATATACTGGTGCATCTCAATAAATTAGAATGTCATGGAAAAGTTCATTTATTTCAGTAATTCAACTCAAATTGTGAAATTTGTGTATTAAATAAATTCAACGCACACAGACTGAAGTAGTGTAAGCTTTTGGCTCAGATTTAACAAAAAACCAACAATTCACTATCTCAACTAATCAGAATATGGAGACATGCCAATCAGCTAATCAAATCAAAACACCTGCAAAGGTTTCCTGAGCCTTCAAAATGGTCTCTCAGTTTGATTCACTAGGCTACACAATCATGGGGAAGACTGCTGATCTGACAGTTGTCCAGAAGACAATCATTAACACCCTTCACAAGGAGGGTAAGCCACAAACATTCATTGCCAAAGAAGCTGGCTGTTCACAGAGTGCTGTATCCAAGCATGTTAACAGAAAGTTGAGTGGAAGGAAAAAGTGTGGGAAAAAAAGATGTTAACGCACTCGGACGGGTGGGTCACTGTGATCTCTGAGCTGTGAGCTGACCCCCTAATGTGTCACACCCATCTGTTCAGAAGCTCATTGGCTATCAGATACGTCAGTCATTTGCAGACTCTAATGCAATCGGGTCGATATACTGTCCGTCAAAATAGGGCTGCCCCATGTCCAATGCAGGACGCTCTTTGGCTATAGCTGACTGTAGGACCTCTCTAAGATGCACCAATTGGCTCAAATAATGTGTCCATCAAAAGGACAGAGTTCAGCGGCCATTTTGAGATAAGGAACTTCACTTTGTTTACATGTGAACACAAGTTACATTATAGAAAACGCAGAAGAATTGATAGCTCCGTCTGGTAATTTGAAATGATACAAATACATTCTGTGGATGTTTATCAACAAATGCATGTGTTATGGACTAAATATTGCATGGAATTGGATAGCCTGGACCCTTTCCAGCGTAACAACATCATTATTGTTGAACTTTTATGGATAAGTGGAGGCTTCATGGGTGAGTTCCTTCAGTATTTGTTGTTGTTTATTTAGTTGTTGGTGGTCTGACAAAGACACTGATTATACCTGCTGTGTTTATTATATCTTAAAATGGTTTGCAGAGTTCGAATCACAAGAATCTCAGCTTTCCACCGATATATGACATGTTCAGCTTTTATGTAAATTTTTTGAGTTTTTGTGTCTGATGACTTTACCCCCATCACCACTAGGCGGGACGCCGGCGTAAAGGGTTTTACGCGATCCGTAAAAGGTTTTAAATGACCATGGTGTTGGTGTGCTTGACTGGCCAGCAAACTCACCAGACCTGAACCCCATAGAGAATCTATGGGGTATTGTCAAGAGGAAAATGAGAAATAAGAGACCAAAACATGCAGATGAGCTGAAGGTCACTGTCAAAGAAACCTGGGATTCCATACCACCTCAGCAGTGCCATAAACTGATCACCTCCATGCCACGCCAAATTGAGGCAGTACAGTAATTAAAGAAAAAGGAGCCCCTACCAAGTATTGAGTACATATACAGTAAATAAACATACTTTCCAGAAGGCCAACAATTCACTAAAAAATTTGTTTTTTTATTGGTCTTATGAAGTATTCTAATTTGTTGAGATAGTAAATTGGTGGGTTTTTGTTAAATCTGAGCCAAAATCATCACAATTAAAAGAACCAAAGACTTAAACTACTTCAGTCTGTGTGCATTGAATTGATTTAATACACGAGTTTCACAATTTTAGTTGAATTACTGAAATAAATGAACTTTTCCACGACATTCTAATTTATTGAGATGTACCTGTATGTGAACAAGTTCTTTGAAAAACATCTATGACCTATAAGACATGTCTTCATGCTCTGTTAACAATGGTTTAATAATAAACATATTGCATAAATAATCCATATTTGTCCAAGCCCATGTTGAATAGAGTATTAAAAACGTTAACATTTAGAACAGATATAAATGTGCGATCATGTTGCGATTATTGGCGAATTATGTCATGACAATCATGCGATTAAATATTTTAATCGGTTGACAGCCCTAAGTTAAAATTACTCAAATAAAACAAAGGCTTACTGGTAACTCATCAGTGGAGTTTCCTCATCAATATAGGCTATATTCACACTTTTCTTATTCAAACTAATTCAAGTTTTTATAAGAATGAACATCTGAAGGGAACCGATTGTCTTCAGAAAAGTTTAGATGGAATTTTAATTTTACCTGATAAAGTATAATTTATGAGCTGAGCACTGCTTTGTGTACAACCATTGCCATTTTAAATAATTTATACTTCTGACTCATCCCCTTTCTTTAAAAAAAAAAATGGTTTAGATGTTCAATTGTGAGGTTTATCATTTTATAATTTATTTAGTTTTTTGTTGAAATTTGTATCTCAACGGTAAATCAAATGCTATTTGGTGGTCTACAACATTAAATAATAAAAGTGTTTGCTAATGAATAAACGTAAATGAAAGAATCCCATTATAACATGCACATGAAAAATGTAGAAACATTGAATACAAATATGGGGCACCATTGTGCGGCAGCAAGCATCACGTCAAAAAAGGAACCTCAAGGTTTATCTAGGTAAATGTGTGCAAATGTATAGAGCCTTATTCCTATATTTGCCTTGGGCCTTCGATTCACTAATTACGCCCCGATGAGGAGGTGGTGTACACCAAAGTGAGCATCATCAAATGAGCATTAAAAAGGTCTAACACTCAAGCTTCATATCGATCTCGACTTAGTTTTTCATTTACATAATTCCTGGCACTGGAAGATTTAAAAAAAACTAATCTTGTCTTTTTGGTTTAGTTTTGTTTACAAAAATCACATTATTTTTTCTCAATACTTTCATTTTCGTTTACAAAACTTTATTTATTTTGCAATACTTAAATTCTCTTGCAAATATATGCGGCATTAAATTGACTTCATACCAACCACGTTACTATGATAAAAACATGATAAATATGTGGACATTTACATAATCCCTTTCCCATAAAAGGCGAATTTAAAACAAATATCACAATGAAAACTAACTTTATAATGCTGGAGGGGGCCGCTTGAATTATCTGAATGTCAAACATGTTGAAATAATGGGACAAACAGTATCGATGGGAGTGTACATTATTGATTCACACAGTAATCAAATCTTCAAGAGTGACATTATTTATGAACAGACTATGTTTACGTTGTACTAAATATTCCTGTTTTAATTGATTACTTTGGTAATGAGGAGTAGAAAGTGCATAATATCAGGACCAGATGATCTGGTAGTCTCAATAATAATTAGTTAACCAGTTAATGGTCAAATTTTGACCAAAAGCTGTTAGTTGACCAGACCCGTTACATTCTCTGCAGCTTGACAACATATGAGCAGATCTGTGGAATAAACAACACGCACACACACACACACACAATGTGGTTGTGCCATTAAAACACCATTCGATTTATTAGTCTGCAGAGCTCAGAAAAATATTCATGAAGTACATTAAACTTGTGCTGAAGCTGTATGTTCTTTATGGCGTTAAAACACTTCAACATGATGCTGTCTTGCTCTTTCACGTGTCTTTAGAGAAGAAACTTTACCTCAAAGCTTTCAGGCAAATAACGGGTTTAACCACAAATCAAGAGGAAGTCAGTTTCTCTGACCACATGTGTAGTATTTTATTCCGTTCATATGCAAAATGTATTCCATCATCACAGGGGCGTAGCCATCATTTCAGAAGTGAGGGGGACAGAAATGTATTATATATATATATATATATATATATACATACAGGTGCTGGTCATATAAGAATATCATCAAAAAGTTGATTTATTTAACTAATTCCATTCAAAAAGTGAAACTTGTATAATGTATACATTCATTCCACACAGACTGATATATTTCAAGTGTTTATTTCTTTTAATTTTGATGATTATAACTGACAACTAATGAAAACCCCAAATTCAGTATCTCAGAAAATTTGAATATTGTGAAAAGGTTCACAACATTTACTGGAGAAAATTTTAATACATTTCATTATATACAGTACACAATTAATAATATTACTTCTTTTTTACTGGCTGTAGAAGAGAGTAGGTGGTCTGGTCCTGGTCTGGTCTTGGGTATGGTCTGCTTCTTTTTGAGGACTTGGAGAGATCAACTTCAACATACTGAAAGAAGAAGATCATACAAATTAATGGCCATAAACATTATATAAGATATTATGTATAGTCAGTTGGTCATTATTTGAAAAAGAAATTATTACAATTCATATAATGTACGCTATTGGAAGTTGGGGGATTCAGTCAAAAATGGTTACTGATGTATCTTACCTGTAGATCATTTGTGTTTTGAGATTTCTCTGAAGTTCTCTTACTTATTTTAGTTGTACCAAGGCAGCTCTTCGCCAAACCTGAAACAACACTGAATACTGTAACTGCGATTGTGAGAGTTAAGAAAATTAGCACATTTATGCTTGAATTTGTGTAGATCTTTTGTGTAGATTACAGTTAATAATAAATCTAGACCTTAGACCTTCACCTAAAGTTCACCTAAAAAAATTTAAATAAATAAACAAGCACACACCTATGCACACACTGTACCGATCAAAAGCACATTCAGCAGGACAGATGGGATGAGCAGAATTATCCATGGTGTCTGGTGTTGTGTACAGTCATTTAATTCTGTCTGATTCCTGTGGACTATTATATTCTTCTTTTTTTGGACAAAGTCTGCAAAAGGTTTTATTTTTCATGTCATTATTAAGCAATGAAACAAAATGTAAAGTATATGCAATATGAAAGCAATAATGTGGTTTAAAAATACATCTGAAATGAGAAAATAACTCACCGTTGATGTATATTTTGGTGGCGTTGCTGAATTTTTGAGTTTCACTAGTTTTGACACAATAATAAACTCCTAATTCATCAGAGCTGATATTTCTGATGAACAGACGACTGTTAGTTTTATGTGGACTGTTAGTCCACATAAAAAAACCAGTTAATTAATCTAACGTGACACGATAAACTCACAGATGTGAAGCTGTATGATCTTCATCGTCTGATCCAGATGAATATCTATACTGTGATCATTCAAACATCTTATGCTGTGAGCGGAAACATCAGAGCTTTAGATGAAACCTCAACCAACCAGAAAAGACGGGTGACAAGTAGATCTTATTAGAGAACTAAATGTGCATATACAGTAGTTTAGTTGTTTATTGATTGTCTAATTGGAAATCAGACCAAATATCTGCTGTCTCAGCTTATTACTTTTGCCGAAACTAGGTTTATTACTAAACCTGAGTAGGAGTAAACCAGGAAATTGTATTACAAGTATTTCAATATTTCACATGAATCATACTATTGTGTCTTTATACTGTTGCTGATTCTATGAAAAAAAGGAGAAGGGCTTTTCTAAATATAATAATAATAATAATTATTGCCAGTATTACAGAGAGGGAGGACAGATTCAGGACAATTCACTCAACCCTGTTGGGTCCACAGAGCATGTGCGCTACTGAATGCTGCACAATCATTATATAAAGTACTTGTTATTTACTGTGCTTAATAATACATTTGCTACATGAAACTTCACAGTGACAAACTAGAAAGGAATACGCAAATTATTCTGTAAACATACATTTTATTTGTTAGACATTTATAAAGAATGCGGACAATGATTAAAAAGTAGTAAGACATTACAAGCAATTTATCACAAGACAAGTGCATATGTTTTTTTACTGTTTATATATTGTGTATACATATTTCCACAGTTCAGAACGTTATTTTAGTTTAATAGGCTGTAACAAGACCAAACATAACAGTAATTAGTAAAAAAAAAAATCAAATCAACAGAAATCCTGGCAATGCAACCAGATTACAGCAGGAATTTCCTGAGTTTTGTGTATTTGCAGCTCAATACAGCTGTCATCTTGTTAAAGGCACTCACTCAATGGTGTCTTATTCATGTATGAAAACAAACATGACCAGTGTTGGGGGTAACGCATTACAAGTAACTTGAGTTACATAAGAATACTTTTGAGTATGAGTTGAGTTACTCTTTCCAATAAGTAACACCAGATTATTTAGTTTTCCCATTTATTGACAGACAGCTCTCATATCACCCATATTGAGAGAAATCAGGAGTATCACTGTGTGAACATGATGTTAAGGTAGTTCTGTCAACTTTTACTAGTCTCGCTTGCACAAAAACAGTTTCAGTATATTTCTCAAAATGAATAAAAACACTAAAATACAAACTCAGAATATGACAAAAACCTGCAATAACTAAATAAGTCATATATAACAAATATCCTTCATGTATTTAATCTCATCTTTGATGGTCCAATTCAATCATACGATTAAGCAAAAATGATCTACCAGCAGAACGCCTAAGTTTACATAAATTACAATTAAATCCTAATCTAATCATGACAAACTATATATCGATGGAAAGACCTAAGACTCATAAACAGATATTTTACCACTGTTTGTTGTAAAAAATTATGTAGGAGCAGTAATAGATTAATTAAAGAGAAGAATGCACCTCAAAACATATACATCATAGCAGGAGTTCTGACCAAAATACATATTGTTGGAAAGGTCTCAAGAGTCCATATTTTGATACCGACACAGTTGTGACAGAAAAATGCATACATATGACAGAAAAATTCCAATGAAGTTTGGATGGCACCTGGTGGCTATTTTTTGGTATAACGCCAAAGCTTCTGTAACGAAAACAAATTCCTCGCATGTGTAAACTTACCTGGAAATAAAGCTCATTCTGATTCTGAAAAACAGAACATTTTCTTTACAGTAAATTTAAACGTCTATAACTTTTTATACTTATACTTGCATTACCACCAGCTGTTGATGTTGTTTGATTAATACCACAGCAAATACAAAAATATGTCAGGCTGTCTAAAAATATGTACTGTTTGTCTTCCTTTCTTCTCTGTAATAAGCAGGCGACATGGAAAGCTGTACAGAGCTGCTTTGTGTATAGCAGGGGTGTCCAAACTCTGTCTTGGAGGGTCAAGCGTTTTCCTTGATTTTGGATTTATTATAAAATTACTATTATAACACATTTTAGTACTGTACTTAAGTAGTCTAGCAAGCACAATCAAATAAAAAGGCATTCAATATTTTGAAATATTTTTAGATTTAATAAAAAAAATCGTAATTTTTTTAAACACTGCCTTAAAAAAGGACACATACAAAAAGAGTGTTTTAAGTTATCTTTAACCATGCCAACACAGATTTGTTACTGCTGTAGTTATGTTACTCTGCACCACCTAATGCCCCCCCCCCCCCAAAACACTTTCTCATCTGATCTGCACAAATCTCGTAGGTAACCTATTTTGATCTCAAAAAGGTGAGCAGTTTGCATCTATGCTTCTAGTATGCCTTCTAAGACAATGATTAGCTGGTTCGGGTGTGTTTAATTGGTGTTGGAGCTGAACTCTGCAGGACAGTGGCCTTCTGGGAACAGGATTGGACACCCCTGATTTACAGGGATAATTATGTCATTCTATTAGCGCCACCAACTGTCAGAGAGGGAATTTTTATTTTAATATAGCTACATTTACACATTGGTCTCAATAGACAAATCCCATGCAATTACATCAAATCAATTTGTCATGCCAAATATTTGTGTTGGTATGAATAGGTCTTTAAGCTTTTGAAATTAATAATTGTATTGTAAAACAGTAAAAGCAAAATACATTAGTTAGAGACAACTGTCTGCGACAATACCTGTAAGAAACGCTTTAGCCACAAAGGACTCTAAGAAAACACAGAAACAGCCCAACAGAAATGAAGAGAGTTACAATCCCTGCTGGTTGTGCTTTCAAAGAAGAGTTGGTTGGATTCATCGTTGGTGCTGGAGCGGTCTCTGCAATTAAGACAAAGAAGTCACAAATATGTAAATATTTCACTGTTGAGTACAGAGACTATTAATATTTGTCTAATAATGCAGTGGTTCTCCATTCCTGTCCTCAAGTAAAACCCCTCTCTACTTTTTTAAATGCATCTTATTACTTCAGATGTTTGTTCTATTCAGCCGCAAGTGCCCTGCAAACTGGACATCACAGGATATTCCTCCATGATTCCAGATCGTCTCGGTTACTTGTGTAACCCTCGTTCCCTGAAGGAGGGAACGGAGACGTAACATCAGTGACTGACTGATGGGATCTCGCCCGAGAGCCCAATCACCTTCGAGTGTTAACAAAACAAGCCAATGACAGTTGGCGTGCGTGTTTCGCCACGTGCACCCTGCTCCGCGGTGCGGGTATAAAAGGAGAGCGCGTGCAAACGCACAACAGTTTTTCGCTGAGGAGCCGAGACTGTGTGCCCCGGCCGTACAGCGGTGGTACAGCAAATATGGCGACAGGACGTTATGACTCTGTTCCCTCCTTCAGAGAACGAGGGTTACACAAGTAACCGAGACGTTCCCTATCAGTCAGTCACGTTCGACGTAACGTCAGTGACTGACGTTAACATAGGACAGGGCTTAGGCAGAGATGACAGCCACTGCCAAGTGGGCCCTGGCAGAAGTGATAGTGTTTACTACCGCTGGAGGTAGCCCACCTAGAACCTCTGCGTCCCGTCCAGGGTCCATACTTGGAGATTCCACAAGTCCGGACACGGGTGCCAGAGGGTGCCCCCTCTATGAGAAAGGAGATCCCTCCTCAGAGGAATTTGCCAAGGAGGGGCTGTCGCGAGGAGCATCAGTTCTGGGAACCAAGTCCGATTGGGCCAGTAAGGCGCCACCAAAAGGACTTGCTCCTCGTCCTCCCTGACCTTGCACAGGATCTGTGCGAGAAGGCTCACTGGGGGAAACGCATATTTGCATATGGCCCCGAGGCCAGCTGCATGCCAGCGCATCTGTACCGAGGGTCCCCTCGGACAGGGAGGAAAACAGCTGGCAGTGAGACGTGTCCGGGGAGGCAAACAGGTCTACCTTAGCATCCCCAAAGCGTCTCCAAATCAGCTGGAGTACCTCGGGGTGGAGTCGCCATTCTCCCGGAAGGGCGGGCTGACGTGAGAGCTCGTCGGCTGCACGATTGAGCTCGCCTGGGACATGAACGGAGCGAAGCGACCTCAGATGCTTCTGATTCCAAAAGGAGGAGATGGCGGGCGAGTTGCGACATGCTACGGGAGCGTAGACCACCTTGGTGGTTGATGTACGCAATGGTCGCAGTGTTGTCCGTACGGACCACTACATGCTTCTCGTGTAGCAACGTTTTGAAGTGGCGCAGAGCAAGCCATACTCCCAGCAACTCGAGGCAATTGATATGCCACTGCAGCTGGGGCCCTGTCCATAGCCCCGCAGCTGCATGCCCGTTGCACATGGCCCCCAGCCCGTGGTAGAGGCATCTGTTGAAACAACAACATGCCTGGATACTTGCTCTAGGGGAACTCCTGCCCAAAGAAAAGCAAGGTCCGACCATGGGCTGAAGGTGTGGCGGCACCCGGTCGTGAAGCCAACGCTGAAGTGGTCTCATATGAAGCAATCCGAGCGGCGTGACAGCTGCTGAGGATGCCATATGCCCCAGGAGCCTCTGAAAATGTTTCAGTGGAACCCCCCTCTTGCGTTGGAAAGACTCCAGGCATCTCAGCATTGACTGAGCACGCTCCTTTGAGAGACGTGCTGTGAGGTTGACCAAGTCCAACTCCATGCCGAGAAAAGAGATCCTCTGCGTAGGGGAGAGTTTGCTCTTTTCCCAGTTGACCTGAAGCCCCAACCAGCTGAGGTGACTGAGCACCATATCCCTGTGTTCGCACAACAGTGCACGAGACTGGGCCAGGATGAGCCAGTCGTCGAGGTAGTTGAGAATGCGAATGCCTGCTTCCCTTAGCGGTACAAGGGCTGCCTCTACGACCTTGGTGAAGATACGAGGCGACAGGGATAGCCCGAAGGGGAGGGCCTTGTACTGGTATGCTCGCCCTTCGAACGCAAAGCGGAGAAACGGTCTGTGTCGAGGGAGGATCGAGACATGGAAGTAGGCATCCTTCAGGTCGATCGCTGCAAACCAATCGAAGGGACGGATGCATTGAAAGATGCGTCTCTGCGTCAACATCCTGAACGGGAGCTTGTGAAGGGCCCGGTTCAGAACGCGCAGGTCCAAGATTGGTCGTAACCCACCACCTTTCTTGGGTACGATGAAGTAGGGGCTGTAGAACCCTGACTTCATCTCGGCTGGAGGGACCGGCTCTATCGCGTCCTTCACCAGTAGGACCGCAACTTCTGCATGCAAGACAGGGGCATCCTTGTTCAACAATGAGGTGAACCGAATGCCCCTGAACTTGGGAGGACGCCGGGCGAACTGAATCGCGTAGCCGAGTCTAATGGTCCTCAGGAGCCAGCGAGACGGCCTGGGGAGTTCTAGCCAGGCCCCCAGGGACCGTACAAGCGCAGTGGAGCACAGGGACCCGACTTGAAAGGCAGTGCGTCTCGAAGTGGGATCTGAGTGTGTGGTGCGACACTCACCTGGCTCCATGGCTGGGCAGGGGGCGTGGGAGAAGGCATCGCGTCCTCGGACCGGACCCTGCTGCCCGGGGGCCAGTGGCGGAACAGAACAAAAAGGAAACAAAAGATTCTCCACCCGACCCTCCTCCGGGGCAAGGAGTGGTGCGGTCAACATCTCCTGAAGAGCAGGATCCAGAGGCTCCGGGTCGCCCGTCTCAGGAACGCCGCCTGCCCTGGCGCTTCACAGGCTTGGCAGGGGCGGAGGTGGGCTGCGCCGCTTTCCTGCGGCCAGCTCCACGCTGCGGCCGTTGTGAAGGCTGCTGCTGTGGCTGAGCTGGAGCGGAGGTGGAGGCAGCAGGAGGGCGCCCTCAGCAACGAGCAGACGGAGGGGCTGCAGCTGGCGGTGGGGTGGAGACAGCAGCGGACCGCAGGGGAAGGATGTGGCGAAACGCCTCCATCTGCTTCTGTGCGGCGGAGAACTGGTGGGCAAAGTCCTCCACCGCTTCGCCGAATAGGCCGGCCTGGGAGATCGGGGAGTCCAGGAAGCGATTCTTGTCGGAATGCCTCATATCCGCCAAGGTCAGCCACAGGTGGCGCTCCTGGACCACTAATGTGGACATCGTCTGACCCAGGGCCCACGCTGTGACTTTCGTCGCGCTTAGGGCGAGGTCCATCGCTGTGCGCAGTTCCTGCAACACCCCTGGTTCAGCACCACCCTCGTGCAACTGCTTCAACGCCTTGGCCTGGTGGACTTGCAGGAGGACCATAGCGTGCAGGGCGGAAGCGGCCTGTCCAGCAGCACCGTAAGCCTTGGCCATTAGAGCGGACGAGAACTTACAGGCCCTGGACTGAAGGCATGGATTACCCCTCCAGGTGGCGGCGCCTTGTGGGCAGAGCTGCATGGCAATAGCGCGCTCGACTGGGGGGACCTCCACATCCCCTCGGGCCCCTCCCCCGTCAAGTGTGGGAAGAATGGAACCAAAGGCGGTTGCCGACGTTCGGCCTGCGCCCCCAGGAACCAATCGTCCAGCCTTGAGCGCTCGGGAGAAGGCGGAGGCCTCCAGTGCAGCCCGATGCTCTCAGTGGCCCGGGAAAACATAGCGGTCAGTTCTGGATCTGACTCGGGCAACGCTACTCTTCCTGACGGAGGCAGCGCAGCCGAATCGTCATCTCCAGAACCTAGCTCATCCCCCGATGCAGCAATCGACATCCTGTCATCTGCTGGTGCTCCGAACGAGATGCTGGGCCCCGCCCTGTCCGAGGACCCTGCGAGCTCATCCGGGAACACCAGACGGTGCGATGCGCTGGAGGAGTGAGAGGCCTGCGGAGACGTACTTGACGGGGAAGCTTTCAATGTGATCCTCAAATCACCCTGACCATGAGCCGAAGTAGCCCTCCGAAGCCCGGAGGAGCTAGAACGGGGCATGGCAAGGGGGATACCCCCTCGTTTGGCGAGGAGGTACCTGGACCGCAGCATCGCGATGGTCATGTTCCCGCAATGAGAACATGATTCACCTACGAGCGCTGCCTCAGCGTGCTGAAAGCCCAAGCACGAGGGACAGCGATCGTGACCATCAGATGAAGCCAGGAAACGGCCACATCCAGAAACACACGAGCGGGAAGCCATCTTTAAAAAGACGCCCGTCGCTCATGGAGCTCTCTTAGATTCGGAAAATACTCTTTTAGAAGCGCTGAAGCGCCCAGGGGAGGTCGCAGCGTGACCGCAGAAGAAAGATGCAGCACACCGCCAGTCAGTCTATCAGCACTGGACAGCAACCTCCGCTGAGGCGCCGTAACACCAACGCTGTTCGTCTTGTAGACACTCTGGAGATTTGCGGAAAGGCTCGGCTCCAAAGCGAAATGTTGGGAACGATAGGAAACGAATCACCGAAACACGAGGGAACGAAACACCGTAATGTTACGAAGCTACGACAATACTGTTTATGCGCAAATAAAACAAAAATAACTACTTTATTTAACAGTTTCTTCTCTTTTGTATAAAGTCTTCCATGTCAGTGCATATTCACTACACTCCTGATGCAGGAGTCAATGTTCTGTTTGTTAAATGTCATTATTTTTGTTTACTTTGCACACAAAGTATCCTCGTAGCTTCATAAAATTCAGGTTGAACCACTGATGTCACATGGATTGTTTTAACAATGTTCTTACTACCTTCAAGGCCTTAATTATGGATAAACATATTTGTGTTGCTGTCTATGCAGGGTCAGACAGCTCTCAGATTTCATATAAAAATATCTTAATTTGTGTTCTGAAGATGAACGAAGGTTTGAGGGGTTTGGAACAACATGAAAGTTAGTAATTAATGATAGAATTTTCATTTTGGGGTGGAGTAACCCTATAAGGCTGGAATACACTACACAATGCCTGAATTTTTTGCCGATTTACAGTCTGGAGAAGTCAACGCTAGTTGCTGAAAGTCAGAGCCAGTCTGCAGATTTGAGTTGACTGATTTTATAGAAAATAATGCAATGTATGGTGGTCACAAACTCAGATTTTTGTTTTTATTCAGACTTTGATTCCCTCCAGTCGAATAATTTCAAATATGTTTAATATTTTGAACAGATGATAGAAATGTGTTTGAAAACAATTGAAAAATTGTTTTCCTTTGTCACATGTCTCATAGAACAAGGTGCACATTTCTGTGTGAGTTTGTTGTGATCAGAACAACTTTAAAGTCTGGTAGTGTGTGATCTTCACAGTTGTTTAGTTTATGATGGCCAGTGTTTTAAAATAGGTTCTGATTTTAAAAGTTGTGTAGTCTGTTCCAGCCTTTAGACACTTAAGTGTTTAATCTAACCAGGCATTATGTATTAATCCTTTTACCAAATGATCCCCACCACCTATGTCAGTAATGATTGTTTCCACATACCGTTTACTTGTAGATTTAGTATTTTTTTCTTCCCTTTTGCTATAAAGCAGGAGAAACTGCCACTATCTGTTAATTTCAGATGTTTGAGTCTGATGGAAAAGTCTCCATTCCCATACTGAGAGGAAACACTTTCTATTCGACCTTTGAATAACACATCCTGGTCTTTTGTTGAGAAATTGCCATTTTCAATATCATAAACAATCTTGTCGCCATTGAATCTCCAAAATACATTAATTTCTTGTGGCTTTAGCACTCTTTCCTTGTATAAGCACGGCAAGATGACAGAGCCTCCAACAACACCAATATGTTCTTCAGTTTGGCTTTGCAGAGACACTGGGGATGAGAACAAGACACGTTTTTAGCATTTTTAAGCATTTACAAGCATTTTTAAAAAAGTTAAATGAATATGTAATATGTTAACCGAGGTCGGTGAATTCTAACCTTTGCCTATCAGATGAAGAAATAAATAAATGATCCAGCATCTGCACAAAGAAAGAAATGTTAATATTCGTCAGACATGTATAGGTTCTTGTCTATGGAATTGCAACAGATTAAGAAATTCAGACAGTTTATATTATTGTTAACACGCACATTAAGGAAATTTAAAGACCAATAATACCTATTAATTGTGATTCAACAACATCACAAATGTAGGTTAAACCTTTATCTTTATATACGTTTAGGTTTATATTGACACGACATCATATTTCCTGTTTTGATCTCGAGACTGCTCGTCACTTCTGCTAATTTTAAATGTAAGTAATTTGTGCACAGTATTGTAAATAACATGACTCCACTATCTTATATTCTTATATCCCCCCCCCCCAGCGTTCAACTCGTTCGCTCATTGCCCGCATAGTAACATTGTTAGCCCTCATTTTTTGTATGTTTACTTAATTATATAACTGGTGTAAAACAATACAGCAAATAAATGTTAGAACAAATGCATATTATATAAATAGTATATAACTCCAACTATCAAGCGGTGCTGTATAAAAGACTAAAGCATCACGATTATTTAAACACAAATACTGTAACAGTTAGCTTGCATACCTTACAAACATGGCTGACATATCTAGTATATGCCGTTTTTCCCAAATGTTAACCAATTATACATTCAATACGCGATAAAAAACTCAAACCATAAATTCAAAGTTTTGCTCTAATGTTCTTGGTTTAATGGCGCATTAACGTTACATCCTGTGAGCATTTGAGTGAAGACTGAAAAAAAAGGTCTGGCGTCCGCAGTCAGGCACTGCGGTCAGGCCAGCCTCCACTTTGAAAAACACAGTCATTCTAGCCGCCACGTAATTTTCTGGTGCGCGCGTATACTATGCGTTGCGGTAATAGCGTGTAACAACTCGGATCACAGGAAAAGCGATCTCTGGCATTCATTTATTGAGGCAGTTTCTCTGTCAATAACTAATAAACGAATTAACTAATACATTCCACTACCCCAGGGTGTCACTCAAGCCGTTTCCAGACGATCTAAAGTTGTATTACATAATAAAAGCTTTCCAAATCTCACACTCTACCTGACATGCCTGTGATATTTGATAGCTTTAAAAAATAAAACTCCCTGCTTCCACAGAACAATTTCAATTCAGATTGACAGTCCACTACGCCAGGATGACACTCAAGCAGTTTCAAGACAATCTGATGTTGAATTACACAATAAAAGCTCTCCAAAGCTCACATTATACCTGATCTGTCTTTGATTTTGAATGGCTCTAAAAATAAAAGTCCCTGCTTCCACAGAACAATTTCAATTCAGATTGACAGTCCACTGCCCCATGATGACACTCAAGTAGTTTCAAGACAATCTGATGTTGAATTACCTAATAAAAGCTATCCAAATCTCATATTCCACGTCTTCTGTCTGTGATTTTGGATGGCTTTCAAAATAAAACTCCCTGTTTCCACAGAACAATTTCAATTCAGATTGACAGTCCACTACCCCAAGATGACACTCAAGCAGTTTCAAGACAATCTGATGTTTAATTACATAATAAAAGCACTCCAAATCTCATATTCCACCTCTTCTGTCTGTGATTTTGAATGGCTCTAAAAATAAAAGCCCCTACTTCCACAGATCAATTTCAATTCAGATTGACAGTCCACTACCCCAGGATGACACTCAAGTAGTTTCAAGACAATCTGATGTTGAATTACATAATAAAAGCTCTCCAAATCTCATATTCCACGTCTTCTGTCTGTGATTTTGGATGGCTCTAAAAATAAAAGTCCCTGCTTCCACAGAACAATTTTAATTCAGATTGACAGTCCACTACCCCATGATGACACTCAAGTAGTTTCAAGACAATCTGATGTTGAATTACATAATAAAAGCTCTCCAAATCTCATATTGCACGTCTTCTGTCTGTGATTTTGGATGGCTTTCAAAAGGAAACTCCCTGCTTCCACAGTACAATTTCAATTCAGATGGACAGTCCACTACCCCATGATGACACTCAAGCAGTTTGAAGACAATCTGATTTTGGATTACATATATATACCTTTATTTAACCAGGAAAAGACTCACTGAGATTAAAATCTCTTTTCCAGGAGTGTCCTGGCCAAGATAGGCAGCCGAGTTTGCATATACAAATAAACAATATAGTTACAACAAACATTACAAACCAACATATATCCAATTAAAAACAATTACAGACCGTTAAGTTGCTCTCTAGATTACATAATAAGGACTT
This sequence comes from Schizopygopsis malacanthus, assembly GCA_027474115.1. Taxonomy (NCBI): domain Eukaryota; kingdom Metazoa; phylum Chordata; class Actinopteri; order Cypriniformes; family Cyprinidae; genus Schizopygopsis; species Schizopygopsis malacanthus. The sequence goes on along the minus strand of CM049876.1, from coordinate 7,240,149 downwards.
AAAATAATTATAAGACACCAAGTTTTGTAACTTCATTTGCTTTTGGAGAAGGTTCCAATCTGAAGCGGCAGCATATTTAAAAGAGGTTTTACCCAGCTCAGTTCTAACAAAGCTCACACAGAGATTATAATTTGATTGAGAACGCAATGAATGATTTCCAGACAAAGTTCTTTGTATTAAACAGCATAGATAATTTGGCAAATGACCTAAAATTGCCTTATATATCAATAAATGCCAGTGCATTTTTCTCCGAATTCTCAAAGGAGGCCATGCAACCTTTTCATATAATTCACAGTGATGTGTTGTAAATTTACTGTCAGTTATAAATCTCAGAGCACCGTGGTACAAGGCATCCAGAGAAGAAAGAAGATAAGAGGGGGCATGCTGGTAAACCACATCCCCATAATCAAGAATCGGTAGAAATGTAGCAGACACTAATTTTTTCCTCACTTTAAATGGGAAACAAGATTTATTTCTAAAATAAAACCCTAAATTCTTCTTTAATTTTTTACTCAGATACTTAATATGTGAACCAAAACGTAATTTATTATCGATGATAATACCCAGATATTTGTACTCTGACACTGAAGTAACTTGGCTCCCCTGAGAAGTCTGAAGAACAATAGAATTCTCTAAAGAAGTTCTAGAATTTGAAAATAGCATACATTTCGTTTTTTCAACATTTAAAACCAACTTTAAAGCACAAAACCTGTTTTGGATAATATCAAAAACAGACTGTAATGCAGTCACTGATTGTTGCTTAGAGGGAGCTGAACAGTATACAATAGTATCATCTGCGTACAAATGGAACCTTGCTTTATCAATATTAAAATCAAGACAATTTATATATATACTAAATAATAATGGTCCCAGCACAGATCCTTGTGGAACTCCCTTGACAACCTCCAAAAGATCTGACCGAACACCTTCCACCTGAACACATTGGGTTCTACCCTTTAAATAAGCAGTGAACCATAAAATAACATGTTCTGATAGTCCTACCCATCTAAGCCTATCTAATAATATATTGTGATCCACAGTATCGAAGGCCTTTGATAAGTCAATAAAAAGACATGCACAATGTTGTTTATTATCTAAGGACTCCACAATGTCATTTAAAACTTTTAATGTGGCTGTGGTAGTACTGTGTCCTTTACGGAAACCAGACTGATTACTAGACAAGATGTTATAATCATTTAAATACTGTGTCAACTGTTTATTAACTAAAGTTTCCAGAACTTTTGAAAGAATACAGAGCTTTGATATAGGTCTGTAATTATCCATTAAGGAAAGATCACCCCCTTTTGACAGAGGAACAACAAATGCTGATTTCCAAATCCTAGGAATTGTATTAGTCATTAATGAGAGATTAAAAAGATATGTCAACGAAGGAGAAATAAAATCAGCCCCTAGTTTTAAAAACAGAGGAGCAATATGATCAGGACCTGGCGATTTACTCACGTTTAATTCTTTTAAAGCAGAACAAACATCAGAGAGAGTAATTTGTTGGAAAACAAACTCTCCCGTCCATAAATTACGCTCAGCCTCAAGAAATTCCAAATCAGAAATCACATCATTACTTATTGGAAATAAAGATCCTGATGCAATAAAGTGACTGTTAAAACTATTAAGCATTTGCTTTTTATCTGTAATTTTAGTGGAGTCTGTCAATATACAAGGGGGAAGCTCTGTATGTGTTTTGGTACCGGTTAGGAATTTAATATTCTTCCACAACTTCCTAGGATTTGTCAGATTCACTGTAGTTTTATCAAGAAAATAGTCAGATTTAGACTTTCTAATCGCTACTGTACATTTGTTCCGAAGCTGCCTAAAATGTAGCCAGTCAGAGTCTAAATGTGTTTGTCTGGCCTTAGCCCATGCTACATCACGCTCTTGGATGAGATCATATAGGGCAGTTGAAAACCAAGGATTGTCCCGGTGTTTAACTCTATGTTTTCTCAAAGGTGCGTGCTTATTAATAATTGACATAAAACTATTATAAAAATAGTCCCAAGCACAATCCACATCTGGAATTAAAGTAATTTTATCCCAATCAATTTGAGCGAGATCATATAAGAAAGCTTGCTCATTGAAATATTTCATAATACGCCTAGTTATGATTCTCGAGTTCTGCTTGGGTAACTTCATATCTCTGGCTACTGCCACAACACAGTGATCACTAACATCGTTTGCGAATACACAAACTGAAGAATATTTATGCGGAACGTTTGTAAAGACAAGATCAATTAATGTAGATTTTTCTGGGAATTTCAAATTAGGCCTGGTGGGTGTATCTACCAATTGAAAAAGATTACGGCTATCACAAAGCAATTTAAAATCATCAGATATTGAATGAGTCCAGTTCAAATTAAAATCACCCATTACGATCAATTCCTTGTAATTCAAGGAGGCCAATGAATCCATTATAGAATGTAGAACACAGCTAGAAGCTGAAGGAGGTCTATAACAACCAGCTAAAGTGAGCTGAAGGGTCTTAGACACAGAAATATTTAAAGCTAATAGTTCATACTGTTTAGCTATTGACACTGAAAGTATTAATGATGCCTCAAGGTGTTCTTTGACATAAATTGCTACCCCCCCCCCACCCCTTTTTAACCTATCTGCTCTAAAAACCTTATAACCAATAATACTAATGTCGTTGTCTGTAATAGATTTATTAAGCCAGGATTCAGATATGACTATAATGTCCGCATTTGTATTTTTAGCCATATTCCACGTCTTCTGTCTGTGATTTTGGATGGCTTTCAAAAGGAAACTCCCTGCTTCCACAGAACAATTTCAATTCAGATGGACAGTCCACTACCCCTTGATGACACTCAAGCAGTTTCAAGGCAATCTGATGTTGAATTACAAAATAAACGCCCCCCAAATATCATATTCCACCTGTTCTGTCTGTGATTTTGAATGGCTCTGAAAATAAAAGTCCCTGCTTCCACAGAACAATTTTAATTCAGATTGACAGTCCACTACCCCATGATGACACTCAAGCAGTTTCAAGACAATCTGATGTTGAATTACATAATAAAAGCTATCCAAATCTCACATTATACCTGATCTGTCTTTGATTTTGAATGGCTCTAAAAAATAAAACTCCCTGCTTCCACAGACCAATTTCAATTCACATTGACAATCCACTACCCCATGATGACACTCACGCAGTTTCAAGACAATCTGATGTTGAATTATAAAATAAAAGCACTCCAAATCTCATATTTCACCTCTTCTGTCTGTGATTTTGGATAGCTTTAAAAATAAAACTCCCTAGTTCCACAGACCAGTTTCAATTCAGATTGATAGAAGACTCTCTGTGAAATTTTAGCCTAGATGTCACTCACCCAAACTCAAGACTATCTGATATTACATTACCAAATTTATGCTGTTTAAAAGCTCATTTACTTCTCGTTTTAAAAGACCCTTTTCATTTCAGATTGATATTAAGGTACACCGTATCACTCAGCCAGTGGTTGACGATGAATTACACAATAAAAATAATTATAAAACACCCATAAAATGTCATATGGGTACATAGTGCTTTCCTTTTTTTCTGATTAATAATACAAGTTTTCCTGTTTTTACAGATGATTTTATCCTTTAGAAGGATTTTTTTTAGAACTAAAAGTTGGCTAATAGTTTATTTCCAACAGCAAGACACTCTAAAAAGTGAAGATGACAGAGGATGCACAAGAAAGAAGTCATTCTTATGTTCTGAAGTGCAACACTTAAATCAACTCTGTTGTAAAGACTACTCTGGAAGAGACATATTCCTATGACCTCTTTCTATATGTTCTGCCATTTCATGGAGTTTGGGGGCACAAGTTTCTCATCTGTGTTGACATCATTCTTAAATATTTCTGTTGTGCAATACAAATGTAAATTGTCTATGAAACTTGTATGTGTTAAATGCATCTACATCTGTTGTATCACGGATCAATAAAATGTTAGTAAATTCAACTTTAAAAATTATTGGACCTTTGACCATGTTACCTTACAGCATGCCTACCACTGGTTGGTATGACTGCTTTATAAAATGTTGTGGTTGAAACTTTGGATGAAGATAGTCGAGACGAAGGATGTTTTAAGAATAAAAAGGTTTTTATTGAAGAATCGTCTTCAGCCCAAATGATACTGAAAGTTTCACAAGTGTTCTACCGGCAGATTATGTGAAAACAATGCCCTCGCTCTAGCAGCTCTCTGCCTATATAGACCCCTAGCTCCTCCCCCTGCTGGTGTCATCTCGCACCACCTTCGGTTTATCTAACTTGATTTATGGTGTCTGGGAATCTTCCACCACAGACTCATAGGCCTAACTTACAGCTTAACATTTTGTTTTAGAACACTTCTTAATGTGAAACATCCAATGTGAGACATTCATAGAAACAGACAAATAATTATTTTTAACATATTCAACATAAACATGAGTATTAAATGATTAACAATTATTAGATGATTAACAAAATCATACTGTTTTCTTCCACAATGTATATAACTGTTTATTCCTTATCAACCATCAGTTCTTCTCTTCCTCATTGTTTTTCTTCTCTTTGACTAATCCCAATGATTAGAAGATCTTGTTTTTGTATTTTTTTTTTTGAAGACAGGCAGTTTGTGCCTTATTCACATTAAACTACAATTTCAATATAACAAATTCAAGGTACGACAAATTTGTATACCCATATCGTGCTACCATTTACTTATACTTCACTTCTGACTCAAATTGTTACAGTGCGAGCAAGGGACACCCAGCAGAAACAGGGGTTTGGGTCCAAATGCAGGTAAGTACGGTTTATTGAGAATCAAATAGGCCAACAAGGCAAAAAAAAAAAAAAACAAGATACAAAAACGGGACACCACTGATGGCAAAACAGTGCTGGTGTCCTCGAGAGCATAGAACAGTGTTCACTGCAATACACGACACAATAACACATACAATTCTACCAGACAGAGCAGCAGGAGTGTGGTGTATAAATAGTCCATGGTGATGTGGAACAGCTGGGAGTGTGAGGAGTGGCAGGTGTGTGGTATTAGAGCAATTGAGTCCAGGAAGATTGGAGGTGGACACCTCTGGTGGTGAGAGGGATCATCGCCAGACCTGGACTCATGACACTGTAAACTGGGACTTTTATTTTTAGAGCCATTCAAAATCACAGACAGAACAGGTGGAATATGATATTTGGAGAGCCTTTATTATGTAATTAAACATCAGATTGTCTTGAAACTGCTTGAGTGTTATCTTGGAGTAGTGGACTGTCAATCTGAATTGAAATTGTTCTGTGGAAACAGGGAGTTTTATTTTGAAAGCCATCCAAAATCACAGACAGAAGACGTGGAATATGAGATTTGGAGAGCTTTTATTATGTAATTCAACATCAGATTGTCTTGAAACTACTTGAGTGTCATCATGGGGTAGTGGACTGTCAATCTGAATTGAAATTGTTCTGTGGAAACAGGGAGTTTTATTTTGAAAGCCATCCAAAATCAGACAGAAGACGTGGAATATGAGATTTGGAGAGCTTTTATTATGTAATTCAACATCAGATTGTCTTGAAACTGCTTGAGTGTCATCATGGGGTAGTGGACTGTCAATCTGAATTGAAATTGATCTGTGGAAGCAGGGACTTTTATTTTTAGAGCCATTCAAAATCACAGACAGAAGACGTGGAATATGAGATTTGGATAGCTTTTATTATGTAATTCAACATCAGATTGTCTTGAAACTACTTGAGTGTCATCATGGGGTAGTGGACTGTCAATCTGAATTGAAATTGTTCTGTGGAAGCAGGGACTTTTATTTTTAGAGACATTCAAAATCAAAGACAGATCAGGTATAATGTGAGCTTTGGAGAGCTTTTATTATGTAATTCAACATCAGATTGTCTTGAAACTGCTTGAGTGTCATCTTGGGGTAGTGGACTGTCAATCTGAATTGAAATTGATCTGTGGAAGCAGGGACTTTTATTTTTAGAGCCATTCAAAATCAAAGACAGATCAGGTATAATGTGAGCTTTGGAGAGCTTGTATTATGTAATTCAACATCAGATTGTCTTGAAACAGCTTGAGTGTCATCCTGGCGTAGTGGACTGTCAATCTGAATTGAAATTGTTCTGTGGAAGTAGGGAGTTTTATTTTTTAAAGCTATCCAAAATCACAGACAGAAGAGGTGGAATATGAGATTTGGAGTGCTTTTATTATGTAATTCAACATCAGATTGTCTTGAAACTGCTTGAGTGTCATCATGGGGTAGTGGACTGTCAATCTGAATTGAAATTGTTCTGTGGAAGCAGGTAGTTTCCTTTTTAAAGCTATCAAAAATCACAGGCATGTCAGGTAGAGTGTGAGATTTGGAGAGCCTTTATTATGTAATACAACTTTAGATCGTCTGGAAACGGCTTGAGTGACACCCTGGGGTAGTGGAATGTATTAGTTAATTCGTTTATTAGTTATTGACAGAGAAACTGCCTCAATAAATGAATGCCAGAGATCGCTTTTCCTGTGATCCGAGTTGTTACCCGCTATTACCGCAACGCATAGTATACGCGCGCACCAGAAAATTACGTGGCGGCTAGAATGACTGTGTTTTTCAAAGTGGAGGCTGGCCTGACCGCAGTAGGCAGGCGTGGTTGGTTCGCTAGGTCAAGGAGCATGCGCAGTTTATGCTCTCCGCTCCGTGAGAGGTCCGCGAAGCGTCGATACATTTACATTTATGCATTTAGCAGACGCCTTTATCCAAAGCGAAACTTTTTTTTTTTTTACCAGTATGTGTGTTCCCTGGGAATTGAACCCACAACCGTTTGCACTGCTAACGCAATGCTCTACCACTGATCCACAGGGACACTCATTGATGATTTGTTGTTAAGGTTTGTTTGATTTTCTCTCATTTCAAATATGATTGATCTGACGTTAAATGTTAAAAGCGAAGAAATAAGTTATTTTGTAAATTGAAAATACAAGTTACGGACGGTGCTCTAGCTAACAAAATTCAGCTTAGTGTCTCAAGTTGTGTGTGTGTGCGTGTGTGTGTCACAGTTGCCAACTCTCGCGAGACAAATAAGCAACCGCAGCTTTCAAAACAAGCCCAGATTTTTTTGCATGATCTATTATCATCAATAGTATTTATCAATTATTTATTACCAATAAATGAGCTTGCAACATATTAAACTGAAACCACTATTTTATCTGAAAAGCAAAAACTTCTCTCCAATCACCTGCGAGCAGGATAGGATTGGAGAGATGGAAAAGGAGGAAAGCACAAGAGCTTCAAAGGGGAGCTGTAACATAGCCTTATATGTATAGCCAAAAATATATAGGGGTCATTCTATGGAAATGTAATGTTTTTCTTTCCCAAGCCTTTACAGAAATATTACACTTGAAAAACACGTGGTTCATTTTTTTATATATATATTTTTAAAATAAACAATGTGTTATTTGAAAAATTACACCTTCTTGAGCCATCAATGTGGCAATATTTGTTTTTAATTACTTATAAATAATTCCAAGCACCACAAACTGTTCGTCCTCACAGCCATGTACAGCAGAAAAGTGCTTTATCTTGGTCAAAAACTGGTTTTTCTACCATTTAAAATAATTTATACATAACTATCAAATAAATGACATAAAAACAAAATGCCAAATAAATATTATAAAAAATATATGAATCCCTATATTAAGTTATATTTTAATTTATGATATATCTTATAATTTATCTCTATTATATATTTATCCCTATAAATTATGTATATATATATATATATATATATATATACAATTTTGATATATATTATATTATATTAAAAAGAAGATATATAATATTATTAAAAATATTATAATAAAGATAAGAAAAATCTTTAAGCTGTCATCTATGTGTCATGAAGTCAAAAGGTAATCTAATAATGTGGTCTAAGTTTAAATGTTAAAAAAATAAATACATTTTAAGACATCCTGCCATACCAGGCTATTTGAACCAAATGTATTTACTCTTAGTATTAGGATATGACTACTTGTTTTTTTTATTACAGCCCGTGATAATTAATACATAACAAAAAACATTGTAAAAATTAGGCTAAAAGAAAGCCATCCCACTCCTCTATGTCTACTTCTGTCATCACTTGGATTACAGCGTCACGTGCCTTCTTTCTGAATGTGATTTTCTCCAATGAGGGGGTGGAACATTTGGAAAATGTATCTACGGAACTTATATTATTGCTCTGGTTGGCTATTAACTGTGAGCAGATAGAGAGCCAATCAATGCATTCGAGAATACGGCGAACATAAATAAATAAAGAAACGATGTTGCTTGTCAGATTTCCCCAACAAGCAACCATATTTTTTTTTAAATACACCCTAAAAAACACGACTAGGGATTTTTTTCATGCAACTTTACAAAAAAAGAAGCCCAAAGTCGGCAACTGTGGTGTGTGAGTGCGCTTGGTGTCTAAAAGGTGTGTCTCAGGTTGGTTGTGTGTGTGTGTGTGTGTGTGTGTGTGTGTGTGTGGATGTGGATGTGTGTGTGTGTGTGTGTGTGTGTCTCATTTATAATTGTTAATAAGTAGACCTTTTGTATATTATTAATTATTGATGAGCCACCTGAAAAGCACATAGATGCTATGTACAGGATATGCTGTGACATCTTTTTTCACATTGCTGAGTTATTCTTAATAATATGAATATTATTCTTGTTATTGTTCAGGTCTTATGTGTGCATTATTGCAGACCAGACCAAAACCACTCTAGTGAGCCTAGAACAGTGGTTTTCAAACTTGTTCCTGGGAACCCACAGCTCTGCATATTTTGCATGTCTCCCTAATTTACACACCTGATTCAGATCATCAGCTCATTAGGAAAGAGCAAAATGAAGTCAAATGAGTGTGTCAGATAAGAGAGACATGAATAATGTGCAGAGCAGTGGGTCCGGAGGAACAGGATTGAAAACCACTGGCCTAGAACACTATGAAATCAAGTTCAGTTTCAGTTTAAATTCAGATTCAAGTCCAAAACTATTAAAATGTAGTCTTCTCTCTACTCCCATCAAGTTACAGTATAATTACAGTCAGCCTTAATATATGTGTGTGTGTGTGTATACATATATATATATATATATATATATATATATATAGTCCCCTCCATAAGTATTGGAACAGTAAATACAAAATTGCTCTGTTGGCTGTGGAGGCAAGACATTTGCAAAGATGATAAAAAGATGAATATGAGATTAAACTACAGAATGTCACATTTTATTATTAGCTGTTTTAACACATACATGTTTTACCAAATAAAAAGAACAGCACTTTTAGAGTTCAGATGAACATAAGGCAGATATAAAAGATGAAAAGCTATTATTTAGTTGCAGATCCCTTGCGCACAATCACAGCAGTGAGTCTCTTTGAAATACTTTTCCCAGTCTTTAATGCAGCTAATTCCAATTGTTGCTTGTTTTGGGGAGTTTCTACCTTTACTTTGCTCATCAGCTGGTGAAGTTCATGTTCAATCAGATTTAAATCTGGAGATTGACTTTCAATCTAAGACTTTCCATTTCTTGGCCCTTATAAATTCCTTGACTGAACTGGCAGTGTGTTTTGGGTCATTGTCCTGCTAAAATATGAAACACTTCCCAATGAATCTGGTGGCATTTTCTTGAATATTGGTAGGCAAGATGGTTTTGTACCCTTCCAAATTCATTCTGTTATTGTCATCTTACATTAAGTCATCAGTAAAGTTGAGAAGGCCTGTTCCAGAGACAGCCATGCATGCCCATGCCATGACAACACCTCCGCATCCACATCATTTGCAGTTCCTTTTTTCTCCACATTTTTACTTTCCCATCACTTAGATAAAGGTTCATCTTTGTCTCATCGGTCCATAAACACAGTTCCAAAACTCTTCAGGCTCACCTTTGTGCTTTTTTGCAAACTCTAATCTTGTCTTTCTATTTTTGGTGCTGGTCAGAGGTTTGTATCTTGCTGTGTAGCATCTGTAATTCTGAGTCAAAGTCTCCTGAGGACAGTAGATTGTTAGAGCATCACCCCAGCTTTCTGGAAGTTGAAGGTGATTTTACAGACACTTCTTTTAGGATTCATTTTCACAGCTTTTATGATTTGTCTGTCATCAACTACTGTTGTTTTCTCAGCCGATCAGGTAGTTGTTGGCTGCTGGTGCCGCTGGTGGTTTCCAAACTCTTGATTTCTCCATGCCCTTTGTTTTTACTATAGCTCTAATTGACTTCCTCTTTTCTTTTAGCATCCACATTGCTTGCTTTTCTCTTAAAGTCAGCTGCCTCATCTTTATCCTGGTTTGTGTGTGTCATCATTGAATGCAAGATTCAGAATGCAGAAGTAATGAATATACCTGATACGACATATTCCCTGCTTTTAATACCTGAAGAATTAATGCAACAGGACACAGCTGATCACTTAGAAAGACGTGTGAGGCAACTGTTCCAATACTTATGCTCACACCAGATGGGGATGAAACTCTAAAAGTGCTGAACTTCTTAGCTGGTAAAACATCAATGAGTTGAATCACCCAATAATAAAATGTGACATTCTGTATTTTAATCTCATATTCATCTTTTAATCATATTTGCAAATGTCTTGAATCACAGCCAACAGAGCAATTTTGTCTTTACTGTTCCAATAGTTATGGAGGGGTCTGTATATACATACAGGTGCTGATCATATAATTTGAATATCATCAAAAAGTTGATTTATTTCACTAATTCCATTCAAAAAGTGAAACTTGTATAATGTATACATTCATTCCACACAGACTGATATATTTCAAGTGTTTATTTCTTTTAATTTTGATGATTATAACTAGGGCTGGGCGATATGGCTGAAAACTGTATCACGATATCAGTGTTTCATATCGGTCGATATCGATAATTATTGATATTTTTTATGACCCATTTAAAATAAGGACCAGGAGAAAAATATATTACATTTAAACATTTTTATTTTAAGCTTAACCTTTCTCTGATCATAATCCCCTCAGTTGTTAAGACAGAAATGTCAACTACCATGGAAAACTCAAATAATTAAAATGTAAACATAAGTCTAAAGTCACAATGAAAACTTAACAATTATCTAAGCGGAGCGGAAGCATGTCTTTGGCTATATGATATGCCACTGCCTCCGTTATATCTTTGTACCGTTTAGATTCTTTGCCATAAGGCACTGATGCAGTACCTCTCCATGGCTTGCAGACGACATTGGTCTGACTACGGTCAGACTTATAATATCCAAAAAACTGCCATACAGGCGAGCTGACTTTTCCTCTTTTATTTACTATTTCCTTGCTCGCTGCGGCACTCATTTTCTGCTTATGAAAAGGAATCCAGCAGACCAGCACGAGACAACGATATGGCGCAACCAAACTGATACTGTTACATGATTGGCTGTTAGCGTGTCACTCCCTACGTTGCTAGGTTACCAGAGAGCGAGTGCCTTTGTTAATGCAACCAAACTTGCTTCGCAACCGCTGTTTTCTTCCGACGAAGAATAAAAAATATCGAACGTTTTATCAAACACATTTTTTATTGATATCGCTCACGTGTCTATCGCGATACATATCGTTATCGTTTTATCGCCCAGCCCTAATTATAACTGACAACTCATGAAAACCCCAAATTCAGTATCTCAGAAAATTAGAATATTGTGAAAAGGTTCAATATTGAAGACACCTGGTGCCACACTCTAATCAGCTAATTAACTCAAAACCCCTGCAAAGGCCTTTAAATGGTCTCTCAGTCTAGTTCTGTAGGCTACACAATCATGGGGAAGACTGCTGACTTGACAGTTGTCCAAAAGACGACCATTGACACCTTGCACAAGGAGGGCAAGACACAAAAGGTCATTGCAAAAGAGGCTGGCATGCAAGACATGGGTTTCAGCTGTCGCATTCCTTGTGTCAAGCCACTCTTGAACAACAGACAGCGTCAGAAGCGTCTCGCCTGGGCTAAAGACAAAAAGGACTGGACTGCTGCTGAGTGGTCCAAAGTTATGTTCTCTGATGAAAGTAAATTTAGCATTTCCTTTGGAAATCAGGGTCCCAGAGTCTGGAGGAAGAGAGGAGAGGCACAGAAACCACGTTGCTTGAGGTCCAGTGTAAAGTTTCCACAGTCAGTGATGGTTTGGGGTGCCATGTCATCTGCTGGTGTTGGTCCACTGTGTTTTCTGAGGTCCAAGGTCAACACAGCCGTATACCAGGAAGTTTTAGAGCACTTCATGCTTCCTGCTGCTGACCAACTTTATGGAGATGCAGATTTCATTTTCCAACAGGACTTGGCACCTGCACACAGTGCCAAAGCTATCAGTACCCGGTTTAAGGACCATGGTATCCCTGTTATTAACTGGCCAGCAAACTCGCCTACCTTAACCCCATAGAAAATCTATGGGGTATTGTGAAGAGGAAGATGCGATATGCCAGACCCAACAATGCAGAAGAGCTGAAGGCCACTATCAGAGCAACCTGGGCTCTCATAACACCTGAGCAGCACAGACTGATCGACTCCATGCCAACGCCGCATTGCTGCAGTAATTCAGGCAAAAGGAGCCCCAACTAAGTATTGAGTGCTGTACATGCTCATACTTTTCATGTTCATACTTTTCAGTTGGCCAAGATTTCTAAAAATCCTTTTTTTGTATTGGTCTTAAGTAATATTCTAATTTTCTGAGATACTGAATTTGGGGTTTTCATTAGTTGTCAGTTATAATCATCAAAATTAAAAGAAATAAACACTTGAAATATATCAGTCTGTGTGGAATTAATGTATATATTATACAAGTTTCACTTTTTGAATGGAATTAGTGAAATAAATCAACGTTTTGATGATATTCTAATTATATGACCAGCACCTGTATATATTAACAACTTTGCTGAATTTTTTTTTCAACATGATCTACTAAACAACTTCTGTATTTTTATTGTATTATTATTTTTATTGTTCTCTCTTTTTTTTCTAAAGGTTCAATAAACGTTCTTTTTCTGACTACTGTTTCATATGTCGCTTTTTTACAGTGTAAAAATGAATGGAAATAGCAGCTGAATAAGAGGACTAAGAATGTGTATTAAGAAAATAAATAATTCCATCTGGATTTTAAACCTGTTTAGGTTAAACAAATGCATTCTGGGTTCTACAAAATACATTGTAGAGTGTATTTTTTATAGAAGTCAGTTTGTAAGATTATCTGTTTTTACCAGTGGTGGAGGGTAAAAAAGGGTAAAGTACTGCTGACATGTTTGAACATATTTGACTCCACTTTGATGGTTTCTGGCACTGAAGAGGAGCATGAGTAGTAGAACAAGCACAAACCTGTAAAGTTTGGTTAACTGGAATGGAATTTCCCTGACTTTTTTTAAAAAGTGGGGTAGATTCAACAAAATACTATTGTACAACATTAGCCATTAGGGTGTTTCTGTAGTCCAAGAGAGGTGCTAACAAAGCTAAGGCAGTTGATTGAATCTCAGAAAATGCATAAAATATATACCTTTAATATTTTTGATATATTATTTGTATTTATTGTTATTTTACCTAGCTGTACCCTACCTAATCAAAAGACAAGCACGTTTTTGGTTTCAACCCAGCAGTTATGTTGATAAATGACAGTAAATATATATATATAAAAAACCCTGCTTGCAACAAATGAAAAAATTAAAATGATAAAATTAAAGGTGAAGCCAAAAAAACAACAACCCTGAAGACGCACTCCACAGGTGAACAAAATATTTTTCCACATTTCTTTAGCACAATATATTGACTGATTTAATATGAATTATATTAATGATTTTAAAATATAAAACGTGAATGCTCAATTAATCCAGCAACAAAACTTGTAAACACTCTGTCACATCAAACACTCTTCCAAAATTATACAACTGTACTGTAGAAAATAAAATCACCTACCGGACTTTTACAGGAATCTGTTTAGCCATATATGCTAGATCATAATGCAAAAAACAAGATCCAATCATTCTACATCCTCCCTGGAGCAGGCAAAATCAAACATGCTATTCTCATATTATTATCTTATATTCTTACTGTACATGTAGCCCCTCCCAATAAATACAGCCTATTTGCATTCTAGGCACCTCAACTCAGATCTGTGCAATTCGTTTTTCCATTTAACACTTATTTTAACATTTTACATTGCAAAAAATAATTGTATTCCCCTCATGTGCACGTATAATGTTGAATTACGTTGATTATTTATTTATTTGTTTGTTTGTTTGCACCAAGTGACAATTTGTATAATTTATAGGTCTTCCAACACAGACCTGCATCAAATGAAAACATAAGTCTTAAATTTAACGTTATGTTAACATGTACTGAATGTGATGAAAATTAATCATGCTACTTAATTGTAGCCTACATTATAAATAATTACGGTTTCATTCAAATACTTAACTGTCACGTGTTGTGTGGAATAAAGTGCACAAAGAAGATCCCTGACAAACAAAAGCTGAACAAAAATCAAGAGCAAACAAGGATGACAAAGCACACACACCTGTACTAAATGACGAAATAAAATCTGTAACTATGTCAACCAAGGCAGGGGGGAAAGGTGCAAACAAAAATAAAAGTCCATATCGTGGTGTGAGTGTGAGAGTAACGTGCAATTCATTGTTTTATATATGTAATCATATACCATAACAACTAAAGCCTGACCAATAATCAAAATATATCATGCCAATTACAAAAATTACAAAACATCAAATGCATGTAGATTGCATGAAAGATAAACTTGTGGCTACAGAATTGCCACAGCCCATTTACTGGATTTTCTTAAGAGACTCAAGATTAAAAATAATTAAATAACAATTAGAATGTAGAATGAAGGACATTTAACACTTTTCTTTGAGTAATTAACATGTCCTTAATTTATATGCAAAGGCATAGCTTTAACAGCAATAAGAAAAGTCACAATATAAGTGCAGTTTCTATAAAACATAACAATAAAAAAAACTTTTTTTTTATATGACCAAAACATTAAATACATTTCTTAATTTATTTAAATTAATTAATTAATTAATAATATTTTTTTTTTAAAAGGATTGGCCCACATTTGTCTGAAAATGAAATGCTGAAATTAACTTATATTAAGAAAAGTTTGGTAACTGAGAATAAAAAACATATTTCTGATCTAGAAGTCCAAATGTACAAATGTGTGTTTGTTCATTATTTAAAAAAAATATATATCATTTTTAAGTGTGTTCATATATAATTTATATAATTGTTTTAGAGTTTTAATGCTAAGATATTATAGGACAACTGTAGGCCTAATAAATAATGAAATTAAAATAATAAATTTTGACTGTCACATCAGACGGGGTGACATAGAGAAAAACATGGAAGATAGACTCATACCTTCGATATACGGTCAAAATTATTTCCTCTTTAGATGTACATATAGTAGCAGTAGTGAATTCATGCTTGATTTCAAAGGTAACTAGCCTCTTTTCAGCCTTTCTCTTTTTAAAAGGAGTTATAATTTTTAATACTTAATTAAGGCTCACTCTGTTGAAGCTTGAAGCTTTACTCCAAGGAGTAATTACGTTAATTCATTAAAAGTTTTTTTGTAACCATTGTCCTTTCTATTACCCTCTTTGTCTGCAACAAATGAGTAGCATTGCTTACTTACATGCTGTGGGTTTTCTGACGGAGTTTTGCTCGAAGTGTTATAATCCGCATATTTAAATAACGTCTGCAAAACCTGCTTTATACTGTTGTTAAAAATTTATGAATAGCCATAGGCTATCTCACTTTGTTTAAAACAAATATGAATCATGTTTCCTAAAGCAAAACAACATATGGTAGACCGAATACAATTTTTGTTTGTTTTAATCCTCATCCATCCTTCCTGTATCCTTCCTGTACCTGTAACAAAAGTGTCCCTTGCGGAGTTGCGGGTCAAAATGACCCGAACGCTACATTTTTTATTTAAATTTTTTGTGATTTTTATTATATTTACCTCTTATTCTGTACATTTTTAAGCAAATAAGCAGTTTTTTGTACATCATTTCACCCCCCCCCCCCCCCCCCCCCAAAAAAAACATTAATAATCAATAAAGGCATATTTCCAGTCCTGTTTATCAAAAACCTACAGTTACCCTTGGAATTGAGTCGCTGAGTGTCTCTGATGTTATGGGGGGGGGGGGGGGGAGTTGGGGTGGTCTGGTTAGTGATTGTTTTATTGTTACCAGTCCCCCAGTGTTTGCTGTGAGTTTGTGGTTATTAAAGAACAAGCTGACACAACGAAACAGTGTGCACTGCACAAACAATACCAGACAATGAGGGTGAGAGAGACAGGAACTAAAATATACAAAGGTGATGAAAATAATGACTGAAGCTATGATGATTGAGTGTCCATGGAAACTGATGAGTGGAAGGAAACTAGAACAAAGGAAACAGGAAAGGGATGAGAAACAAACTAAAATGAAAAGGAAAGTAACAGAACAACACTGTTAAATTAGTGACACTAAACCCAGTCGAGGATGAGGATGAGGACCCCCGGTGAAGGTCTGGAAAATAGAGGTGATGGTGACAAAAGAAACCAAGGCAGTGATAAAAACAGCTATGATTATGGTTCAAGGTGGAGTCCATGGAGGGAGAAGCCATGGTAGATGAAGTGGCTAATGACAGCCCTAAGCAATCCAGGAGTGAGCAAGGAAGGCAAACCACTGTGGAACTGAGGGAGGGAGGAGCCATGATAGAGCCGAAGAGCCGCTGAGACTGAGCGACACAGATGGTCCTGGAGACTAGGGCTGCCCCCAAAAGTTGATTAAGTCCACGAGAAGACTTATGGTCAACCAACATTTTATTAGTCTCTTAGTTGCAGGGAAAAAAAATCAACATTAAGTGGCAAAGTCACGCTTTCCATGATGGACAGATTGTTAATGGCTGATCTGTGTGGCAATATAATACATCGGGCAAGATATTCAAACGGTCACCTATCATTCATTGACCTCAAATATGCCTGAAAGATGTATGTAGTAGCAACTTTACATGACCGCTCAATCTAATGTTAACCTAGTGGATCCTTGAATCCGTATACAAGGGATAGTTAATCCAAAAATGAAAATTGTCATCATTTATTCACCCACAAGTAGTTCGAAACCTGCATACATTTCTTTGTTCTACCGAACACAAAGGAATATATTTTGAAGAAAGTTTGTAACCAGACTGTTTTTGGGCACCATTGACTTCCATTGTAGGAAAGAAAAAATATCATATGCTCTTTTGTATACTACCTTTTTCAAATGGTGCTATATAGCACCATAAGAGGTGCTATATAGCACCATTAGAGGTGCCATATAGCATTTTGTCTTAAAAATGGTGTTCAACTGTGGTTCTTTGGCTTTTAATCATAGGGACACCTCGTTTGGTACTATATGGCAAATATTCTTAAAGATAAGAAGCTTAATAGCACATTTGTCAAAATGTGACACACAGAACCATTAGAGGTGCCATATACGACTGTTGTGAATTTGACTCATTTGTTTCCTTTTCTAATTTTTTTTTTTTTTTTTTCACTACATCTCCAACAATTCCTAGTAAACTACATTAAGGGTGAACTCCATATGGGGCACTACATTACGCATATTCCCCTGGTTCAGGTCTATAAATAGACCTCACTTCCTTCCTTTGTCCCTTTTATGCATTGGTGAGGTGTGGGTGCTTGAATGGGCACCCAACCATGTCCTTTTTTTATTGACCTAAAACCATCCTGTTTATCCTGTGCATCATGTCCATCATGGCAGTCCTGCTCCATATGCATTTGTGAACTGCATGTCACGTCAACTACTAAATATTTGTGAATCTTCACTTCAATGGAATAAAACAGAGCAAAGGACTGGTGTTTCTTCCAGTGTTTTAATCAGACATGCCACCAAGTTTCTATAATTTAACGAACTTTGGATATTATAACATCGCATATTCAACATATGGTCCTTCGAGCCGGAAATAGAAATTTGGTGGGATGGATTACTATACAAGACCTCCAGTTCGGCATAGTGTAAGGATGAAAAGGCCTCCTGCCCGTTTTGCAGACAGTATGGTACGAGAAAGTGCTCCTCCTCCACCTCCTTCCTCACCAACCTTAGTCGTAAGTGATCATCAACAAATTGACAATGGAAATCCATGTTCCTTAAGACCTGCTACTTGCTCATCTGCTCAGTGTGAACAGTTTCAACATGACTTACTTGATATGGATGTTAGACAAGAAATACTTGGGCTTAAGGGTATGTTGGGTGAGATTATGTCTAGAATGTCTCAATTAGCAGTTTCTTCTATGCATTCTGATTTATCTGAGTCTTTTGATGATGATGCTTTTGATGAAGATGAAAATGCTATTGATAAACCATTTGTTGTTCAAGAATTGTGTGCATGTATTAAGAAAGCTGAAAAGAAATCTACATACAGGCAAGGTAATTCATCAGCTGTTCCATCACCACTTCCATTGAGTAGGCCTAGTTCTCTGCCTCCCCCACCTTCTTCATTGTTGCATAGTCCACCTCAGCATACACATACACCTGATACATTACAACTACAATCAGGTACTATGACTCAATCTATTGTAGCTTCATTAGTTTCTGATCATACTCAGCCACATTCTGTAGGTCACCCGGTGAATTTTGTTGAACAACAACCTACTCCATTCATTCAACCAATTGTTCCCACTACACAGGCAACTGCAATTCCAATTGTTCATTCTCATCCATATTCCCAGCCATATTATGGTCCACAATATGCTGTCTCCTATCCTGTCTCTCGTGTTCAGGGACCTTCCTTTCCCTTTCTGGTGAATGACGATCCTCAAGAATTTGCAATGTTGCAGTTAGCTCTGACAAATTTATTGTCACCTTATGAGTCAGAACATTACAAATACCATATCTTGTTAGATCATTTAAAATTACCACCTGCTCGTAATTTAGCACTAGCTTATGCTAATGATCCTAGACCATATAGTATGGCTCTTTTTGCACTACAGCAGAAATATGGGCAACCCCATCAGCTAGTTTTGAGGGAAATCAAAGCTATTTTAGCTCTCCCCAAGGTGAGACCAGGTGACAGCAGAGCATTTAGTAGTTTCGCACTGAAAATTAGAGCTTTGGTTGGCATGCTCCAATCTTTAGGCCAAGATCAAGCTAAATCTGAACTAACCTGTGCTTCTCATGTACAGCAACTGCTTAGTAAATTGCCCACAGAACATGTGACCAACTTTGCCCGTTATGCCCGTGCTGTCCTAAATGGTCAAAGCTACAATCTGGTTAACTTCTCTACCTGGCTCCAAGAAGAGGCTGAATGTCAAGCGATGGCCGATCAAGTTAGTGATTTCCCAAAACCCCTACTGAGTAAACCTCAATTAAAGATCTACTCTAATACTCAATCAGTCTTGTACGGAGCTAATGGCAAGTCTGTTGTATCAAGGTCCACGAATAAGCAACCCCAGAATCTGAGAGATCAAGAGCAGAGTTCCAAATATTCGTGTGCATATTGTTCCAGTAGACAGCATTTCATTGGCCTGTGTCCTTCTTTTAGAGCTTTAGAAGACAACAAAAAGGATGAGTGGATTAGAGAGAACAAAATATGTTGGAGATGTGGGCTTAACCATCTAGCTGTTGACTGTGACTTGAAAAAACCCTGTCCACAGTGTAAAGGCCGACATCTTGGTATCCTTCATGGAGTTAACCGTCGTGAGGAGGATAATGGCACATTTAATCTTAATCGACTTGGAGATTCCGGCAAGGTGCTCCTGAAAGTTGTTGAAGTACTTCTCCATCACGAAGGTCGATCCATGCAAACGTATGCCATCCTAGATGATGGATCAGAACGTACGATGTTGCTGTCTCAAGCATCTGATTATTTAGGCCTCAAGGGGGAAGCTGAGTCCCTAATTGTTAGGACCGTTCGCCAAGATACTATTGCGCTTGACGGCTCCTCTGTAACCTTTGAAATATCCTCAACAACCAATCCAGAAAGGAAGTATATTATTTCCAATGCCTTTTTTGCTGCCAGATTGGGACTGGCAGAACAGTCATACCCCGCTGAGACTTTAAAGAAACGTTTCAGACATCTTCAAGACTTACCACTTCCAGCATTCTTTAACGTTCAACCATTTATCCTTATTGGGGCAGACTACCCACATCTAATAAATCCAATTGATCAGGTGTATTTTGGACCTCCTAAATCTCCAGCCGCAATCCAGACCAAGTTGGGTTGGGTACTTCAAGGCCCAATTCCAATCCCTAACACGAATGAGATACAGTGTCTTTTCACCATCACTAAATCGTTTGAGGATCTTTGCCATGATGTAGAGAAATTATGGCAATTAGACATTCTTCCCTTCAGAAATGAAAGAGTCATTACTAGGTCCAAGCAGGACCAAGAAGCTATGGACTTGTTAACCTCCAAGACCAAAAGAGTTGATGTTGATGGTGTGCAAAGATATGCCACTTCTTTATTGTGTACTGCTTCTGCTGTTCAATTACAAGCCTCACCAAATGCCGTTATGTCTCCCCTCAGAGGTATTGAGCGCCGCCTCCAAAGAAATCCTGAATCTGCTGCTGTCTATGATCAAGAAATCTCCAAGTTGGAGAAGGCTAGTTATATTTCCAAAGTGGAACCTCCTCATGATTCATCCAAGGAATCGTGGTATATCCCTCATCATCTTGTTGAGCATAACGGGAAACCACGAATAGTCTTTAATTGTTCATATCAATGGAAAGGTATGTCACTGAACAACCAGCTCCTTCCTGGTCCACAATTGGGCCCTTCCTTACTTGGTGTCTTACTTCGATTTCGCCAGTATCCAGTGGCAATTAGTGGTGACATAAAATCTATGTTTCACCAAATTAGGCTACTATCAAAGGATCGTCCTCTTCTACGCTTTTTGTGGCGCAACATGCAGAGGTCAAATTTACTGGACGTTTACGAATGGCAAGTTTTGCCATTTGGTACAGTATGTAGTCCATGTTGTGTAACATATGCTTTACAAAGGCATGTCCATGACTACCAAGAAGGATATGAAGATATAGTGAATTCAGTAACTCAATCATTCTATGTGGATAACTGTTTGGAGAGTTTCCCAAATGTGCAAGTCGCAAAGAACTATCTTGACCGAATGCGTTCCTTACTGATGAGTGGGGGATTTGAAATCAGACAGTGGGCAAGTAACCAGCCTGATGTTGTGAGACATCTTCCTTCTGAAGCCAGGTCTGAGAGTGCTGAACTTTGGATCAGTCAAGACCGTTTGGATCCAAGAGAAGGAGCTTTGGGTCTGAGTTGGCACTGTCCATCTGATTCATTGGGATATCGATCTCGAACTGTAGAGTATAACGCAACAACAATGCGCACTATCTATAAAGTTCTCGCTAGTCAATATGACCCGTTGGGTTACATTTCTCCCTTTACAACACGAGCTAAGGTCATTGTACAGCAATGCTGGATGAAGTCTCGGGGTTGGGATGATCCCCTTATACCAAATCCTATCCAACAGGCCTGGAAGGCCTGGGAAACTGAGCTACCTGATCTGTCATTGATTCAGCTTCCCCGCTGTTATTTAACTTTACCTTCCAAGCAAATCGTATCTAGAGAGTTGCATATTTTTTGTGATTCTTCAGAGAGCGCATATGGGTCGGTAGCCTATTTGCGAATGGAAACTGATAAGGGCGTGGTCCATACTTCCTTCATCATGGCAAGATCTCGAGTTGCCCCAAAAAGGCAAATTTCCATCCCTTGCCTTGAACTTTGCGCTGCTCTAACAGGTGCACAGCTTTCTAAACTCTTGCAAAAGGAACTGACTCTTCCCTTGACAAATACTGTTTTATGGTCCGACTCAACAACTGTTCTGTCCTGGCTGCATTCTCCCTCCTGCCGTTATAAAGTTTCGGTAGCCAATCGAGTCACTGAAATCTTGGAACTCACTGATCTTTCTTCTTGGAGATATATTCCTTCTGCACAGAATCCAGCAGACGATATTACTAGAGGCAGAACGCTGGTTGAGCTGGCTAAACCTGATCAAAAATGGCGACAAGGTCCACCATTTCTGAAATGTCCTCCCCATCAGTGGCCTCAAAATCTAGTGTCCAGATCTGCTAGTCCTGATCCTGAGCTCCGAAAACCACTCTTTTGTGGGTTAACACAATTGGAAGATCTTGTACTCCCAGACCCTTCCTGTTTCCAGTCATGGTCAGAGTTAAAGTCTGCCACAACTGAGTTATTGCGACAACATGGTCCGGAATCTTGTGACCCCTCAGTCGTTCAAACCTTTCTTTTAAGACAAGCCCAGCAACAAAGTTTCCCTACTGAGTACCAGTCTTTAAAGGAAGGAAAGTCCATTGAATCTCAAAGTCGTCTCCTTACACTCTCTCCTGAATTTAGAGAAGAAACTGGACTTATTGTAGTGGGCGGCAGGCTCAGACGAGTGGAGGACATGGAACCTGAAATGATTCATCCAGTCATTCTTGACTCCAAACATCCATTATCTAGTTTAATCATCAAGGACTGCGACGAGAAACTTTTCCATCCTGGAACAGAGAGAGTTTTCTCAGAACTTCGCCGTAATTATTTGGATAATTAAAGGGAGACAAGCTGTAAAAAAACATCAGTTGTCTTGTTTGGAATGTAGAAAATGGAAAGCTAAGCCATCTATCCCTCAAATGTCAGACCTTCCACTCTTTAAGCTCCGGTTGTTCAAACCTCCCTTTTGGTCTACTGGGATGGATTGTTTTGGCCCTTTTAATGTTAAGATTGGTCGTAGAACAGAAAAGAGATGGGGCATTCTGTTTAAGTGCCAGACTACTCGATGTCTGCATCTTGATTTGTTAACCAGTTTAGATGTGGATAGCTTTCTTATGGCCCTACGCCGTTTTATATCCAGGAGAGGTCAGCCGTCCAGGAGAGGTCCAGACTCTTCTCTACCCCAGGTTATTTATGCTAACACTGAGCTCCTTGGCCGTAGATCTTGGCGCCACAGTCAGGTCCTTGCTGACCAGTTTTGGGCATCATTTATCCGACATTATTTGCCAGGTCAGCAGCTCCGGCAAAAATGGAATAGAGAACATCCTAATTTAAATGACTCTGCTGTAGTGTTAGTTATTGATTCTCAACTTCCAAGAGCATCATGGCCCATTGGCAGGGTATTACGTCTTTTACCTAGTCAGGATGGACGTATCAGAGTAGCTGAAGTTGCTATTAATGAGAGAACTTATGTACGCCCAGTTGCTAAGCTGATTCCGTTACCTCAAATTGATGAATAATAGCAAATACATGATTGTATTTGGGGGCGGCTGTTGTGAATTTGACTCATTTGTTTCTTTTTCAAATTTTTTCTTATTTTTTTTGCACTACATCTCCAACAATTCCTAGTAAACTACATTAAGGGTGAACTCCATATGGGGCACTACATTACCCATATTCCCCTGGTTCAGGTCTATAAATAGACCTCACTTCCTTCCTTTGTCCCTTTTATGCATTGGTGAGGTGTGGGTGCTTGAATGGGCACCCAACCATGTCCTTTCCTTAGGATGCGTTAATGACTTAAAACCATCCTGTTTATCCTGTGCATCATGTCCATCATGGCAGTCCTGCTCCATATGCATTTGTGAACTGCATGTCATGTCAACTACTAAAGATTTGTGAATCTTCACTTCAATGGAATAAAAGAGAGCAAAGGACTGGTGTTTCTACCAGTGTTTTAATCAGACACGACACCAAGTTTCTATAATTTAACGAACTTTGGATATTATAACATCACATATTCAACAACGACTACCACAGATGAACCAATGTGCTTCTAAATTACACTTTTACTTAAGATGAATGATAACTAATCATTTCTTACCAAATTGTCAATAATTTCCCCTCTGACATTCCAGAAACCAAAGAAACGCCACACAGCACTTTTAAGATGTTTTGGCATAAGCAGGATTGACTCCGACTCCGAGCCTTTTTCAAATAAACAATGCTTCCGCACCACAATGTACTCGTTAACAAACCGCGTCAGTTATGTCATCATCATTTGTCGCACGCCACTTAACGCACAAAAGAATTAGAATGTACCGTTGTTGCATTTGCATGTGCTTTTTTTTTTTGACGAATATTCGAAATGCAAATGTTTTTTTGACAGCCCTAACTTACAGTGAAATGAAGTTGTGTAAATCTGTGAATGAATGTTCCATATAGGGACACTGTGTAGGGACCATGTCAGTCAGAGCAGGGTTCATTAATGAAGCTCTTTTCTGACGAGCTCATGATCTGAATCAGGTGTGTTAAATAAGTGAGACATGTACAACATGTGGGGGCAGGTCACCAGGACTGGAATTGAGAACCGCTGCTACAGGAGGAGTCCCAGTGCCGTCAAGATGTCCTCGCTGTCCTCTGTGATTAAATGTCCATCCAATGTGAACACAATGTGGTCATACTGCACACGTTGACCCTCCCTACAGCCTTTAATCTTAATATTAGGTGTTGGGATGGGCTGGTCTGAGAATGGCCCTGGGGGAGAGGGGGATAGTAGCATTAACCATCTTCTCATATTTATTTGCAAGGCAAACCTTATGAGTTAAATTCATTTTAACTACTGTCATACAACTGCTCAAATACTTTTGGCCATGAACTGAAAATGAAGAAACTTTTCTCTTCAAATTGATAGCATAGTTTGTGTAGACCAACAAACATCTGAATTACAAAATGAATTCAGAAATCATCTGAATTACAAAATGTACAATAAGTGTAGTGCTTTGATTAGATTGTGTTTCACACAATGTAGTCAACTGTTCTTGGCTCACCTCAACTTCAAACAGCAACCCCGGGTCCTCCGTGAACAGAGCAGGCAAGAGCAGAATAGCTGCTTCCAACTGTAGGCTTTTAAACAAAATAACCTCATTAGATTAACATAAAATGGTGGATGCTTTTACCCTTCTTTTTTAACATCCATTACTGTGTGTAATACAGATAAATTCAGGAAAGAAAAAAGGTATGATCTCAGGCAGAGATGTAGGATGTCAGTCAGTGGTACAATGAAAATCTAAGCAGTAATGATTTAATTACATTTTTTTCAGTCTGCCATCTTCACAGTCATCAAACATGCACCTGAACTTCTTCTTCAGGGGACTCGAAGGACTTGGGATGTCATTACAGAGAGCTGTGTGAGAATTTGTTGGTCCACAACAACATTGGTGTGGTCTAACAGATCCAGAAGGAGCTTGTGTTAAGAGGAAGGCGAAGGAGGAAAGACATGTATTAAAATATAGTCATAACTCATACAATTAAATAAGGAGGCAATTAACACACTGCTGTACAAAACATTTTGGCCAGTATGAAACAAAAACTCAAAAAGAGTCTTATCTGTGCTATATTTGGACACAAAATTTGTCCGATAGCATATTATCAGTGCCATCCTTTCTTTGAGGTGCTCTACATTTGGTCTAAACTTCTCTGTTTCTTCCTTCATTACACGCAGATGTTCCCTGATGCTTTGCTAATTTTCTCCAGCATCAACCTATTGGGGTAGTTAAATTGTTAAAAATGGGGGCTGTCAATAAAAAGAAAAAACACAAAAAAATAAGTATTTAGAAAATCTTTAGTCGAGAGCAGCCCTACTAGAAAGAGTCCAGACTTCTAATTATAATTAGGCAAATAAAAAATATTAATGATCAAAAAGTTATGCATGACAATCAATAATATGGAAATGTGGCTTACCCATGTCTGTTACGTGTCCAAAAATTTTAACAAAGAGCTCTTTTCATCCAACTTGACAATGTACTGATGATTTTATACTCAAACACGTCTTTTTTATTTTCAGTTATTCCAGCATGAACCATCTGTAACAACATTAGAGGAATACTTTTATCAAATGTAATTCCAAATCCATAAAACTCACTTTTGATGAACACAAAACACATTCTTAAAAAAAGCACCCACAAAAACTTGTTCAAAGTCAGTCATGTATCATATATTGTGGTGACAAAATCACTTTATTTTTTTAACTAAGTATACTGAAAAGAGTTATTTCAAATGAATATTCTAAAATAGCACTCAAACCCAGTAAATCGAATTAAAATAACTCTATTTACAAGCTTCATGATATTATATGACATTTGTTCACGAGACATGCAAGAACCAATGACTTATAGTATCATTTTAAATTTGGGGAGTTTACAATTGTTTGATTTGTCAATATGATGTTACAAAAAGCATTGTAAATGAGGTATAACATCTCAGGTTATGTATGTAACCATGATTCCCCGAGTGGGGAACGAGACACTGCGTCACCTAGGGGTTGCTATGGGGAACGTCGTCAGCGTGACCCGTGCTCGAAGTATACATATATAAAAACACCACTTGTTGGCCGGCAACAGCCTATGACGTCTCTACCGGCGCGACCGCAATATAAGGGACGCCGGGAGAATACATCATTCGCTTCTTCGTCTGAAGCTTGCGTCCGAAGCATGGCCCAAAGCCTAGGGGACGCAGTGTCTCGTTCCCCACTCGGGGAACCATGGTTACATACGTAACCTGAGACGTTCCCCTTCATGGGAACTTCGAACTGCGTCCCCTAGGGGTCGCTATGGGGAACGTTATACCCACGACACCATGCTGAGGGGAGTGCAAGCCAAATTCACGCAGGAGGCGAGCATTAGTCAACTCTACCATTTGGCTCAGGGAGTTGCCCCTGTGCACGGTTGATGCTGTCAGTGACATTATCCCCTTTGGCCAAAAACCCGAGCTGCATACCTTTAAGTACTTACCTGCTAGGTGCCGGGATTACCGGACCCAGGGTAGAGCTCACAGGTTTGGAATCAGTCTTTTATAGAAAGATTCCTTTAAGGGGATAGGGCCAAGTACCTAGTGGTAGCCACTAGGTCCTGGCCGGTCACCAGGGGCTACTGCTTGCTCTGCACGAGCTTGCTGAGGGAGTTGTCTTAACAGACCCCTTGGTAGCATTACCCTTTTTAAACCAAAATATTGGGTTACAGGGAGTGGGGCTCAAGGCACAAACCGGGGCCTGACCAACTCAAGTGAGGGCACGAAGCTGTGCGTGTAACCCTACCCAATGGGATTTTTAGAAAGAACGCAGAACATACTATGTGCGAACTTACCACTGGGTGGATTTTTAGAAAAGTGCCCAAAGTCTAGCGTGTGCACTTACCATAACATGGATTTTAGAAAGAACGCAGAACACTTGATGTGCGATCTTACCACTGAGTGGATTTTAGAAAGTGCCCAGTGCTTTAGCGTGTGCACTTATATATACAGTGGTTACGGAAAGTATTCAGACCCCCTTACATTTTTCACTCTTTGTTATATTGCAGCCATTTGCTAAAATCAATTAAGTTCATTTTTTCCCTCATTAGTGTACACACAGCACCCCATATTGACAGAAAAACACAGAATTGTTGACATTTTTGCAGATTTATTAAAAAAGAAAAACTGAAATATCACATGGTCCTAAGTATTCAGACCCTTTGCTGTGACACTCTATATATTTAACTCAGGTGCTGTCTATTTCTTCTGATCATCCTTGAGATGGTTCTACACCTTCATTTGAGTCCAGCTGTGTTTGATTATACTGATTGGACTTGATTAGGAAAGCCACACACCTGTCTATATAAGACCTTACAGCTCACAGTGCATGTCAGAGCAAATGAGAATCATGAGGTCAAAGGAACTGCCTGAAGAGCTCAGAGACAGAATTGTGGCAAGGCACAGATCTGGCCAAGGTTACAAAAACATTTCTGCTGCACTTAAGGTTCCTAAGAGCACAGTGGCCTCCATAATCCTTAAATGGAAGACGTTTGGGACGACCAGAACCCTTCCTAGAGCTGGCCGTCCGGCCAAACTGAGCTATCGGGGGAGAAGAGCCTTGGTGAGAGAGGTAAAGAAGAACCCAAAGATCACTGTGGCTGAGCTCCAGAGATGCATTCGGGAGATGGGAGAAAGTTGTAGAAAGTCAACCATCACTGCAGCCCTCCACCAGTCGGGGCTTTATGGCAGAGTGGCCCGACGGAAGCCTCTCCTCGGTGAAAGACACATGAAAGCCTGCATGGAGTTTGCTAAAAAACACCTGAAGGACTCCAAGATGGTGACAAATAAGATTCTCTGGTCTGATGAGACCAAGATAGAACTTTTTGGCCTTAATTCTAAGCTGTATGTGTGGAGAAGACCAGGCACTGCTCATCACCTGTCCAATACAGTCCCAAAAGTGAAGCATGGTGGTGGCAGCATCATGCTGTGGGGGTGTTTTTCAGCTGCAGGGACAGGACGACTGGTTGCAATCGAGGGAAAGATGAATGCGGCCAAGTACGGGGATATCCTGGACGAAAACCTTCTCCAGAGTGCTCAGGACCTCGGACTGGGCCGAAGGTTTACCTTCCAACAAGACAATGACCCTAAGCACACAGCTAAAATAACGAAGGAGTGGCTTCACAACAACTCTGTGACTGTTCTTGAATGGCCCAGCCAGAGCCCTGACTTAAACCCAATTGAGCATCTCTGGAGAGACCTAAAAATGGCTGTCCACCAACGTTTACCATCCAAACTGACAGAACTGGAGAGGAAAGCAGCAGGACCCGATGGGATTACTGGCCGCGTTCTGAGGTCCTGTGCTGATCAGCTTGCTGGTTTGTTTACATCCATATTTAATGAGTCCCTCGCTACCTCTTTGGTCCCCACCCCCTTTAAAAAATCTGTCATTATCCCTGTGCCCAAGAACAGTAAACCCTCTTGCCTGAATGACTATCATCCAGTTGCCCTTACATCGACAGTCATGAAGGTTTTTGAGAGACTTTTAAAGAAACACATTTGCTCCTCCATCCCTGCTACTTTGGACCCTCTTCAGTTTGCCTACCGGCCAAATAGGTCTACTGATGATGCCATCTCTCAGGTACTGCACTCCTCCCTCACCCACATCGACAGCAAAAATGGCAACTATGTCAGGCTGCTATTCATTGACTATAACTCCGCTTTCAATACTATAGTCCCCACCAAGCTGGCTGTTAAACTCTCAGACCTCGGCCTAAACACTTCACTTTTGGCGCTTTTCCACTGCATGGTACGGTACGGTTCGGCACGGCTCGGTACGGTACGGTACGGCTCAGTTCGGCTCGGTTGCATTTCCACCGCAGTTTAGTACCGCTATAGAGTGGGCGGGATTATTCACGCGTCGTTATAATTGCGCCGCCTCTACTGCCGTGACATCATCGTAAACGCGCCACAAACAAACTCACAACAAAGAAAGGAGACGGAATAGTGTTCTTCACTATCGGCATGTGGATGTTTTTAACAGCAATGGAGAGGTCTATGAGAATGCTTGGGATTTACCCCCAGCAGCAGAGACTGTGGCAGTGACACGGGCTGTAACGTTAGATGAGGAGAGCAGGGATGTTCGTGCAGGTGTGCTGCGTTACTTGATTAGTTAACTATTCATGCAGCGTGTTCTGTAAAGTGAATTATCAATAAACTTTTGAATATTTCAAAATGTACAATGCATCCCTTGTTTTTTTTATTTATGTGATGGTTTTTATAATCGCGGCATTAATCATTTGTCTTTTTCAAGAGGTTCATTACGTGCTCATACAATGATACATATTTAATATAGTCTGGAGGTACACTTATTCGATCAGATTGTTTTTAATTGAAGCAAAACACAGATACAGAGGTAAAAATATAAACAGAAGACATACTCTGAAAATATAGCAAGTTCAAAAGTAACGTTATACATAAGGCTTTTTCCTTCGGCGTCGTGCCATCAAGCTCTCACTGGATCCGCTCCTCGGCCATCAACGAGAGGAACGTCTGTACTTCCTCAACAGACAACGACACTGCTATTTTGTGGTTGATGCAAAAATGTGTGTTTGTTTAAACAGAAGTTGCGTCCGATCCTTCGCTGGCTGTGCTGATTTAAATCTAGCGGGTATGACTGTAGAGGAGGGTCTCGTGTCGCAAGTTCAGTGACGCAGTAATGACGATTTTCTCCAGCCATTCAGTGATCAGCAGAGTTTACACGTCACGTTTTGGTAACGGTACGGCTCGATGGAACCTCGACCGAAGTGGTACTAAAAAAGTATCAGGTACCAGGTACAGTACCCAGTGGAAAACCCCCCAAAAGTGAACCGTACCGTACCGTACCGTGCCGTACCATGCAGTGGAAAAGCGCCATTTGTGACTGGATTCAAGATTTCCTCACCGCCAGACCACAAGTGGTGAAAGTCGGCCAGTTCACCTCCAACTCAATCACCCTGAACATAGGAGCCCCACAGGGCTGTGTCCTGAGCCCCCTGCTATACTCTCTATACACCCACGACTGCGTGTCCTCTCACAGCTCCACATCTATCATTAAATTTGCTGATGATACTGTGGTCCTGGGCCTCATTAACAACGATGACGAGACCGCATACTTGGATGAGGTGGAGAGACTTACATCATGGTGCCAGGACAACTGCCTCTCTCTGAACGTGAGCAAAACCAAAGAGCTGATCGTGGACTTCAGGAAGAGACAGCAGCGGCCCTACACTCCTCTTATGATCAGTGGGACCCCTGTGGAGAGGGTGAGCAGCTTCAAGTACCTCGGTGTAAACATCTCCAAGGACCTGACTTGGACTGCACACATTCAAACTCAGGTTAAGAAAGCCAGGCAAAGGCTGTACCATCTGCGACAGCTGAGGAAATTCAGGGTCTCTCCAGCTATCCTGAAAACTTTCTATTCAGGGGCCATAGAAAGTGTTCTGACTCAGTGCATCTCAGTGTGGTATAATAATGCCACAAACCAGGACTGCAAAGCTCTACAGAGAGTCGTGCGCTTAGCTGAGCGCATCTCAGGATCTACACTCCCCTCTCTGCAGGGCATCTACCTCAAACGCTGCAGAAGCAGAGCTGTTAAAATCACCAAAGACTCAAACCACCCCGGTAACCATCTTTTCCGTTTACTGCCATCTGGCAGGCGCTACAGGAGCTTGATGGCAAAGACAGAGAGACTGAGGAAGAGCTTCTTCCCTCAGGCCATCAGGCTCCTTAACACAAACTCTGTTCCATAAACTTTCACAAGACTCATTATTATCTGTAAAAAAATAACAAAAACATTCATATTCTCATCATCCATATTGCCGCTATGTGTGCATACCCAGTACAACCCGTTGCACATCCCTCTCATCCCTCCTGTTTATACTAATATTTATTAAGTCCCATATACTGTTTTTGCACATACTATTTGTTTTGCACATCTTACTGTTTTACTGTTTTGCACACTTTTCTTTATTCTATTGCACATTTTACTTCTTATTTCTTTTTTTACCTATATATATATATATATATATATATATATATATATATATATATTACTCTTGTGTGGTGTTACTTTTATATAATTTAATTTTGATTTTATTTTTTATTTTTATTCTTTGCACTGTCCACTGAGCGGACCTGATTTGACCTACATTTCACTTTTGATTATACCCTGTATAATTTATCATGTGACAAATAAAGAAACCTTGAACCTTGAACCTTGAACCTTGATCTGCAAGGAGGAATGGCAGAGGATCCCCAAATCCAGGTGTGAAAAACTTGTTGCATCTTTCCCAAAAAGACTCATGGCTGTATTAAATCAAAAGGGTGCTTCTACTAAATACTGAGCAAAGGGTCTGAATACTTAGGACCATGTGATATTTCAGTTTTTCTTTTTTAATAAATCTGCAAAAATGTCAACAATTCTGTGTTTTTCTGTCAATATGGGGTGCTGTGTGTACATTAATGAGGAAAGAAAATGAACTTAAATGATTTTAGCAAATGGCTGCAATATAACAAAGAGTGAACAATTTAAGGGGGTCTGAATACTTTCCGTACCCACTGTATATATTGTTTTATTTACGTTCTATGCTCGGGGAACTAGATACTCAGAAGGGAGCGGCATGCTCATAGATGACCCTCTACGGTGAGGGGAGCAATGATAGCTCGACCCACAAGGCGAGCGATCTACACCGAACTCTGGAAGTGGAGAAACTTCAGATGCTCAAACAGGAGCGGCATGCCCATAGGTGACCCTCTATGTGAGGGGAGCAATGCTAGCTCTACCAATAGCGAGCTCTGGAGAGCGGAGAACTCATTCTTGAGAGGGAACTCAAACACTCAGGAGTGGGGCCCAAGGCACAAACCGGGGCCTGACCAACTCAAATAAGGGCACGAAGCTGCGCGCGTAACCCTACCCTACGGGATTTTTAGAAAGAAAGCAGAACATTCGATGTGCTAACTTACCACTGGGTGGATTTTAGAAAAGTGCCCAAAGTCTAGCGTGTGCACTTACCATAACATGGATTTTAGAAAGAACGCAAAACACTTGATGTGCGATCTCACCACTAAGTGGATTTTAGAAAGTGCCCAGAGTTTAGCGTGTGCACTTATATTGGTATTACGTTCTATGGCTCGGGAGCGGAGAACT
The DNA here is from genome assembly GCA_027474115.1 of Schizopygopsis malacanthus. Lineage (NCBI taxonomy): Eukaryota > Metazoa > Chordata > Actinopteri > Cypriniformes > Cyprinidae > Schizopygopsis > Schizopygopsis malacanthus. Next base: position 7,207,708 of record CM049876.1, on the reverse strand, counting down.
ACTCATCCCTTGGAGTGAGAGGGGCCTCAGATGCTCAGAAGGGAGCGGCATGCTCATAGATGACCCTCTACAGTGAGGGGAGCAATGCTAGCTCGACCCACAAGTTTCGAGCAATCTACACTTTCCGAACTCTGGAGAGTGGAGAACTTCAGATGCTCAGACGGGAGCAGCATGCTCATAGGTGACCCTCTAGGTGAGGAGAGCAATGCTAGCTCTACCAATCGCGAGCTCTGGAGAGCGGAGAAGTCATCCTTTAGAATGAGAGCTCAGACGCTTGGGCTGTATCTCTCTTTTTATAGCTCAAGCAGCAAGGCGAGTGATCTATTACCGAGCTCTGGGGAGCGGAGAAACTCAGACGCTCCGAAGGGAGCGGCATGCTCATAGATGACCCCCTAGGTGAGGGGAGCAATGCTAGCTCTACCAATAGCGAGCTCTGGAGAGCGGAGAACTCATTTTCAGAATGAGAAGGAACTCAAACGCTCAGGAGTGGGGCCCAGGGTACAAACCGGGGCCTGACCAGCTCAAATAAGGGCACGAAGGTGCAACGCGTAACCCTACCATACGGGATTTTTAGAAAGGAAGCAGAACATTCAATGTGCTAACTTACCACTGGGTGGATTTTAGAAAAGTGCCCAAAGTCTAGCGTGTGCACTTACCATAACATGGATTTTAGAAAGAATGCAAAACACTTCATGTGCGATCTCACCACTGAGTGGATTTTAGAAAGTGCCCAGAGTTTTAGCGTGTGCACTATATATATATATATATATATATATATATATTAGTTTAATGTTCTATGGCTGTAGAGCAAAGAACTATCTCAATCCATAGTGAGAGGAAACCCAAACGCTCTGAAGGGAGCGGCATGCTCATAGATGACCCTCTTTGGTGAGGGGAGCAAATGCTAGCTCAACCAGCAAGGTGAGTGACCTATCACAGAGCTCTGCGGAGAGTGGCGAACTTATACCTCAGGACGAGAGGGAGTTCAGACGCTTCAGAAGGGAGCACATACTCATAGGTGACCCTCTATGATGAGGGGAGCGATGCTAGCTCTACCGACAGCGAGCCCTGGGGAGAACTCATCCTTCAGAATGAGAGGGAACTCAGATGCCCTAAAGGAGCGGCAAGCTCATAGGTGACCCTCTATGGTGAGGGGAGCAGTGCTAGCTCTACCGATGAGGAGCTCTGGAGAGCGGAGAACTCAGTCTTCCGAGTAAGGGAGCTCAGATGCCCAGAAAGGAGCGGCATGCTCATAGGTGACCCTCTATGGTGAGGGGAGCCATGCTAGCTCAACCAACCAGGAGAGCAGCCTATCACAGAGCTCTAGTGGAGCGGAGAACTCATTCCTTAGAAGGAGAGGAAATTTAGGCGCTCAGAAGGGATGCTCATTTAGGCCTCATCATGCTCATAGGTGACCCTCTAAGTGAGGGGAGCAGTGCTAGCTCTACCGAGAATGAGCTCTGGAGAGCGGAGAACTTGTTTCTCATAATGAGAGGGAACTCAGACGCTCAGAAGGGAGCGGCATGCTCATAGGTGACCCTCTAAGTGAGGGGAGCAATGCTAGCTCTACCGACAATGCTCAGAAGGAAGCGGCATGCTCATAGGTGACCCTCTAGGTGAGGGGAGCCATGCTAGCTCTACCATCGATGCTCTGAAGGGAGCGGCATGCTCATAAGTGACCCTCTAAGTGAGGGGAGCAATGCTAGCTCTACCGACAATGCTCAGAAGGGAGCGGCATGCTCATACGTGACCCTCTAAGTGAGGGGAGCAGTGCTAGCTCTACTGACAATGAGCTCTGGAGAGCGGAGAACTTGTTTCTCATAATGAGAGGGAACTCAGACGCTCAGAAGGGAGCGGCATGCTCATAGGTGACCCTCTAAGTGAGGGGAGCAATGCTAGCTATACCGAGAATGCTTAGAGGGGAGTGGCATGCTCCTAGGTGACCCTCTAGGTGAGGGGAGCCATGCTAGCTCTACCCACGATGCTCAGAAGGGAGCAGCATGCTCATAGGTGACCCTCTAGGTGAGGGGAGCAATGCTAGCTCTACCGACAACACTCAGAAGGGAGCGGCATGCTCATAGGTGACCCTCTAAGATGAGGGGAGCAATGCTAGCTCTACCAGCAACGAGCTCTTGAGAGTGGAGAGGGAACTTAGACGTCATACAGGAGCGGCATGCTCATAAAAGACCCTCTAAGGTGAGGGGAGCAATGCTAGCTCTACCGACAATGCTCAGAAGGGGGAAGCATGCTCATAGGTGACCCTCTAAGGTGAGGGGAGCAATGCTAGCTCGACCAGCAGGGCTAGGGCGATATAAGTGGAGCATGAGAGGCCTAATCCATGGGATTGCAGACCAGAATAACCTGAGGACCGAGGAGGTTCCTTTTCTTTCCACGGAAACCTCCAATGAGGCCTCAGCCCGGACCATCAGTAAGGCAGTTTCGATGAACATTGAACTTGACCGAATTCATCATAGGTCTAGTCTGACTGCAATCTTAGGTTGCAGGGGAATTTGGAGAGCGGAAGCTAAGGGCCGGTGTTATAAGCCCCCTTAAGGAAGGGAGTAGATGTTCGTTACTCTGGTCTGGACGAGAACGTTGTTGAGGACGTTTCGCCTGGATCACCTTCCTCAGGTCTTGCCTACCTCTCTTTGACCTGTACCTCCCTCTACCCCTACCCATAGGTGGGGGAGGGGCACGAGTCGCGACACTAGCCTTCTGTGCCCGTCTCCGATCCTCAGACCAGGACGGGCCAGGACCCCTGGTTGTTCGGGCTCAGACCTGGACTTTATAGAAAGCCTTATCCAGGTCTTTCAGCAGATCAGTCTGGTACGCCTGAAGCACCGCCATAGTGTGCAACGAAGCGACGGTCTGACCTACTGCTGCATATGCCCTGCCATTTAAGCCAGATTCAGCGGCTTAGATGGCAAGGAGGGAGTTTTCTCTTGCACAGGGGGCATCCCCTCATAGCCATTTTCACGCATCCCCTCAATGTCAGCATAACTAGTATAACTAGAGAAAAAAGGCTTTTTCCACTCCTTCTCAACCCCCCACATGGAGATTTATGAAGAAAAGGAAGGCTCGCTCGAGCTGGGGGTTTATGGCCAGAAAGATTATTTTATGGTCCATAACCTCCAATAACTCATCATATGCAGTGCAGGAGGATTGAGAGGGTTCAGTCTCAACTTCCTCGCCCTCAAACATCTCCTGCTCTTACTGGGCATAACCCAGCAGAGCACTAGCCGCTGAATCTGATGATGTCAGAAAGATTGCATCGTCACAATCCAGCAGCTCACTCTCGTTCTTGGCCGACGTGCGCAAAAAGGGGGCGGTCCCTCTCTCTCTCATCTGCCAGATCCAACTGCTAATTTCATTCGCCTCCGTGCCTCAGCAGCGGTGGATCCCGAATCGTGGGAAGCAGACGGCTGCCCTTTTTTCCTCAAAAAGAGGGACAGACGAGAGCGGAGCTTTTTCTCATAGAAAAAAACTCACAGTGCATGCAGATTTCCCCTCAAGGACATCCGCGTGCTCCTTGCCCAAACAAAGACGCAAAGATTCTGTTTGTGTCATCGGGTGTCAAATAACGAGGACACGGATCCACACACTTCTTAAATGCCTTGCTAGTGCTCGCCATGATAATAGAGAGAAAACTGTACTCTTACCAGAATGCACGCTTCAAACAAACCAGTCAGTGAAGACGAAGAAGAGAATGATGTATTCTCCCGGCGTCCCTTATATTGCGGTCCCGCCGGTAGTGACGTCATAGGCTGTCGCCGGCCAAATACATATAGTAAATGAGATAAAACACTTACTTTCAGTGTTTTCCTGTTAAAAAGCAACCGCCTCGTCAGCTCCAGACTGCGAGCCACACATACAGCACATAAATATCATTCTGAAATAATGTGATGTTATCAAATTAATACTGTGTGAATCAGGCCCGGAGTGGCCATCGGATGAACCGGTGTTCTGTCGATTTGTCCTACCCTGTCAGATTTTGCTACCTCCCATTAAAAGAGTGGGTAGTACAATTCGACAACGAAAAATGCTCCCTGTTCAATTATGTTTTATTAATGTGTACACTTACCACAACCCTAAACATATCCTTACAGTAATGCACATACAGTAATTACGTGTTATATTCGCGGTTGTGGATAGAAGGGATGCATCTAATACCGGAAACCAACAATAGATATTTGTTCTAGGGGAAAACCGGGGCGAAAGTAATGCGGTACGAAAGTAACAAAGCCATTTTCTCAGAGACCTGATTACATATGCATTCCAAGCTATGACAGCACGTTCAGCACGCAACCCTTGAAGGAGCTGCCAAAGATTACGTGATTTCGTCATCACTTCCCGCGGTTAGGTCCGGAAAGAAGTTTTCGAGTACGTAAATAAATTACTGAAGCTGTACTTTTTTTGTAATTACACTTTGTGTTTCTCATTTCATGTGTCACAGTAATGATCAATCAACATGTTATTTAGTGCTGTAATACATCCTAAAGTGTGCCTCATCAGAGTTTTTCAGTAAAAAAGTCTACATGTAGAACAATTAAATTTGAAATGTAATATGCAAAATGTCAATGTATTTCTGTATTTAACTTTACATTTTCCCAAACATGTGCAACATTTAGTACAAAATGAAAATGTAATTATATAATTTAAATTTGCCATTTTCTACACTAGATTTAATATGCAAATAAAAAATATATTTTAAAGCTTTATAAGTTGCAAAATTAAAATAAGAATATATTATCCAAATTGATTAGATATTTAACATGTCCAAGCAAAAACTATAGCAAAATTACCACTTAGATGCTGTTTTTCCTAAATGCGTTTAGACTTAGGACACATGAGATTGTGTCTATGCGTAGACACAATGCGTAGGACACATGAGATTGCATTTTCATTGTGAATCCATGCGATAATTGTAGCAAAATGCAGTGAAAATTTCAAAATGCATTCTGATCCAAAGGTGCAGCAAAATGGTGATTTTAATGTAGTTTATTTTTCTTAAATGCATTGACACTTACATATTAAGGGTGGGAATTACCAGAGGCCCCACATTTACAATATTGTCACGATACAATATTATTGCGATTTTAAAATTAAAATAAAGTTATGTGAACACTTTTTACAACACTATAAATGGTGTTCCCACTTTTTACAATACTATAAGAAGGTTCCCAATACCCCTGTTGATCTACACTCTCAAACAGAAGGTGGAGGTAGTATACCAATAAGCTGGATGCCTTAAAAAAGAAGTAGAGTAAATGGGTTAACAAGGAGGCCGGGGTCAAGAATAATAGGCAGTAGGGATGGGAAGGCGAATTTGCGTCATGGGAGGGGCATCTTGCCAGGCAGCTCCAGTCTCGTTGCAAAATTTATTCCTGTTTTTGTAAAAGTATGAAGTAGTATCGTACAGCTCCGGGTACCCACATGCAACCACAAATAATTTGTCCTCCATTGTTGTTTCGGATTTTCTGCCTCCGCTCATAATCACGTCACTGCTAGAGCAAGCTCCTGATTGGTTAGCGCGGCGCAAATATCCGCCAAAGTTCAGATTTTTCAACTCGCATTGAATTAACATATAAATAATTTGCGCGTAATGATTCATTTGCATCTGGTGTGAACGCACCTTACAGCACACCTGTGCAATAATCATGCTGTCTAATCAGCATCTTGATATGCCACACCTTTGAGATGGATGGATTATCTCGGCAAAGGAGAAGTGCTCACTAACACAGATTTAGACAGATTTGTGAACAATATTTGAGAGAAATGGGTCTTTTGTGTACATAGAAAAAGTCTTAAATCTTTGAGTTCAGCTCATGAAAAATTGGAGCAAAAACAAAAGTGTTGCGTTTATAATTTTGTTCAGTGTAGAAAAGTAATATAGTGCCAATGACCTAGCAAGTCATGTAAAAGCATATACAGTGCTGCTTGAAAGTTTGTGAACCCTTTAGAATTGTTTATATTTCTGCATAAATATAACCCAAAACATCATCATATTTTCATGTAAGTAGACAAAGAGAACCAAATCAAACAAGTCCGAGAAAAATATTTTCTTTGTCATCTATTTATTGAGACAAATGATCCAATGTTACATATCTGCGCATTGCAAAAGTATGTGAATCTTTGCTCTGTGAATTTGTAGGTAAGATCATATTCCCACAGATTTCACTTCCTCATGTTCCTACTGTGCATCTAGTTCCTCCCTCACAACAGCAAAGGACTGCTTACATTCCATATCAGTCCAGTGGTTTTAGAAATTATTAGGCTAAATCTCACACAACCTGTAACAACATGCCATGGCTAGGATGCGTTGGATGACAAATTATGAATTCAAGTGGAATTGTATTTATTCATTTAAGATGCCTTTAAGTGTCTGTGGGCCAGTGCTGTCCTCTGGTGGTCACAAACATTAATAATACAAAGAGTTTTACAGTCTTTTCCACTTTTGAAAGGTGTCATGTTGTATATATATATATTTTTTTTACTATTTTCCTCATGAGGTCCACAGCAGGGCCGTTGCTAGGAATTCTGGGCCCTGTGCACCAAATTTGCTATGAGGCCCCCTCAAAATCACGTTCATTTTTGGGTGAATCTCCCTTTAAGAACTTTATTATTTGTAAATAATAAACACCTAATTTATATAAGACACTGATATTTATCTTTAATCAGGCCCTTATTGAATTAACAGTAAAATTTCTTATTGTAAACAGTGTCATTAACTTCAAGTTAAATTACTATGGTGAACAATTGACAAGCCAGGCCCGTTTTCCAATATAACTCATTGTCGTGGCTGTTTTTAGCCAGCATCATTACCTTTAATGTTCTCATATCACACGACTGTATACGAATTCTTTGTCACATCTGAATGGATCAAGCGACTTGCGCTGTTTATCTCTTATAAATTGTGGCCGAAGCGCGACACACGTTCACCAGCGCTGTGCAGTAGATTGATCCCGCTCTGCTTTGACGCGCAGCATCGGGGAGCGCTACTTTGCAGTTTCGCATACACTGTCATTTAAAAACAGCGTCTAATATCGGGGAGGTCTCCTTCGTTTCAGCGATCGGCCTACTACTCGAATAAAATATCCCGATAATCCCGATGGCCAGGCGATCGGGGGCCCCTCAGACCTCTGGGCCCTATGCACTCTGTTACCCTTTTCCCCCCAATAGCGACGCCCCGGGGTCCACTTACAAAGTAATTTAATGACTAATGTGACTGTGCACTGTTTTTATGAACTTATGAATTAAACAATCTGTTTTTTCTGCTGTGCCTTTAAGATATTTAAATAGAGATTCATGTGCCAGTTTACAGCTAAATATATTAATATAAAAAACAAGACTGATGAAGGCTTGATAAAAGTCTCGAAGTCGGTTTTAATATGATCTTAATAAAACAAATAGACAAAATCCACATTCTTAGTTGTAGTCCTTATAAAAACATTAAATAGAACCCGTTGTGCTGTGAACCTTGCAAACTGAAATGGAAATTCATTTTAAATTTTCATATTTACACTATATGTTTTTATTCAATACCAGTTCAGTTTAAATCCTGTTTTTTTTTAGTTCAACACCACTCTCTTGTGGACAGAAGTATTTCTGTTGATTTGTGGCCTGACTTGACAGTAAAATCGAAATAGACAATCGACAAAAGCACAGAACAAGGCCAACAGAAAGAAAATTACATTATTTATGCTCACATTTTCCTGATTTTAGAACAGATTATGAAAATAGTTACAGTCCAACATGCATAATTAGGTGTTATATCTTATATTTACTTGCCCCTAAACATCACATACAGTAGATTGGTGTATAAAAGCAATATCAGTCTCTCTGTAGTGCTATTGGCCTGAATTTGAGCGCATATATTTTTAAGATTTTAAGATGTTAAGAACTTAAACAATGAGAGAGACACAATCGCCATAATATTTTCCTGTAATATAACTCTGTTAGCATTGAGTCTTGTGGTTGTTCAGAACTTGAAGCTCCTGTAGATTCATATCTTGAAATTGTTTCAAGCTGTCTCTGTTTCTGTTACTTCCATGAACAAGAAGCTTTAATAGTCCATAAAAGTGACAAAGTACATTTAGATTCAACATTAAAGCAACATTTCACCCAAAAACATTACTGTGGAATTTTTTTTTTTCATTTTGTAGCATTGTTTTTTTTAAAGAATGATATTTGTAGCTATACATAGCTTATCAAGAAACTGACCTATGATCACAACAAACAGAAGAGCGCTGATGAAAGCAGATATCGGGGTAATACTCTGCCAGTGTGTCTCTGTATGATTCTGGATCTCTAGATTTGGAGTTGGTTCTGTGCAATGATTAAAAGGTTTAATATTAATATTTTATATTTTGTGGCTAACAATGATTTAATGTTTAACTTGGTGATCAGTGAATGTCCACTCAGTGATGTATATTAGGCAGGTTTATATAAGGTTTATATAAGGCAGGCTTGCTATGACCTCATGTGTAGTGTTTTCTTTTGTTTGTTCAAATATCAACCATTAACCCATATATAAGCTCTTGCCTTCTTTTTTTGTATTAATCTATAGTTTCATACTCTTAATTAAATTATATTCTTATTTTAAGGTCCACTCACTATTAACTAACTGACTATTGCCTCAATTAGCTCCTAATTTGCTGTTTATTACTAGCTAGTAAGGTAGTTGTTACTTTAGGTGTGGGGTAGAGATTAAGGGATCTAAAATATGGTCACGCAAAATAAGGTATTAATATGTGCTTTATGAGTACTAATAAACAGCCAATATATTAGTAATAAGCATGCTGGTTAATAGTGAGAATTGGTAATTGAAAGCTATATATACAGTATATATATATATATGTGTATGTATATATGTATGTATATTAGTACATTTATTGAGCTTTGTGTCCTTGATTTCTAGCTGTATGACAAATAATAAAGCACAAAACTGTAGAAGTAGCAGAAAATTCCAAGATTACATAAAGTGGGCAGAAATGGTGCAAGGAATTCATTTTAATGTTCAGAAATGGACAAAAGCTTCTCATATCGACCACAATGCATATTTATATATAGAAAACGTATAATTTTGCAAAATATAGCAAAATATCATTAATGAAAAAAAAACTCTTGTCCTGACAATAAGTAAAAGTTTTCTATTAGGCCAAATAGACATAAAAAAACAATAACAATACATTTTAGTTTTGTTGCACAATTTATATTTTCATCATACATTGTCTATATCAGTGGTTCTCAAACTGGGGGCCGCGGCCCCCTGGGGGGCCACTAGATGGCACTAGGGGGGCCGCAAAGAAATTCTAGAATATTACATTGTTTTTTTTTTTTTACCTGTATGCAAGTCAGGATTGTACGACGGCGTTTAATGCCACATTAAAAAAAAAAAAAATCTAAGATTACGAGATTAAAGTCGTAATATTTCGAGAACAAAGTCGAAACTACGAGAAAAAAAGTCGAAATGTTACGAGAATAAAGTCGAAACACTTCGAGAATAAAGTGGAAATGTTACGAGAATAAAGTCGAAACACTACGAGAATAAAGTCGTAATATTTCGAGAATAAAGTCGTAATATTTTGAGAATAAACTCGTAGTAATATGAGATTAAACTCCTAATGTTTTGAGAAAAATCACAGAATTGCTAGAAACAATGGATGTGGAGGATTTGGTTAAATCCTACTTTAGATTAGGATTTAGCAATAAGGAAATTCTTTGTCTTTTGGCGCATCAGCACGGAGTTATAATTAGTAAAAGGACACTGCAGCGGTTATGTAGGAAACTTAATTTATTCAGAAGAAAAATAACGACGTCGCCAGTACTTCAGCCGGGGTCCCAACGCGGCATCATGGCATATTCGGAGACGTCGAGCGCGCCGAAGTTCAACTCCTTCAGGGTCGATTTCTTTGATCACCATCCTCATAGTCTCTTGAGAAACAACATATCCTCTTCGAATAGCACGCAGATGTAACCATCGATATCCTTGGAGTCGACCACTGGTCGCCATCTCAGACTGCACAAAAGAGGCAATTTCCTCAATGTCTGTCTGATTTTTTCTTCTGAATAAATTAAGTACTAGTGAACACATCGACACGAACACACTGATACATGCTAAGACTATTTAAAAGGTACAAGTTTTTAGATAGAGGATGCAGTGTCTCAGCTGAGAAGGTAAATACAGAAGAGCCCAGCGTGAAAAAAACGAAACTGCGTAAATTTGACTACTCGTACATAAAATATGACGTTATGGAATATAGTGACGGCAGAAAACAGTGCACACTGTGCTTGAAAATGTGATCCGTTGAAGCACAGAAACTCAACCGACATGTCACAACAATTAATTGCGAATAAAAGTAAGGATTTTTTTTTCAGAGAAAGAAAGAAGAATACATCAAGCAAAAGGTACGGCTGACTAACATATCACGACAATACACGAGAAAGCACAGCAAGCATCGTATCCTGCAGCCCTGCGTATAGCCAAATGTAAAAAGCCTCACGCGATCGGGACATGTGCCGAGTGATGCTCGGGGAGGAGCAAAATCTGCGTTGCAAGATTTATTTTATATTGTAAAACTTGTATAATATTGTATATGTCTTCTATATTGAAAAACGATTTCTTTTTTAAGTAGAGCAGACATTTTTTCAGTATTGATCTTCTACTATGGACATCCTAAATAACTGTTCAGTATTTAATACTTTTGTTGCACTTACCAGACAATATTATTGTTAACTGTCAAAACTATTTTATAACAATTTGTTATATTTTATGAAATGTAGCCTTTAACCAATTTTTTATATTCAACATCAGAGACATTAGGCTACAAACAGAATTGTTGTTCCAGCATTGTTAATTTGTAAATTAATTTGTTTTTGGTACAATCTAAAATTTGTAAGTAAAATTGTCAGTTTGAGGATGTTTTCGTCATGAGTTTTCTTTTGGGGGGGCCACAAAATAATTCACCCTACGCAAGGGGGGCCTCCTCCTGAAAAAGTTTGAGAACCACTGGTCTATATAAGACAGTCCTGCTCTGCTCCTGGATCAGCTTGATATTACCAGGACACATGGGAAAATAAATTTCAGCACACTGAAAGAAGAATATATTAAACATCAATGTCCTTACACAGTATTGGAAGAAAGATATAAGATAACATTTACTGAAGCTTTATCTTACCTGTAGATTGCCAGAACAGTACAAGGCAAATATTCGAGTGTGTGCAGCGCATTTTACGAGGACTGTTTCCTGATCCTGGGAGAGAGTAGCCTACAATGTGAACACCAGGGCCGGCCCGTGGCATAGGCGGAATAGGCAAATGCTAGGGGCGCCGCCGGTTCATAGTGTCGCCCCCAAAAAAAATTATTCCCAATTCTACTTCAATATTCTACATATAAAATGTTACACAAAAGGCGATCGTCCCACAAAAACAACTATTTTATTGCTCTCCTCAGTTCGGCGCATGATCTTCCCCCACACAGCTGCACTTCCACATACATCAGTTTCCTGATTGTAAAAGATGTTCACTTATAAATAATCACTGTGTCCAAAAGACAGAAGCCCTCTGGTGCCCGGAGAAAAATGGGACAAAGACAGAGGTAATGTGATATAATGAATGATAGTGATCAAATAAACTAGCCTTTAAATGCATGAATGTTTCGCCATTCGTGATATTCGTGTTTTTAGAGACCCTTATATATCCAGCACGGGCAAATCTCTAACTGCTGCAAAAGCTAAATAAAAAATAAACATTTTAAGGACAATCACAGAAGAATAAAATAAAGCATATTTCGTTACCTTTTGAAACTTGGAAGGGTTCAATTTGAGCAGATGATTTTACCATCGCTGTTTTCATCAGAGCACACTTCCACTGGCTCATATTCGTGATCTCTTCCATATTCTCAAAACGATCGTTTTCAATAACTTCAAAATCAATATTTTGATCACTGGCTGCTTATTCACCATATCCACCATCAAGTGACATTTATAATTCACTGCGTACAGTAATTGCTCTGCAGTAAGCCATTCAAACCAGTTCAGATGATATTCTTTTGTTTTATGACTGAGGTAATTTTGAGTGAAACATCATGTCGTCATTGTGTATCAAACAGTGCCCCCTCATGGAATAAGTCATCAGATATATAGGAATATAGCTGTCAGGAAAATATATTTACACATTAACACCTTGTGTCTCTAGCGCACTTAAAAATAATAATAATAATATACTCAGAAAATTGCAATTCTTTTATATATATTTTTTTTCTTGTTATATTGTTTATAATGCATATATTGAGGAATAGCCAACTAAGAAAGTTGATGTCTGACTTTAAAAAAATGAAGGAGGGAGAAGGTAGTGAATGATCCCCGGTTGTCTAAAGACATGAGGTAGATATGCATTTAAGGGCTCTAGATGAGGTAAAAGTTTGTGAACAAACTATGTTAGCCTAGTCTAGAAATAGTCTAAAAGTTTAAAATAGTATAATAACAATCTCTGGGAGTCCCAGAGATCCAAGATTTTGTAACATAAGTGTAATTTGTTGAGTAACATGACAACACGTTTTAATCATATTTTTATGCTACAGTTTTTGTGGATTTGTTGTATTTTTAATTAGAATTGGCAAATTTAGTAATGTTTGTATAGGCCTATAACGGGGCTTATTAAACTAATGTAAAATTCACTTTAAAGATGTACATTTCTCAGTAGGCTGTAATTCATGGTGAAAACATTAGAAAGGGCTAACATTGCTGCATCTACTGGAAATACAACACTTTTCACATTTATTTAGAATATTAAACAGTAGCCTACTGTATGCTAATACAGTTTTACAAGAATAGCAGATGTAATTATTCTTTGTTTAATTGTGTTTAATTTATAAAGGGACTTAAGCAGCACCTATGTTTTTATAGTTTCACTGGAAACTATTTAAAATAAGGTTAATTGTCAAAGACTAACACTAACAAAAATAATAAATACTGTCACAAATGTATTGTTCATTGTTAGTTCAAGTTAGTTAATATTCGCTAATGTGAGGGAAGCGGCACCGGGTAAAATCTTGGCTAGGGCAGCAAATTGTCCAGGGCCAGCCCTGGTGAACACTATGAATGACTGTGAACACTATAAATTGGGAAAATTCCAACGTATCAAGGACAGTCTGGTGCTTCTGGCTCACAGCCTGTAAGTATGTTTCGATATTTAGAGAATTTGCCACTGATGATTCAAACGTGAGTTTTGAGCTGTGCAGAGTAGTGCTTGATTGGCGTTTCTCCAATCACATATGCAGACATTGTGTTTTGCTTAAGTGGCGCAACGTGTAAAAAGACAGTATAAGTCATTATAATCAGTAATTGTGTCCCCACTGGATGCAACAAATGCCTCGTTTATAATGGGTTTTATTGATTTAGTCTTGTCGCGGTGGGACACGGCAACACAATACCGTAAGGGGCTTAACATTTCCGTTACACGCTTGAGGTATTCGGCCAATCACAACGTACCGGATAGCTGGCCAATCAGAGCACAACTTGCTTCTCAGAACTATGAGCTTTGTAGAAATCGATGTGTTTTAAAAAGGCAGAACAATAATGTACAGTATGTGGAAAATAATGTTTTTAACCTCGAACCATGTAAACACACTGCATTACAGCTGTAAGGCCCGGCTCGATCGACCCAATGACGGCAGTCGTTCAGCGGGTGAAGGCCTTTTGCGTATTACTGTCTTTCCTTTTTCACGACACAACAAGATTAAATGGAACACTTTTTCTTATATATTTTATCTCGTTATTTCATCTGACTCCATAAATGAAAAGGTTTTAATGATATCTGTGCATCATTAAAATATGAACGAATGATTGATTATTCTTTTCAGCCCTTTTTAATACTTTATCCGCTCAGATGTAGGGAAACTATATCGCTTAGAGGCCCTGTTTTTCACAGGTCTCACGGACACAATCTCGTCAGGCCCGGTCATCAATCAGAGGTAAATTATGGTTATGTATCTAAGATTTGCCGTTAATTCACACGTACACAATCAGAGACATCGAATAACCCCCTTGGAGCCCCCTCAGAACTTTAGTTCAATCGTTTTCTTCAGTAAAGGTTTCTTGGCCACTATTAGATATGTTAGCAGATCAATGTACCACACTTGTAATAGCTTTAGATTGGTCAAGTACTTGTTTAAAGTAGCATTAAATCAAAAGTCAGAGGTATAGGCGTACCCGAGTTTAGTCTGACCAGACGGCATTCGCCGTCCCTAAACGGAATTATTTACCCGCCTCTGCATCCAAGTAGACTTGAAATGATGCCGTAAATTAGCCGTCGCTAAAACTGACGCAGGCTTGCGGAAATATACGAATCCACTAATCTATTAGGGAGAAAGCAATCTTAGAGGCAGTCAGAATAGAATCAAACGTTACAATTTATTGACCAGGTAATCGAAGCAATAATTCAAAACTCCAATGTTACAAGAATAGAATCATCAGTTAACCATAAGAATTTGTAGAAACTGCTACCTGGCAATGAATAATTACACACAGCGATTGTGTGGGCAGTCAACCTACAGACGCCTAGAACTTTGTGTCCCGTTTCCTTATAAACCCAGATAATTCAATAAGCCCACCAAATGGTGGTATCTTTGTTATTATAATTAGACTTTAGAATTTGCAACCAAATGGCTTCTTGGTATCCTGTGGCAGAGAATACTTATTTACATACAGGAGGTGGTTTGAATAGAAGATCAGGGGGAGGGGACACCTTTAAGTTGTACACTACACTTCTCATACTTTAGAACTTCTTTTAGCTTTTCATTATGATTGGGAGAATGAGACCATTTTACCAGGCGCACTGAGACATTTCAAATGATATCAAACATGTATAGTTACTTTTTTGTACATACATTACATTGCATGGGTTTTCAGTGAGTTCTAGGTGAGGAGGAGGGGGGGAAGAAAAGGGGGCAAGAAGATGATGAGACCGTAAGTACAGGGTGTGAACTACACTGTGTGTTGCGTCTCGGATGCTGCTGTTACATATGCAAGAGATAGTTTTTGTTGATTCTCAGGAGGGCCTTTTGTCCTCTCGAGGGGGGGAAGGGGGCAGACATACTGGCACCAGGCTTACACAGCAAAAACACAAAATAATGTTATTTTTAGCAACATCATATGATCCCTTTAATAATTTGAATGAAAACTTTAATTTACACTCAATACGTTATTATATAATGTACTACAATACTGAGGTGCAGATAATTGCCACTATTTGCCATAAGTAGTATAAATATCAGAAAATCCTGCTATTTTAACAGTGTAAATAGAATTGCTATTTTCACTTAGTGTAAATAGCATCTATCACAACAATTGCAAATGTATTAATGTGATGATCAGAAGCACATTCAGAATGGCAGATATGATGATGGTCAGGTTTCTCCATTGAGTCTCGTGGTGGAGCATCACCTGATTTTGTCTGATTCATGTGGACCGAGCCTGTAAAAATGTATAATTCTATCAATCTCTGTTTCAGTTTTTAACAACTTTATAAACGTATACAGTATATTCAACATGGAATCCATCATATGGTTTAAAAATAAATCTGAAATGAGAAAATAACTCACCGCTGATGTAAATTTTGGTGCCGTTGCTGAATTTTAGTGGTTCACTAGTTTTGACACAATAATAAACTCCTAATTCATCAGAGCTGATATTTCTGATGAACAGACGACTGTTAGTTTTCACTGAGTATTTGTCTTCAAATATGCTGTTTTCATATTCAGCTTCCTCAAAAGTGCTTTTATAAGTGCGTAAGATCAACACTGGAGGATCTGGTGATTTGTGTCTGTACCAGTAAATCTTCTTTATATCAAGATCACAGCTTATATTCACATCGGCTCCTAAAGTTACTGCTGTGTTTGTTACACTCTCTGTGGCTTGAGACCACATCAACAGATCTAAGAGAGAAATGAAAAC
Source organism: Schizopygopsis malacanthus (assembly GCA_027474115.1). Classification (NCBI taxonomy): domain Eukaryota; kingdom Metazoa; phylum Chordata; class Actinopteri; order Cypriniformes; family Cyprinidae; genus Schizopygopsis; species Schizopygopsis malacanthus. The sequence continues at coordinate 7,191,755 of CM049876.1, read as the reverse complement.
ACAATAGAAAATTTTAATAAACCTAATTGACTGATTTAATCAAATCTAATGTTACAAACTCACAGATGTGAAGCTGTTTGATCTTCATCGTCTGATCTAGATTAATATCTTCCATATTGTGATCATTCAAACATCTCATAAACTGAGCGGAAACACTATGAAACCTCGACCACACAGACAAGAGAGTAAGTCAGAGCTTCTCTGACAGGACTTCAGCCATCTTTAGTCCTGTAACCTGAATGCACGAAATGCAGTTTATAAAAAAAGTATATATATTAGTTTCTTATTATATCAAATGTTTTATTAAATATACATTTTACAAAACATGTTTTACTCTAAAACTGCCAGACAATGTAAATATAAACAAGCTTTGTTACAAATTTAAGAAATAAATGCAAGTGCTTAATCACACAGAGCTAGTCTTGCTTTCAACAATAAAACATGAATTCAAGTAAAAAAATTATGAAAGTGACTCTGAAATTATGACCAAAAGCATAGAAAATGCACCCTAATTATTGTGCAAAACATAGTTCTAAATTTCATTTTAAACTTAAAACAAATATTTATAATCTAGTTTTATTCATGTTAAAACTCAATCTCAGTCATGCTGTTTCAATCTACTTTCCATCCTTGATTGCAATAATTAATTCATTAACTCCATTTGAATTGCAATTCATATGTCTACCACATGATGTCACTGTAAACTTTTGTTGAAATGTGAATCAAGCAAGTGGCATTTACCTGAACATTTTTATAGGACAGATCAATCAATGTTTGATTTATTTGTTTGACATGTATTGTCTGTGTTGTGTTTATTTATCTATAAATGTTTATTTTTCTTATCTGTCATGTTTTATTTTTAAATAGGCTATATTTATGAAAGTATTCATTTATTTATTATAATGTCTGTATGGGTAACGCTATGTTTAGAACAACTTGCCGTGTGTATTTAAACAGCATCAATGTGTTTTAAACATGAAAGGATGGTGAATATTTAAACATACATTCTTTGGCACTTTCATCTGAAAGACTGCGTTGTTGGATTACATGCTGCCTAGAATCCAAGCACAAATCTTTTTGATTAACATCCTTCAAATCCGAAATCTCATTCTCAAAACAAACCTAATCTAATCTTTGAAGATTTACCAGAAAACTAAACAAACAACCCCTCTACAAGGTCCCGCATGCAGACACAGACACGACTCCTCGTGACACAGCCAAGAGAAGGATGTGTTTTATAGTTTTAACTCAAATATTGAGCAAACTGCTTTCATCTGGAGAATTCTCCGCTGAATCCCGATGACTCAGTGTTGTTCGTGTTTCACTGTCTTTTGAATCACAGCCAGCCAGAGTAACAAATAGAAATTCCCTTCACTCCATATGCTGTTTTATATTTCGCAATGGAGGCTGAAAATACAACAATTAAAACAGAATATTTTAGTAGACTTTGCGCTTATAGCATCAATATATAAATATATATGCATAACATGCATAAAATGCCTGTTATACGCATTTTAATTATAAACTAAGTGAAGATAATCAATGGTTTCTATAGAATTGATTCTGCAATATTATATGAGTCTGCTATAAATATGGATTTGGAATGAATAGACAAGGTTCTGAATTTGATTAAGGCAATGCATGGACGACTTGCTCAGCAGGTCAGGAGAATCCGCAACACCCACAATGACCATTAAGCTGCTTGTGAAAATGCGGCAGGTTGCTATTCGTGTCACCATGGTTACCTCATGTCCGGAATGTTTATTCAGTTCCCGCAGGATCGAGGTGTTAGCAAACAATCACCTTTACATCTAAAAATAAACAATGAAATTGAGTTTATGCATCAGCGGCTCGGAAAAACAACCGATTTAAAGTGGCTTGTGGAACATCAGGGTAATCTGAGTTGTGCTTTTTGAATCTTAGTAAGACATTTATCATTTATAATTACTATTTATATTATTCATCCACATTTTAATGTAATATTTATAACAAAAATTGCACACACACACACACACACACACATATATATATATATATATATATATTTACCTGTATACATATAAGATAAATGACTTGTGGAACATTATGGTAATATGGGCTATGCTTTTTTGAATATTAGTTGGGTATTCATATTTAATATTTATACTATTAGTTATAATTATCATGTAATATTTATCATAATAATTGTAAACTATAAAAAAATGAATTGTAAACAATATATTAAAGTAATAACTTGTGGAACATAGGTAATCTGAGCTGTGCCTTTTTAAATCTTGGTTGATTATTTCTAATTAACATCTATAATATTTACTGTAATAATATCAACTGTTTAACATATTCATTATAATTTCAAATATATAATAATTCATAATTTGTTGCATTTATATAGTGCTTTTATAGGCACTCAAATTACTTTAAATTGTCAGAGATATCTCCTCATTTATATACACACACACACACACACACACACTCACTGGCCACTTTATTAGGTACACCTTGCTAGTACTGGGTTGGACCCACTTTTGCCTTCAGAACTGCCTTAATTCTTCGTGGCATAGATTCAACAAGGTGTTGGAAACATTCCTCAGAGATTTTGGTCCATATTGACATGATAGCATCACGCAGTTGCTGCAGATTTGTCGGCTGCACATTCATGATGCAAATCTCCCGTTTCACCACATCCCAAAGGTGCTCTATTGGATTGAGATCTGGTGACTGTGGAGGACATTTCAGTAAAGTGAACTCATTGTCATGTTCAAGAAACCAGACTGAGATGATTTGAGCTTTGTGACGTGGTGCATTATCCTGCTGGAAGTAGCCATCAGAAGATGGGTACACAGGGATGGATATGGTCAGCAACAATACTCAGGTAGGCTGTGGCGTTAAAACGATGCTCAATTGGTACTAAGGGGCCCAAAGTGTGCCAAGAAAATATCCCTCACACCATTACACCACCTGAACTGTTGAGACAAGGCAATATGAATCCATGCTTTCATGTTCTTTACGCCAAATTCTGACCCTACCATCTGAATGTCGCAGCAGAAATCGAGACTCATCAGACCAGGCAACGTTTTTCCAATCTTCTATTGTGCAATTTTGGTGAGCCTGTGTGAATTGTAGACTCTGTTTCCCGTTCTTAGCTGACAGGAGTGTTACCCGGTGTGGTCTTCTGCTGCTGTAGCTCATCTGCTTCAGGGTTCGAAGTGTTGTGTGTTCAGATATGTATTCTGCATACCTTGGTTGTAACGAGCGGTTATTTGAGTTACTGTTGCCTTTCTATCATCTCTAACCAGTCTGCCATCTCCTCTGACCTCTGACATCAACAAGGCATTTTCATCCACACAACTGCCGCTCACTGGATATTTTCTCTTTTTCGGACCATTCCCTGTAAACCGTAGAGATGGTTGTGTGTGAAAATCCCAGTAGATCAGCAGTTTCTGAAATACTCAGACCAGCCCGTCTGGCACAAACAACCATCCCACGTTCAAAGTCACTTAAATCCCATTTCTTCCCCATTCTGATGCTCGGTTTGAACTTCAGCAAGTCGTCTTCATCATATTTTAAACATATGACTTCAAATATAAGTTTAGATGTAATATTTTATGTTTAATGTTTATGTCATTTAGTTATCAGTTATTGAAGCGTAGTTATTTTATCAAATGTTAGATTTCAAAACTGCTATGTTTTATACTGATGCTAAAATTCAGATTTATGTGGGACTATTATACACACTGCTAATGGACTCTGTGGTTTCTAAATGAATACTTGAGTAGCCTAAATGAGAAGGGAAGGGCAGTGAGGGTGCTTGATTCCCCCTATGTCTCTCCTTCACCTGCTCTTTACCTGATTATATTCCTCTGCAGTATCATCAGCTTTTCTTTCTGCAGGACAGTCTGAGTTCGAATCTCCTGGATTCACTGAAGTCATAGGAAGAAAAACAGCACAAAAGTAAACAAAGTGAGAGGGTTGTTTTCTAATATAACCTCTGAGGGATTAGAAAACAGTGTATAAGTGCTGTCTTGAGCAGTTTTTATACCATTTATAGGCATACAGCAACAGGTACTGAAATCGTTATGCTAAACCAGTAGCGCGAAACCTCCCCTGGCACACTTACCGTTGCAGTAAGACAATATGGCCTGGCAACGTAATTATGCCCAGATAATTATAATCAGATCATGAATTATAACCCCTGTGGCAGATGGCTGGTTAACCCCTCATTCAGGGCAGTCTTATCAGTCTAACCCACCATAAATGACACATAATACAAAATATGACCATAAAACTATAATTTTCGTTAAAATCCCATTTTGGCAGCACACTGTTTGATACTGAATCTATATTTTAAATAGCTTATTTGTAAGCCACCTTCACTATAGCCTTCCTCGCGAGCTGGGACGATATCAAATATAAAGACTTTGTATTACATCTTTAGGGATTTCATTTTTATACCAAACAATTTTGGGTCACTCCCGCTGTTTTAATCCTCTCAGATATTAGGTCAAAAACTCTGTTTGTTTGTCCAATTTAGTGTTTCCGCTTTATCTCTTGCTGGCCGCACAACATTAAACGTTGTACCATTTTTTGTTCAAGACAAAGAGAGCGTTTGACGGCATTGCTTTTACAATTTCTGTGGTAGGCCTACTTATATGTAGTTGATACAATACAACACCGGACGTGTTAAGCACACGTCAACCGAACTTGCAAAATTCGGTTATAAAAACATGTCAATCTTCAAGCTGACAGGCGTGCGTTTTTAACAAAGCACGCCATTGTGCTGCTGTCCTGTACTGAAAAAAGTACACTTCCATTATGTAGGCTACTTAAAGTGCTCTATTTTCGCACACTAATTTGTACTTAGCCTTCTAAAAATGACTATTTAGGGCCTAATTCTTAAGATAAGTTTAGGAGCATCTAAGTTTACTCGACTGTGTATATTTTTAACAAACCAAAATGCGCTTTTAACATTCTATCCTTGTATTTATAAAAGTCACCACTTGTAATAGGCTTGTAATTGAGTTTATGAAAGATGGGTTCAAGTGCAATAAATACTTATTTTAATAGCCTACATGTTAAACGGGCATTTTAATTGATATTCATGGTGTCCCCAAATAGCACAGTTGAGTAGTTGATCTTAATTTTATCTTAAAGAGTACTAAATCCTTACAATAAAACTGAGGTAAAAACAAACAAACAATCGATGAATGAATGAATTAATGACATATTGTAGAAGCCACACTGTCTGAAAACCGCGTATTAATTTCTTATAATTTTATAGAAGACTAGTTAGACTGTAACAAAGTAAATTTCTGTTATAGGCTATTGCTAATACATTGTTAAGTTGTATTAATGACTAACTATTTACACTGCAGAAAGAAAACCAATGTGAAGTGCCTGTTTGCTGCTTTGAAATATAGACCATTCTAAAAACTCAAACACGAGTCAATAAGCCAGCGCGCGCTCTGTCGAGGGTTTACCACTACGGCAAAGCGCGTGTCCCGTTAAAGAGCGACAATCTGCGTCATGTGACGGCGGACGTACGGAGAGATGAAGATGGCGCAGCACCGGCGCTGAAGAGTCTCCCCGTTCACCGCGTAAAATCACGGAAAATTGCATCGACCACGCGCGCGCGTGACTCGTCAAACGCTCAAGGCTAGCTCGTCCTCGCGCTGTTTTGTCGGATTCCAGCGGTACATCACGACTGACCGACTCAATGAAATAAATAACTGATCGTCTCCATCCTCAGATGTTGCTGCCGCCGCATCCATAACGGGAGATCCAGACGCACGGATGGGAAACCTGAGCTGACGCGTGAAACATGTCGATTGTTTTATCAAACACACGGCTGTGAGAAAAACACGTCTGGTGGTCTGCTTTAACTTTAATGTGTCATCGTACATGACATTTAACCGAAACTCTTCTAATATCTTGGTTATTTTACCGGGATCATGTGGACACCGACCGAGGACGAGAAAATCGGAGTGGGTGAGTTGAAAATATTTTTATTTGCCATCCTCGATATAAATAGGCTATACAAATTAAGCTAAACTAAACTAATTCAGGTTTTATGTGTCTTATAAATAATTTGAAGTCGGCAAAGAACATATACAATTAGATATATTAATACGCAGTTTTGAATGTTTTATGCTAATGCTGAGAATAAATTCATACCCTGCTTTATGAATTTAACACTTTTTACCAGGCTATTACAATAAAACGCATTGAATTCATCATGTAAATCGTTCTGCACGACTGTTGAATACTAACGTGATGCTACAGTAGTACACACTGCTGATGTTGATGATGCTGGAGGCTACTCAACCGACAGGGGGCGATAAGAGCGGTGCGTTTCCAACAGGTGCATAGTGCAAAACATCTAATATTGAGCTCTAACACTCATCATCCACACCGAAATTATCTTCTGAGAGAACACAGTGCTTCTAAAACAAATGGACTGTGTCTTCATTGAACAACTGCACTGTCAGCGTGTTGCAGTGGTCACCGTTTACCCAAAAGTGTCATGTGTGTGTGCTAAATGCCAGTGCAGTTCGCAGCTCCCATACTGTGCCTGATGGATTCAGACAAGCTTCATGTACACACAGAAGCAAATTCAAACACAGAGGTTATTCAAATACCTTCAAAATAATGAACAAAGCTTGTGTGGATTATAAAAGTAGGACACATAGCTGCAGTAAATTGGGAATTTGCATTATTGTTCTCTTAAGGCCCTGATGAGTCACCATGTTCAGAATTAGGGCGGGTGTTTGATTGGTCATGTACAATCTAGCTGTCACATCGGTCAGATAAATGCAGATTAGTAAGATGCATTGTTGTGCAACTTGACTGAGTCCTGGTGGACTTCCTGTGCTCGTGTGAGTCATGATACAACATTGCAGCCTTCACTTGTGTGTTTTTGCTAGATGTTATTTGCTGGCTTTTTTGTTATGGCGTTAGTGGTTTGAAGCCTTTTAAGTTGCCTCAAACTTGAATTACTCCTATATTGGAGATTCTTTAATTAGTGAATCTTTTCTGACTCCAAGAAGGATTTTAAAGGAAGAAATAGCCTTAAAGTTTTTAATTGACTGTCTTTAATGAGCTGTCCATAAGTTTTAGGAGTGTGTAAACACTAATTTGGCAAAAAAAACAACAGCAATTTTTTCCACTTGTAAAGCTATTAAAATAAGCATTTTAGAGAACAGATGCATATTTCTTATATTTGGTTATTATGAAAATGTAATTTGAAAGATGATATTTCACATAAGAAATATATAAAAGGACATTTATTTGCATGGCCTTTTTATAGTTTTACATTTATAAAAAAATATGTCATTTCGAAACCAGTTAGTTGGTTTAAATATTTGAAATTGGTTAAATATTTTATAATTATATAGAAATTTTACAGTGTTACGTTAATTGACCACTAACTCGTATTTTATAACCAAGCCATGATCATACATCTTTTTTTTCTCAAAAATAAATTAATTCATACTTTACAAACAAAATATATAAAAAAAAAATCCTTACCGCAAAACACTATTGTTAACTAAAGCTATAAAAAATATATTCAAAATGGAAATGACAAATATGGGCTTAAGTTGAGTCAAATTGAATAAAATTGCTAAATCGAAAACTGAAATAAAAATAAATTAAATGTAAATACTTATATATTAAGAAAACAGAAGCTTCTGAAATTTAAACAAACTAAAGTTAAAATCAAACTGGAAAAATATAAATAATACTAAATGACATTGTTATGATCACATATACCAAAATACACTTTAAATGTACCATGTTTAAAGTTTTACTTTTCACAGTTTAAGGTGTCCTTGACTGAAAAATTCACACATGCATGATATAGAGATGAAAATGAAAATGCAGTGCCATTTTTTCTTCTTTGGTGCTGCATTTTGTTTGCGAGGAACAGCAAAGCAGTCAAAGTTTGAAAACTTTAAATTTCTCCCCAGGGAGGCCATAGAACTTCAGATACAGCCCATTTGTCAGAACTGTCATCCGACATCTGCTTTAGTTTTAACGATTATATTTTAAGAGCTACAGAATTATAAACTTATAGGAACAGGCCGACTATTTGTCATCTAGGAAAGCAGATCTGTCAAAAGGATGGGAGTATTACATTCTGAGGCAGTAGAGGGTGGAAACTAATGGATGTTCTCCAAAAGGCCGACCCCCCCGAGATTCTGGCACGCCATTGAAAAACAGCTATTCACGCTGGGTCTGTGTGAATGGGTCTTTGTGATGCAATGGGCATGTTGAATGTGATGCTAACCCCACAGCCTGCTAATGCACCACACAGTTCACATCAATGAAGGCCATTTTTCTCCTCATCGCTAATTTTACTGTAGAAATCATAGCGGTTCAATATTAATTCTGCTTACTTTTGAAGATAATTTATAGCAAAGGAATAGTTTAGTTAAAAATTAAAAATCCTCAGGCAATCCAAGATGTAGATGTTCATCATTTTCATCAGATTTGGAGAAATGTAGCATTCCATCTCTTGCTCACCAATGGACCCTCTGCAGTGAATGGGTGCCGTCAGAATGAAAGTCCAAACAGCTGATAAAAGCGTCACAATAATCCACAAATAATCCACACCACTCCAGTCCACCAATTCATGTCTGGTGAAGTGAAAAGCTGCTTGTTTGTAAGAAACAAAACCACCATGAAGATATTTTTAACTCGTTGCTGCTGGCTAAAATACGAGTCCATAATATTGCTTTCTCCAGTGAGAAAGTCTTGTCTGAATCAGGAGAGGAATATGTACAGATCAAGCCTTAATGATGGCTTTGTTTCTTTAAACACACAGCTATCACTTCACAAGAGATGAGTTGTCATGTGGATTAATTGTGGATCACTGTGATGATTTTATCAGCAGTTTTGGACGCTCATTCTGGCGGCACCCATTCACTCCAGAGGATCCATTGGTCATACATTTGATATTACATTTGGCATTTTGGGGACCAGAACAGGTGATATCAGTATCGAAACAGAACATTTTGAGGTTGGAAAGGAAATTATCATATTTTAGATAGTGATTACCACCACATATAACAAATTCCACCTCTTAGTTTGATTATGAGAACAAGGCTACCAAAGTATGGCTTTATTTTAGGAACTACACTATTCAGCACGGCTTCCTCTACATAAGTCATAGGTGGCATTGTTGATATAATGGAGATAATAAGATGGAAATCTTCGGTAAGAGGGCCAGACACCCAATGTTATGGTTAAAGAGCCAAAAATCCTCGTAATGCCTAGAGGTGATGTATAATTTACTAATGTGCACAATTACATCAAATTTTGATCTGGAATTGCGTAATGTTTTATCTTTGGGGCATTTGCAAATGGCAGCACTCATGCTGCATCGATTGTGGGACTTTTTACATTGATTTATCTGAATTCCAATCATATAACGCATTGTTGTTTCATGTTTGGAAAAAAATGAATGTGTAAAGAAACAAAATGGCAGTGCTAACATTTGTTTTGAACGAATATCAACAAATAAGCTAATTTAAAGTGTTTTATATTAGTTAAATATATGTTGAGTGTATGCTAAACAGGTTTCATCATGTGAAGTTTTTATTTTCAGTTGCATTGCACTGACCATGTTGGTTGTCATCTTAAACTCATACTGACACCTATTGGTGTGGATGAAGCATCGCTTTGCATCAAGTTTTCAATTAATGATGCCATTGCATAAATGCGCCATTTGCAATGAGACATAAATAAGTTATTCTGTGAGCAAAGGTGACCAATTTTATGCAAGTAACCAAGATGCAAGTAACTTCAGCTGGTCATGTGATTTCACAATGGCTGCCTCCGTGACATGACCCACTCCTTGTTAAACAAAACCAATTTTTTGGCCTGCTGATATAACTGCTGTCTTCATTTCATGGTGTACATCATTTTAAATATTTTTTTTTTCCAACACACTACTTAGTTGTTTGTGTATAACATCTTTAATGAGGGAAAAGATCATTAAATATATCTAAAATCAGAGTTCGGAAGTTCAGTCAAGTCAAGAGTTTAAAACACTAGCACTTAGCATGTGCTGATAGATGCGATTGTGCTAATAGCACTCTTCAAGTCCCTTCTGAGATTTGTTTGTCATCTGTAACTCTGCTTAAAGGAAGGAGTTAACAGGCAGATGGGGAAACTATTATATCCCCTAATTTAATCTGTATTGGATGGATGGCTATAGAGGTCCAGCCTCATGCTGGGCTTGGCGACGCTTTGGATATTCGCCATTGAATATTCATCTTAGCTTAATGAAGAGGCTGCGCTCAATTAGAATATAATATAAGGACGTGATTGTGGGCTGTCAAAGAGAATGGGTGAGAAGGAGGGAGTCCATTGTTGTTCAGTAGATCATTAAGTGCAGTTATGAGCCATCACACTCGCCTATGACAGAAAAAAAGGGATTTTAGAAATGTTGATGGAGGTGTTCTGGGGGCACTGTGATAACTTTTATTCAAAAAGTAGGTTGTGGAAAGTTTGTTTGTTTGTGAGACTGTCACATTTCAGCCTGCAGTTAGTTATTAGAGATGATTGCTAAGGCTGATGCCTCAAACCATGTGGCTTGTTTTTGTGTGCTCAAGTGTATCTAAGTGGAGAAAATCGATGATACAATGACAATATCGCCCTAAATATTGATATTCGGGGGGTTAACAGGTGTTAGAGGGCTAGCAAATGCATAGCAATATGCTAAAACACGTTAACTTAAGTTTTGGGTTTTGTTTAAGATAATCGTGCAGATGACTAATACTTATATAAATTGAAAGAATAAAGTCTCATTGTCATTATTGAAGAATATAATTTTTTTTTGGTATTCCTATTGTAATCACGATAAACCTTTATTCCGAAAGTAGAAATTGGAAAGTTTGTTTATAAGAGAAACTGTCACATCTCAGACTGCAGTTAGTTATTAGCAATTTGCTAAGACTAATGCTTCAAATCATGCAGCTTGTTAAGGTGTGTTACTATTTGAAGTGTCCAGACTTAATTTTTTGACCTGGCAGATTATACAATTCGAGATAAAATCACACAGACTTCCAAATAACTGAGACCAGAATATTAAATTGTAGGGGTTAGCAGGTGTAAGGTGGCTATAAAATGGTTAGCAACATGCTAAACACGTAAAATTGTAAACTAGAAACACAAAATTAGCTCCAAATAAACGTTTGTTGGAGATTTTTTTGTGTAATTTGTAACAAATTGCTAATAATTAATTTAGCTAAAAAGTTTTAGTGCCGTTATTGTAGGATTTAAATTACTTTTGCCATTTATATGTTTCCATTTTAAAAGTAGAAGGTGGAAAGTTTGTTTGTTTGGAAGACATTTCAGACTGAAGTTGTTAGCAATGTTTGCTAAGGCTAATATGGTGTGGCATTTTGAGGCGTCAAGATGGATAATTTTCATCTAGAATATTATAAAATGGTCGATAAAATCACATATATTTACATTAAATATAACTGAATGTACTTGAAGTTTAGCAGGTGTTAAGTGGCTAGCATAACAACATGCTAAAACACGTTAACTTATATAATAGCAAAACAAAATCTCCAAATTCCAAACCGACTCCTGGGAGAGTTCATTAGTATAATTTGCTTAACAATGTTGGATTTTGTTTAGGCTAGTAACACAAATAACTTTTTTTTTTGTTGGGAAAAACACAGTTTCACTGCTGTTTTTGCAGGATATAAGCTATTTTTTTCTGACAAACTTTTATTAAAAAAATAGGTTGTGGAAGATCTGTTTATTTGGGAGACTGTCATATTTCAGACTAGTTGTTAGCGATCGTTGCTAGGGCTAATACCCCAAATCATGTGGATTGTTGTGGCGTGCAAGTGTCCAGATTTACAATTTTCACCTTGCAGATGATAAAATGGTCGATAAAATCACACACTTACATTAAAAGTAACAGAGTCCAGAATAACGAGAATATCAGGTGTTGGGTGGCTAGCATAGCAACATGCTATTTTTTAAATATAGCAAAAACTAGCTCCAAATCTGCTTACCAAATTTGGGTTTTGTTCATGCTAGTTACGCAAACTGCTAATAATTAATTTGGTAGAACACAGTCTCTGTGCTGCAATTAGTTATTTTTACTGTTGCTACCATTTTCTACATTTATGTTGCTAAAATTCTAGTCAAAAATTACAAGCTGGAATGTTGTTTTGTTTGAAAGCACGTCACATTTCAGACTGCAATTAGTTATTAGCGATGTTTGCTAGCTGAAACCTCAAATCTGACTCCTATGAGAGTTTATTAGTATAATTGGCCTACTAAATTTGAGTTTTGTGCAGGATATTACACAAATTACTGATTTCATTTGGAAGAGCACATATCTCATTGTAGTATATAAACTATTTTTGCTGTTCGGATTGTTATTTTGGCACATTACACATGCATCTCTTGTGAAACTTCTGGAAACTTTTCACCCCTCATGCATCTCCAAAACGTGTAATTGTGCTGAATATCAGCAAGAGCGGAACACAGGGAAAAAGAAGCAGACAGAGAAGGGAATAACAAGGCACGAAACACAGGAGATGTCAGCAGTCGATACCTCCACCAAGCTGTTTACAACCATCCTTAACCAGAGGGTGCTTGTTCACATGTTCAGTCACAAATGTCACTTTTGCAATGCAAGCAGACGTGAACATTTTGGAGGGGAAGCTTGTTGGGGAGTAGAATTGGCACGCAAGACCTGTCATCCTGAGCCCCATACCAACTCGCACAAGCTTTATCCACAAGTTTCCGGGGGGCGCAACTGTAAAAAAGAATGTGGGTAAAATTCCAGTGAGGCGGTGGAAGTAGTATACCAATGGTATATTTGTTTGCTAATTAGCGAAGAGACCAAGTGTTTTTCGGGTCTTTTCCACTGTTGGGCCAGTGCGAGCCAGTGTTTTCAGTAGGCCAGGTGGGGCTAATAGCCTCAGACCTGTAGCACCGAGCCCAAAATCACGCTGCGTTTCCACCGTCAGGCCAGAAGCTCTGCTGCGCTTCACTAAAACCCGCCCTTTACACACCTCTCTGAGCAACGACACGCAACCCCATCATTTCCCCTACAAAGAGAAGTTATCAGAAATAAATCACTGGAACTAGCGAGATCACAAAACGAATGTGATTAATGGTGTTTTCTTAAAGATTTAAAACCAAAGCGTTTTACCAGTTTTACAATAATAGGTGCTAACGTTACATTGATTCATTTGTTTGTGTCAGGATTGATAATTAGTCACACAGAAATAAAGTGGTATTTACCATATTTCACAAAAGAATAGCTTATTATTCAGTCGTGTCTGTTTCTGTTTGTAGTCACAGACAATTTAGGTCTACATCACATTTAGAATGAATTATCATTTCTTATCATTTTCCATCAAAAATACAAACATGAGTAGCTTTAGCACTCTCTCTAGTCCCAATATATTGTTACATTTTCAGTCAGAAAAACAGAGGGAGCTCCCGAACAAAAAGGTTAATGATTTATGACATACGCGGTGCTATATATGAACATCAATAAAGAGAAGAGACTTATTGATAGATAAAATATGTAAATAAATAAATGCATTACTTGACTGATTTTTTCAGGCGGTCATATTTACTATGTTTACCATGTAATGCATGCATGGTCTTTTGTATCACATATTTATGCTTTGTTGATTATAATCTGTATCGGATCTCAAACAGAAGTTATTTCAAACACTCGCTGCAGTCTGAAAGTGAGTTTGAGCCTAAATAATTGTACAAGTCTTTAATGTTTATGTTAGTTGTAACTATATGAAATGATCCGCGCACTGAGGCTCTCCAGACGCGGAGAACAGTCCCGTTTGTTTACTTCAAACCTGAAGACGCTCCCAGTTTTGACGCAAGGCCTCATGGGGCGTAGGAAATGTGTGTATATTGTGAGCTTCCTCTACAAGCACCCCTGCTGAATGTTTTCTAGTGGCAATGGATGTCAATTATATAAAAAACTGTCAGCTCCTGATCGTTACTCTTATTTTGTCTTCGATCGGGCATTTAAAAGCTTCATTTTTAATGAAGTCTAGCCTGTGGCCTTAGTGCAGCTTGCCTGGGTCTAATGGCTTTCTGTGGGTATGATTAATACTTTTGCTTTTTGTTAGTGTATTCTCATTATTTTGTGCTTTTATTTGTCATTATATAGTTATAGAATAGCCTGTTATACATAATTACATATTATATATATATATATATATATATATATATATATATATATGTGTGTGTGTACTGTAAACTACTGTTCAAAAGGTTGGGGTAAATTAGATTTTTTTTTAAAGAAAATAATACTTTTATTCATCAAGGATGCATTAAATTAATCAGAAGTGACAGTAAAGAGTTTTACATTGCTACAAATATATAAACAAATGCTGTTATTTTAAACTTTCTCTCACTGAAAACATGTATCACTGTGTCTACAAAAATATGAAGTTGCACAAATGTTTTCAACATTGATAATAATAATAATAATAATAATAATAATAATAAATGTTTCCTTTGCAGCAAATCAGTATATTAGAATGATTTCTGAAGGATCATGTGACATTGAGTAATGATGCTGAAATTTCAGCTTTTTATCACATAAATAAATTATACTTTTAAATACATAAAAATAGCCAACAGTTATTTTAAACTGTAATCATATTTTAAAATATTATTGTTTTTACTTTACTTTTGATTAAATAAATATTCTTAAAAAAATAAAAAATAAACACACAGACAGACATGCGGAAGACAATAAAAGTAAGGCATGGCTTAATTTTATTAATTAGGATTTATTGGATCTTAAAATGTGGATGATACTGTATCAGAATGAAGGCAGCTGGTTGAAGGGGAGGGGCTACGAATAAGCGGCACTGGTGATGTCACTGAAAAAGAAAAGTCGTTTCAGAAACATAAAACGGGACCAATTTTTTTATTCATATTGTCTTTAAGCTGCATTTTATTAAATATATAACTCACTCTGAGCATTGTTTGTAATGTAGAGTGTAAGCTGGAACTAGGATTTGGATTTATAGTTAAACCTCACTGTAACATTACAGATCACATCTCAGCTACATCCTCCTGCAGTGGATAGAACATGTTTTAATTGCATTTGTATCATTAGTCCTAAGTGCTCTGAATTAATTAAAAGATCTGATAAAGATGCAACAGAGCAAGTGGTTTTACAGGAGGCGCTGTCCAAGGTGCTGAACACAGATCCATTGTTCAACACACACGGATTGATACCGGAGACGCTCTTGCAGCAAATAGGTTTACCACGCTTTTCTAACACCCAAGACGCATTCAGCAAATCCTCAGTTAGATACTCCTTCAGACACGTCCTCTCGTTCGAAATCCCAGGTCTTATGTCAATAGTGACATAATCGCCATGAAAGTGGCGCGACGGAATCCTCCTATTTACCTTTTCCTCCGGCCGAACCAGACACTCCTTAATGAACCCGAATGAGCAGCCAGGCAGGTCATTAGTAAAACATTCCGGCGCTCTCGCAATAAGAGCCCAGATTTTGCTAGCTGAGCAAACCTGATTAGCTCTCTTTCAGTCGCTCGCTAGGTCTCAAATCAAACATTTACCTTGCATCAATATTTCCCTGATTTGAAGTATATTCCAGGTGCCTTTTTCTTCAGACTTTCCTCTAGTCAGACGCTCTCTTGCTTTTTATCAACCTCAACGCTTGATTCTTCCTGTCGATGGGTAGCACTAGTGCTAATCAGCGAGATCTGTTACAGTCTGTGAGAATTTGCCAACTAATTAGTGTGATGCTTATTTGGTGTGAGTTTATTTAGATCGTCACTTGGGAAGCGAAGGCCTAAAATTATTCACCCAGGAATATTCACATACCTTGTTTTAGCGGTGTATGGAGCCCATTATGAACGTCTTCAAGGCTTTAAATCTATATTTTTGGTTTTAATTCCGTTAAACGTTCTTATTTGCAGAACCAAATACAACTGTTGTGTTTGTGATTAAAGGTATCTCTTTTCCATAAGTATGTGCCTTATCCCTCTTGTAGACAAGGGCCCTAAGCATTGTGGGATTCTGTCTGAGAGTTCCGTTGTTGTTATGGCAACCACTGTGAAACAGAAGCCAGCCTGCGGAACTCTGGCACAGGGATTCCAGAATTGCCATAACAACCCTGTTGTCACCGTCAGAAATGAACATGGTTCAGTAAGCAAGTCACTGCCTAGGAGGTGAATCACATGTCCGCCCACATGGGTGTTGTAGAGAAAATTTAGATTTGCATGAGGGATTTGGATATTTCACCACTATTTGTAACGTATATTACACTTGCATGTGAACATGGATTTAAATGTAAAAAAACAAACAAAACAAAACTCTTTCCTTAACTTTGCTCTCTTTTCCTTAACCTCTCACTGTCTGGCTAGAATTTGCTCTGAACAATGCCTATAAATTTGTATTACAAGCACTTCTTGTGTCTGTTTGCCTCTTTATAATTGATCGCTTATTCTATTCCTCAATTGTAAGTCGCTTTGGAAAAAAGCGTCTGCTATATGAATAAATGTAAATGTGACTTGGATATTTATCATTTTTGGAGATGTCAATTTAATCTGATGTATTTCTGAGTGAAACTAGCTATACAAAAATGTAGACGTGGATTAATTTTAATCACCAGTTGAATGGATTGAAAACAAAAGTGGGCAAATGCATCCAGAATGGAGGCAGGAACTATGTTATCTCACAGGTAGGAAAGTGCTATAAAAAGTCCCCAAAAACAAAACTTGTTATCCCAAGCATATCAGTCTCACTAGAACATCCTGAAAGTGCTGATGGCTAGTGCACATATTTATTTTTTATCTACTAAAAATCGCCAGGCTGCCCTTTTCCCTAAGCCCGAAATAGAAAGCTGAAGTCAGCTTTTAGAATGAAGCACTTTTGTCTTCTGAAAGGCCTCACTGCCTATTGATTAGTCCTCAATTACTTTGTTAATGGTTACGGTGTATGGCATGCTCACTAGGGCTGACATATGTATGTGTGTGTCTGCCTGGCCTCTCTCTCTTTATGTGTGTGTGTGTGTATGTGTGTGTGTTTGTGACGTCACATGGCTGGAGGCTGGAGTCAAACAGCTCTTAGTGGTGACATAAAACTGCATTTCTATTGCCTCTTTGGGGCCAAATGGATTTTAGCGGTTTACTTTACAATTATCATTACCAAGCACAAATAAAGCCAAATGCAATTTACAATTTTATTACATGGGATGTCAGAATATATTCCTTTGTTAAGGGAAGGATGTGTTAAATAGTAGTTAATTTAATATTCAAATTAATGGACAGATGGTGTTAAATGTAGTTATCGGTTTTTGCAAATTAACTCTTCATATATAACCTCAAAATGATAGATAATGGGATGGATATATGCTGTAGACCAACAAAACAAAAGACAGCTGGGTGGATTATAGAGAACAACAACACTATGGATTAGAAGTCGACTGATATGGGTTTTCTCTGGCCGGTGCCGATATTTAGAAATCAGGGAAGTCGATGGCCGATATATGATGCCGATTTTTTTGGGTCGCTATATTTGGCCGATTTTCTTACTTTTGTTTCTTTTTTTTTTCATCTCATAAAATCTAAGTAAAGTGATACGTAAAATTGCTTAAATTAATAATTTATTAATTTCATTTATATTTAAATTACTGAAAATGTTACTTTTTTGGGCAAAAAATAGGAATTTACTATTAAAATTACAACATGTTATAAATGTTGTGTGATCATTCCTTAAAATGTAATGTAGTGTTATGTACATTCTGCTGAACACAATTTCTATGACTTTTATTTTGACGGGTTGCCGTGAATACCTTTACATTTCTATGTGTATGTGATATGAGGATAGTTTTACTCAAATGAAACGGTGAAACGCTCATGAAGTGACAGTTCTGGAGATGTTGTTCGTGTGTTTATGTCCTCATTGAGACATCACGCGCGCTTCAGTGTGTGTGTGCTAAAGGAAAACGCGCGTCTCTGTCATCCATTCATACAGAGATATGATCGTGCACTATGAGTTAATAGACATTAGATCGCGTAAATCAGTGGGAAATTAATAAAAATGATGATTCGGTGTAAGGAAACATTAAGCGAACATGTATAAAAATATAAAAACCCTGGCAAAGCTGTATTATCAACGAATGTGAGCAGAGTATAGCGGGGAGCATATCAGTGGAGATTTGACCAGTGTTGCCCAGATCAACTGTACCACAGCATGTCACAGCACAGCAGCGCTACTGCAATCGGGAACATGTATAGGAATGTATAGAATGACAAAACAATATATAGTTAGATAATGTATAACAAAAAAGGGATAGTTGGATATAGGTAGAATGCCAAAATGATAGATAATGGATAAATACTGTAGAATTATAAAACGATTTATAGTCGGATGGATATCTAGAAAGACTAGATATCAATCGTTGGATGGATATATAAAATGACTAAACAATGTATAATTGGATGGATATATATATAAACGAGAAAACAATGGATAGTAGGACAGATATATAGGTTGACAAAATGACAGATAGTTTGATGGACATAATATATTTAACTGTGCATGGATGGATGGATATATAGAATGACAAAATGCTTGATAAATAATCAGACCGACCAACCAGATTAGAGCTTGCCAGTTTGACAAAGCTCATCTTTGTAAACAATATGCTCAGTGATCATTGAACAGACTGTGGGCGGCTGAGTTTAGATCTTGAGTAGCAGGCTTAGCAACATGAAATAAATAGAAACATACAGAAAAGCCAACGTCAGCCACGAAGCCTTCAAATTATCTTAAATTATGAATGAGCAGAGAACATGCTTCATCTTTATTTAGCCTGTGCTCTTGTTTTTACTTCTTGAAATCCTCCTCCTGTGGACTCTTATCACATATTATCACTTGACATATTTTCTATGTCAAGTTGATGTTTCCTGTCCCACCCCCCTCTCATTCTCACATTTCCTACATTTTAAAAATCTTTATTTTTCTCGCCAACTTGGTCCCTTTTCCCCTTCTCACATTTCCACTGATGGGCAATTAGCTATGGGCAACTTTGACCCAATTCCCATCTGTCCTCATGCTGATGAAGCTGTGCTATGACTGTTTTTAAGTCTCCTTTACCTTGCACATGCTAATGTGCCGCTTAAGTTCGGCAATGGTGTAGTGCACGCATCATTTTCCTACCGCGGTAATGCCTGGTGAGTGTTCACGTGCACCCACGTTGACTTTCCGTGCACCATCTACATGAATAACGGCAGCTAGCAGATAGGTTTTTATAATTCTGCTTCCAGCACATTGCATCAAATGTACAACGGTTCATATGGAGTGCAGGCTTTTTTTAGCATGTTTGAATGTATTCAACACACATTTTGTGGGTCAAGAGAGTCTGAGGCCACTAAGCCCTTTGGGATAAAATGTGCTAACACAAATTTTTATCAGACATTTATATTATCCAATCCAGTCATTTAAGCACATGGTGTAGAATAACTAGTTATAGCTATCTAGTCGTAATGACACTATCATAGCCAATCAGAACATATTTAGTGGCGACATTGTACTACTTTTGTTGTGTGGTATTTTAGTAAGCGCCTTTTGAATTATGAGGCCCCGTCCACAAGTGTGATGCCTCTTGCCTTGTTGTCTTGCAGAAAATATTGTAATATTTTACCGTAATCATAAACACACTGGTTTGTAGCGCAAATATTTTTGTTTAAATGCACTTTTTTCGTTTGGGGGGTTTTCGTATCATTTGGGGGGTTTTCGATACCGGTGCCAAATCGATAATTTTTAAAACGGTACTGGTGCCTAAACGGTGCCTGAACCGATACTTATAAAAATTAAAAATGACCAATTAATAATTAGATTGGCCATTAGCACTAAACACATGGGCCCGGTTTCACAGACACACAGACAGGGCTTAGATTAACCCTAGACAACACCTCTCTTTATCAAAAATTTGATTATTCACTTTTTCTAAATCTTCATCTTTCTCTTTATCTTTCTCTCCTTCCCTCGCTAGCTTGTACTTATTTGAACAATGCCTGAGACTTGGTGTTATGGGCACTTCCTCTGTATGTTTGCCTCTTCAAGATTAATCGCTTTATGTATTCCCCAATTGTAAGTCGCTTTGGATAAAAGCGTCTGCTAAATGACTAAATGTAAATGTAAACCAGGATTAGATCATAGTTCAATTATAACATTTAAGTATTTTTTATAAACACGCAAGAAAAAAAAAAACATTACTGGGGTGCGTCTATGAGACAAAATTAATGCACTGATATATTTTAGGATCAGTCAGTGCAAGTTTATTTCAGTTAAAACAACTAAGAGTTACATTTTAGTCTAGCACTAGGTTCAAGCTATGTCTGTGAAACCGGGGGATGATGTCTTTTTAATTCATACTGGACACTAGAAGGCGCCCTAGCGCAGAAAATCCACAGATCCAGTCACAGAAGTAGTGAACTCTTTTTTCCACCATGATATGGATAAGTAAACAGAAGATACAAACGTTGTGAATGATAAAATAAATACAATAAACACACGACTACGACAATGTATAGTTTATCTGTGTTATTTAAGCCATCTCTGGTATTTTCATAATAATTAAGTATATTTATAATCCATTGCTAATCGATGTATTAGTAGCCTATGGAGTAGTAGTAGCTTAGCTAGTTAATGGAAGGTCATCAGAGTAAGTGTTATTACTGCATTCCTCGGATGCTCTCATTCCCTGAGTTGTGCTTTTAAGTCAGAATGTGAAAACCGCACACTCGAGTTACTACAAAGATTTGTTGGACTTGTATTATTAGAGCTTTCCGAATTGAGTTCACGTGCATTTTCTCAGTTGGGAAATTATTTTGCACATGTGGTGCCGGTGATGATGCTTCTTACGGTCGTTTCGGAGAAACAAAGGACAAATATTTCAACCGATCGCTGAGGCATGGCACCGAAATGAGGCACCGAAATCTGCGATCTGATTCGGTTCAGTACATACCGGTTCCATAGGTACCGGGTTTCGGTACCCAACCCTAGTCGTAGCTAGTTAGCATTTTTTTTTTTTAGCTTACATAGCTTTTTGTTAAATCCCAGATAATAGTGAATGTTCTTAAAACTATTACCATCATTTTAGCTGAAGTTACGAACACATTCTTTCAGTAATGTTAATATCATTTTCATTTAAAGTTATCTGGTCTTTAATAATGTTCTAAAAACGTTAAAAAAAAAACACAATAAATGTAATACTTCATTCATGGAATGCTTTTCTGAAACGTTTTAGATGGATGTTCGAAATTTTTTTAAATGATACTTCAGAATGTTCAGAAAACATATAAAAGCAATGTTACTGTAATGTTTGCACAATTATAACAACATAGAATGTTCCTTTATGTCCGTATGCAACCAAAAACATTTAGAAAACTGGATATTTTTAACGTTCAGAAAACATAGCTCACTGGAAATGTTAGAAAATGTTCTTAGAACATATTTTTGTTAGCTGGGTTTGCATGCTTGTTACTTTATTATGTTCTGTCTAGTGTAAGGTATGTCTTGGGTAGATTTTCAACATTTCTCTCAAATACTTTCTAAGCAGCCCAGTCATACATCTGATGTATTATATATAGCTCCAATTACTAATTAATCACGATAAACTGCATGCCTTAGCATTATGCTAAGTTACATCTCTAGCCAGAAGCTAACATAGTGATTCCATCAGCAAAGTGGACACTCATGATCTACATTTTAAAGCTTTTTACAGTAATCTGCCCATGGCGTTGATTGAGAACCCAAAGTTTCACATCACATTTTGCATATCTACATTTTTCTTGCTTATCACTGTTGTAAATATGCTGCTAGCTTATTATACTCATAATATACTATTGAAAAACATGATATTTGTTTTTCAATAGATAAACACAGTCTGCCAGTCTATACTAGAGTAATCATTTCAAATGAAGTCAAAATAAAATCTAAACAACAACATTACTTTACAATTAGGAATTTTTAGAAGTCATTTAAACAGCATTTCCATTAGCACATTAAGTTTGTATTTTTTGACTTAACTCTCATAAATTCTCATTATACAGAAATGTGAGGAAGAAGTCGTTCTTGCTGACTTATTTGAGTACCCAGATTACTTTTTAATTGATAACTTATAATATCTGTTGATCTTGTGATTTGATCAGTGGATAAATGTGAGAATCGGTCTTAGCACATGCTAATCGTGAGCTAACCAAGCCCACACAGAATCTGCACCAACAGAAAATGCTCCACATATTTTAAACATTCATTAATTTTACACATTCTCTGTCTTTTGCATGTTTGTTTTTTAAATATTTTGGCAAATTCTTCAGGCTTACAGCTGACATTAATCAGCTTTGTGTTAACACATTTTACTATATTTACACCAGGACTCCTGCAGAATTTCACTGATTTTCTCCTCAAAATCAGCATGGGAAATGTCTGCAGTTTCAGCCTACTTTGTCTATAATATACTAAACACCTACATTAATTGAAACAAGTCAAAGTAATGCTTCATGGGTCTGTTTGTAATGGCAACTCTTGCTGAAATGCATTCATTTTTAGCCCTCCCTCCACCTCCAAAATCTGACTTTGTTTTTGCTCATACAAAACATTCCTCATTGGTTAGGCTTCTTTGTTGTCCTCCAAATGTTAGTATGTTAATTCAATTCAAGATTATTTGTGTAGCGCTTTTTACGATACAATCATTGCAAAGCAGCTTTACAGGAAATTAAGTTTCTAAAATAGATTTATATATTGCAGAAACTTAATATATTTAACGTATGACACAATTTGGTTAATTCTCTATATTGTCTGAGGGGTTGGCATCATCTCTTCTCAGGTGTTTGGTCATCTCGGATCATTTAAGGGTTTGATCCAGACTGAAGCTTGTGTAATTCCTAGTTACCACAGGATGTTAACTAATGTTAGTAGGTTAATGACCCAGATAATGACTTTCCAGAATGTAAAATCAACCGATTTATGCAATTCACGGACACGCTGCTCTTGCAAAGCATTTCTATTCAATGCATCCAGTAAACCGCACGGAATAATTCACCCCACACATGCACTCTCTTGGGAAATGGGTAAATGACCGGTCATAGTCGATCAGCTGAAGGAATGAGTGTGTGTACTTTAAAATGTGTGTGTTTAATATATTGTTTCACTAGCGGGAAGACAGAGTTATTAGTACATGGGAGACGTCTGGGTACATTTGTCTCCTTCGCGGCAAGGGGCAAACTTCAAATTTCCCAAGCAGTGGGAGCCCTGGTAAATGTTTAGGCGGTAATATTGATTACTGCCGGGTTCCCTAATGGGAACAATGTGGATAAACAATTTAATGTTTTACTACTTAGAGTAGGTCACATTCTCTGTAAAGTCTATGGAGTTTGTGTACAAACTTGCATTTAGAATTAGAACTTGCATAGTAGCTGATGCCAATACCAGGAACATTTTAACATGAGATTTCTCTATACATCTATACCCATCAAATAGAAAGGGTGAAAACCTAAGCGTACACACCACATAAAAGGCTTTAACACTCCACAGTGAACTCCTAACCTTAATAAAATGCAAACACTTGACCTAATGTGATGGGAGATATTGCTGTAATGCGTATGTGAAGACTTTTATATTTGACTGAAGACTTTACTGAGGTCAGGCTCATGCGGCCTAGCAGCTAGTTTAACAGTCTGCTCCCTTTTAGACTGTTATTTAAAAAAAGTACTTCTTGCACTCGCTTGCAAATCACAGTTGGCTGTTTTCCACATTCAAGGAAACTCGTGAAAATGAATGGTAGATTAAAGTTGTAATTTTAAAAGCAATTTTCTGTACAGTACTGATAATGCTAATATCTCCATGATAGCTCTCACTTCCTGTTGTGCAGCACCAAATGCTTTTGTTTTCCAGGAACTCCTCAAATTAAATCAAGAGATTTGTCACGACAAACCACTCCATCCACTCGCTTTTAAAAGGATCACCTCACAAATTTTAGAGCTCCTGTCTTTTCATCAGGTGATCTAAACTGTGTTAAACAAAAAGCTAAGAGATTAGCGTGGGTTCGCAGAACCTGTGCTAATGATGCTAATGCTCTAAAGTAGCAAACATCAAACAGCAATAGAGCAAATCTCGCCAAGTTTCTTCCCTGTTTGATGATAAAGCTCATGCTTTTGACATCTAAGCCAGTCGTAATGGGACATTTTATGTCTTATTCACAACTGTTTCATCCATGTTGTTTATGAGGGAGGAGGAAGCCCCAAACGTGTAGCGTGTAGCTACTTTGAGCCCAAATAAAACCACAATACTGTAAAAATACTGTAAAAATGTCATTATTTTTGTCATATTTTAGTGCAATTTGGACCAGCGAGATTTCTTTGTGGCTACCCAGATATAAAATGGACATCAATTTCTCTTCTCTATCATTGATTGTCTCTGTCACAGGTGGTTAAGATAAAAAATCAAGGAAAATATTCTATGAATCCACGTGTCACGTGTTAGAATTTACATGCTGATACAATGTTTAGTATGCTTTTAGTCACTTCGGATAAAGGTACCTGGCAAATGAGCAAGTGTAAATGTAGGAGATAGGATGTATCGCTTGTAGTTTTATCATGCCGTGCCTTGTTAATGTTTTAAGGCAGATACTGGGAGAAATGTAGACAATGGAGATAAAAAAGGACAGTTTAATCCTGTTGTCTCTGCTCGGCAGCTGTGACATGTTGTTTGATGTGTACCCTCTCTTTCTTATTCATCTACATCTTTTTATTTCTGGGGTGGGCCTGCTGGTGATATCGGAGTTTGATGTGACAGCAATAGACAGGAGTAGCCCAGGGACTAGACGCTCAAGCCTTGGGTATATGAAGCTGTCCCATTTTTGATTCCCTTAATTACCTTTATTCTGAAACAAGGTGTGATATTTTGTCCCATTTTAAAATACCTTCATATGTTCCAGATTAGTACTTAACTGACCTTTTGGTAAACTCTTAAAAAATATATATTTTAACACCTTTTACTGACCAATTATCATGCTACACCATTTTATCAGACAGTCTTTTATTCTTGTACTCTTTCAAGGCTAATTCATACTACACCGGCGAGACACTTACTAATGGCAACAATCACCAAATTACAGTATGTCAGTTTGCAGGAATTTTACGACCCGATAAATAACATTTCAACATGTTCAGCCAGCTAAAACAACCGTAGACCAATGGCAACAGACGGCGACAGGGGTAACACACTGATCCGACAAAACCCAACAAATGTGTCTATTTCTTTTTTTTTGGTGCGTGAGCTAGCCTTTACTCATTTGAGTTGGCAGCCGTAACCAAGTGAGTGTAATTTAGTAAGCAGCATCAAAATCAGAGTCAGATGATAGTCCTGCTAAGTAGAGTTGTAGTACTCAAGACTGGACTGGAGTACAAAGTATTTTCATGGTATTGGTCTTTTCATGGACCTGGGAGCAGTTGAACTTGTTTTGACCCAGTCTTGACACCAATTCAGGGAGCTGAATCATTCAGACCCTCTTCAAGTCTCTGACTCAACCCTCTTCTGGTCTCGGTCTTGACTCTGACTCAACCTACTCAAACTTGGCCTGGACTCGATTGAGCTGCAAGGCCCCTGGGCATGCCTTCAAAAGACCCAACCCTTGCTAGACCCTGCTTTTTTAATTCTTGGTGATTTTTGCCTTTATTAAGATAAGACAGTATAGAGTAGACAGGAAAGTGTGAGAGGGAGGGGGGTGGGATTGGGAAAGGTCCTCGAGCCAGGATTCAATCTACTTAAAGTAAGAACAATGGCCATTTGGCAAAAAATTGGGAATTTTATTTTTTTATCTAAGATTAGAAGTAGCTATCGGCCCACGTGGTCAGCTTGTGCTGAGTACACTGGGTTGTTTCTTTGGTTGTTTTTGAGTCCACAATGTAAGGACTTGTGGCACTGGCTGAGTTAAATTATTTTGATAAAAAAATCAAAGCAATCTTTTCAATGAACCATCCCAAGCAGGAAATGGCACACCTAGAATCGGCTACTTGAGCGTACACTTACATATGCATGCACAAACAGACTCCTCCCAAGATGACAGATGGCCCTGAGAGGGTTACAGGAGACACACGGATGGTCTGAGGAAAGCGGTACGTTGACACACAAATCATGTGTAAGATATAGAGGTCAAGAAGAGCTTTTGCACCCTGCTGTGTCAGCAAGATTCCATTCATACCCAATTTCCTGTTGCCTGCAGTAATTGCAAGCGGCTGTTAGATGCAACACAGGATCTTTCATGTGTGAAGTCTTATTTGCTAATGCTCTTTTGTACACTAATGTCATTTGGATAACCTGATAACATTTACTTGTTCCTTTAAAGGTAACTTTCTGTGTGTGTGTGTGTGTGTGTGTGTGTGTGTGTGTGTCTTTCAGACTTTAGCTGGGCTGCTAATCTGTGAATGTGCGAGCACCATCTGGCCATGGGGATTTATCTCCCTTCGTCCAATGGCTGCTGTCTGCTCTCTCCACACTCACATGTGTGTTTGCTTTTATGTTTCCAGTATCTGTCTCTCCCTTTTCCATCTCATCTCCTCTGTCTTAGAGTCGCTCGCTTGTTCTCTCTACCCTCTCAGTGTCTTTTTGTTTGTGGCTTTCTCTTTTGTGTTCCTTTTTTCTTAATTTTTTCCAGGCTGCAGTTATTTTGGTCATCTGCAGTTGTCAAGTGTCTCTAAACAAAACAGGACAAAAGAATAATACAGGGACATAAATTAGTCTTGATTTCTTGCTTGATTTGTGTTCTAGGCATAACAAAAGGCTTTGCTAATGTGATTTGAAGTGATTTCCCTGCTCCTCCACGAAGACATTGTTTCTACTCTGAATTGAAGACAGCACCTTCATTGTTTTGGTCTTAAAATCCTCGGCTGCCATTTTGTCATGAAAGACTTTGGTTGAAACAGACGCTTTGATACCTAAGAAAACACCATCTTTTCTTGTAGGTTTTAGCAATATTGTTTGTGTAAAATCTGTAATCTCCAGAAATGGTGTAGTTGAGAAGAACTGCTTATTAGTAGAGTACAATCCTGTTTCTGTAGGGCCTCATTCTGGCAGTTTACTTTTAATATGATTTGCTGGTTTAGCTGTATATTAGTGCTAAACACTGTAGGAAGGTAGCCCTCCAAAAAGAAAAAAACGGACACTTTTGGTTCAGTTTCTTAATCCTTAAGATCTTGTATCTTTCGAAGCACAGTGTTTTACAATATTGTCACTTCATCTAAAACCAGAAAAGCAATGAATGGCTTATCACTGCAGATACATTTTTCTATACGTATTAGCAAGCTTTTTTCATTGCCACGTATCCATTTTTAATGGATTATTTCACTCCTGAATAAACATTTTGATGATCATTTACTCACCCCCATGTCATTCAAGATGTTCATGTCTTTCTTTCTTCAGTCAAAAAGAAATTAAGGTTGCACAACTTCACGCATTACGTAATCACGTTGGAAAAGTCACGATTGGTTAATTCTTCGTCTATGTACTTGGGTTCAAAAAGGTAGGGTAGGGCGAATATCATCTCATTTTCTCCTCCAACTTAGAAGTCGTCTAACATTGTTGTTTTACCTTTTTGGCAAAGTTCAGTACTCCTGCCTACGTCATGTGTGACATTTCCTACGTTACTACGTAATATGTGAAATTGTGGACGCAGAGCTAGTGCAAGATGAGCATTTGTGGTTAAAAAGTATACTTTTTTATTGTATATATATATTTTTTTAAATGGCCAATAATTTAGCTAGATAAGAGTCTTCCTTATTCCACAGCTGGGATCGTGTAGAGCTCTTTGAAGCTGCAATTTGACCCCCATTGAAGTCCACTAAATGGAGAAAAATCCTGGAATGTTTTCCTCAAAAACCTTAATTTATTTTCGACTGAAGAAAGAAAGACATGAACATCTTGGATGACATGGGGTGAGTAAATTACCAGGACATTTTAATTCTGGAGTGCACTAAAACATTTAAGTCCATTTTGTTAGTCAATTTTTTCAAATTTCTTAAGTTTCTCAGGCAATCTCCATGGATACTGGCAACAACAGACCGTTGGGATGTCCAGAGTTGGCACCTTGGGCTTTGTAGTTGGCTTTTGTTTTTCTGGAAGATAGGGATGGCGAAGGGCACTTGTGCCTTGCCAAGTGCCTGCACACCTCAGGACAGGATGGTTTCCCAGCGTGGCTCTCAGCACACACCCGGACAGACTTTAAGTAATCCATTTACTGGGCATGACGATATGAAACGCCTTTGGCTCAAAGAGCTGCTTCCCTGCTTTCGTGGACTCTTGCGCCAGGAAGTGAACATCATGACTTAAGTTATTTGAAAGGGTTTTCAGATTTTCCTAGTTGACATTATGACTCTGAAGTGTTTTGTGACTTTCTCTGATTTATTTCTGGGTGGTGTGGTGAAGGGTTTTAATGTTAATAGCTGATAACCAGTCGGCTGCTGGTTCAATCCCCGCAGGAAGCAAGTCCCGAGTAATCGTGCCTTTAAGCAAGGCACTTAACCCTGGAATTAAATTCATTGAGCAATTCTATAGAAATTGTATAAATCAATTCCATCAGCTTTGTTGTACAATAACAATGCATTTCTATGGATTTTATCGACTTTTGTTCTTTCCATCAAATTTCCTTTTTTGAGAATTAATATTCAATGCGCTCTCAATGTGATAGCTGATTTGATTTAATTTGATTTGACAATAAAAGTGATTTGATAATGACATATATATTCTAAATGCAATGATCTACTTATCATTGGAATTACATTATCCAGATTTTTCATGAAAGTCAATGATTATAGTGACTTTAAGCCTGTGTAATGGCGGCTTAGCCCACTGCTCCAGTTACTGTGTAGACTCACCATCTGGACCCTAATCCCACAAAAACACCATATTTTGGTGCCTTTGCATGGCCAGAGAAAGCATGCAAGCAAGCCTTAGCATACTCATCATACACTTTCATAACCGAATGCAGATATATTTACTATTTTTAAAGCCTTATTACAGAACTGTATTAGGAGTTGTATCTTGGCAAATGCCTTTTTAATTATTGATGAAGTTCAGTGTAAAGTGAGGACAGCCTAGATGACACAAACATTTGAGTATTTTAACTAATGTTCATTAGTTAAATCGTCCAAAAGGGAATCTTATAGCTTTAGTCGATTTGAGTGCTCAAGTCCTGTCACATCTGTATACCTTTATCCCAAGAATGATATGAGCATGCCAACATCTCAGAAAAATACTGATGGAAGAATGGTCTTGTTGTATGTTGTAATTTTCCATGAATATGAGAAATCAGTTTTTTTGGAATTTCCCTAAAAAAAGAAACAATCATACTTCAAAGCCTTTTTGCTTCTGATTTGGGAATTTACCTTCATCTGGTGAGATAGCAGTTTTGACAGTGTTTCTCTTTCTTTCTAGTCATGATGAGCATGTGTACATTCAAATTCAATTCAAACATGAGTGGCTATAGTGTTATACCAGATCTACACTGTGGAAAAAGCTACCTGTAAAGAAAGGGCATCACCGGGGATGAAGAGATGCCACCTGGGCATCACACAGCAGGAGTGTGGCCATCCTGGCTGCTACGGATAAGTGCCACTGACCTCATTAACTGCATCCCTGGCAGCACGGGAGCCGCTGAGATCAGGCTGACAGATTGCGAGCAGTCTGTCCTCCGACCGTGCCACGGAGCACAGCTCTTCATTCACGGCTGATTGGAAAAGGCAGCATAGAGCCAAAACTCACTCAGAGTGAAAGGAAGACAGAGAGAGAGTGATAAAGAAAAAGAGTCCAACTGACGTGTTGGAGAAGCTGCTTGCAAATACACTGGGACTTTGACCCTTTTGATTTTCTCTATGCCCACATGTCTTCTCTCAAGGATGCTGGTCTTTATCTTTTATCTCTCCTTAGTGGGCACAATAAAACAACACCACCCCCACTCCCAAGATTAATTTTTATACCTCAGAATAAAAGCAATAAGTGTCGACCTCAACAAAAAGTTGTTTCTGTGAGGCTGCAGGTGCAGTTTCTCCTAAAACACTTAGCAAAGCATCTTGGGGATGGGGGATATAGACAGTGTTACAGGTGTTAATTTAGTTCAGTTAGAGAACAGACAATTAAAGATTGGAAAATTAAAGAAATTACAAATGTGAAGTTTTTTGTATTTGTTTCTATTGCTGGGTGATATGGCAAAATATTAAAATCTTGATTTTCTCAGAACATTTGACCAATTCTCGATCTTGTAAGCTTTTAACTAGTCAACTGGAAAATGTAACTAGAGCATGATTCAAGACACTTTTTCTTTATTAACCATCTAATTAAAGAAAATGTTATTCTAAGTGCACCGCACATGAAGTTAAATAAATGTTGAACAAATTACTAAATATCTTTGCAGAAAAGATGCATGAACTACAACCACATATTGTACAAACCTTTCTTATGCATATTAGGCTATATGTTCAGAAATAATACAAAACAAATGCTTTAAAAAAACTCAAGTAATTCAAATTCAAAATGACTGAAGGTGTAACACCTAGAGTGCTATTATTAACTATAAAGGCTCTGTAAAACAATGAACAGCAGTTTTCAGCTTGTCACCCTGATGCAGACATGAAATTTCAGACATACAGTAGTCTTACAGTCTTCATAGGTTTTTTATTACGCTGCTTTTACATAGTTTTTTTCTATGCAAACATGGACGCGATTGACTGTTGCGCTCACGTCTCTTGCAGCATCTCGTGCATGAAACAGCATTATAAAAATGCGGCGCTCTAGTTATTTTTTTTTTTTTAACTCCCATCTTTTTCCTTTTCCACTGCCCGTGCCAACGTTTTTGAACGAATCGAGTGAGTTAATGATTCAGTGGCCCATTCATAAGGACAGAAAATGGCCTCGTTTCTGAATGAATCAACGTTTGTATGAATCGATTGAATGAATGAATAAATGACTCGTTCATTAAAACAGACATTTGCTGCTACCTACTGGTGGTTTAGTCATGTTTAAAAGTATAATTGCATTTTTTCAACATTTATTTGTATGGTTAAAAAAAGTATGTCAAAGATTAATCTTATACAATTATTTATGAATTTGAAATTTTCCAATGTAAATGTATTTATGGCACTTCAGCTTCATCAAACTGACTTGTGTTTGATGAATCTAACACCTGACTTGTGTTTGATGCATCTAATACCTCTTCAGATGCAGCTTCTGTTTCCTCAGTTGTGGAAAGATAGAGTTTGTTAATACTAAGTTATTTTGAACAACTCTACAGTTTCTTATTATTCTAACTGAATTAATTGAAACAAAGTAAGAATTTTATGGGAAAGATGACACGTTTAATAAGGTTAAGGGACAGAAATGACCATCTATAAACAGTGGGAGATGACATCTGTTTTGTTACATAAAGCAACTCATTTTAAGTTAACTATTTCTTCCTCTTTCCAGTCACAGAGCATATTTTGAGAGTTGTTTAAGTAAGATAAAATATGTAAATTAGTCCAGATTGGGGAAATTGTAATATTTAATACTTTCTTTTATTATGTCAATATTTTTTTGTTGAAATTTGCATAGATATTTCTTAGAAAGAAAATCGGAATCGGCAAATATCAGTATCGGCAGTTCAGACTTCCTTCCTAAAAATCGGAAATCGGAATCAGCCAAGAAAATTGCAATCGGTGCATCTCTAGTATAAATACAGCTGACATACCTCTATCCATGGATAGTTAGTC
This sequence comes from Schizopygopsis malacanthus, assembly GCA_027474115.1. Lineage (NCBI taxonomy): Eukaryota > Metazoa > Chordata > Actinopteri > Cypriniformes > Cyprinidae > Schizopygopsis > Schizopygopsis malacanthus. The sequence goes on along the minus strand of CM049876.1, from coordinate 7,159,961 downwards.
AGCATCCCTCCACCGCCCCTTCTCCTCACTTCGAGTTCTTACTACACCCATACGGGAGGGGTACTCTGGGTTCGGGCCATTCCAGAGCTCGGAGCCCTTCCCCAGACAGCACACCAAATACACATCACACTACTCCAGCTAATTATATATAAGTGTGAACTCGTGAAGTACTGAATATGGCCTTGTGTCATACTAATTAAGCACATTTTCTATGCAAATTCTCATTACCATATTGCATCTGCATATCTTATATCATGAGGTCTTTTTGGGACTTATGGGGGGGATGTTGTTCTCATTAATCTTCATATTATATTATATTATATCACACACACACATATATATACTCAATTTACTCAAAAAATAATGAAAATATGAAATGAAATCCATCTGTATTTACTTTTTTTTAAATACCATCTGATCTGAAAATACAATTATGATGCAATTTGCAATGCTAAAATTCATCATGAATCATTATCAAACCATGATATTCAGTACCCTAACTGGTATTAGTTATGTCAATTTTTACACTACATATCACATTACGAGGTACAGTATGAATATGCAGGGCTGTACCCTCTCTACAAAACATCTCACATCAGATTCATCCACGCAGAGACTGAAACATTAGTTTTGCATTAGTCATTTTCTGCGCACAAAGACATTAACATACACTTTACATGCTCCTCCTGGCACACATTTATAAAAAAAGCATCAGCTTTATGAGGAACAGGAGACGTCTTGTTTCAACAAGCATCTTCAAGATGCAGTGCTAATGTGCTGAGCGGGTTTGCCACTTTTGATTGGTGTTTCCTTCTATTGCATTTCACAGCGATTTAACCATTTGCGATATCTATGTAGCGCATGCTTATATGACAGACATGGTTCTTGCCAGAGGCCCAATGCTGACCCATAATTTCAGCCGCTTTGTTTTATCAAACACCCAAAGGCAAGTGAAATGCAGCTAATATGTTGGAATTGAAATGCATATGGCTATACAAGCTAAAATTAGAAGTAAGCATAGTCACTGCTGCAACATTTCGCCGGCTGTCCCAGTTGTGATTGCATGCATGAATGCTCTCACATCCAAACTCACATCATTACCTCTCTGTGTGCATGTGTCTTAAGGGCTAAACCAACTGGCTTTCTGACATGTTATTCTTGTAATTATTCTGTTTTATTCAGTCTTGATGAAAAGGGGAATATGTTTCAACCGAGAGACTCATTGACAGAGCTTCCTAGCAGCTGAGAACGATGTGATAAAACCCTCTAATTATTTGAAGAGAACATCTTTGGCTTTAATGCATTAACATATTTTCCTCTTAATTCGTATGGCAAGTTGTGAGTTACACTGCAGTCATTAGATAGTAAATGTTTTAATTAGCATATGGTGTTACTGTGCGAATCTGAAGTCATATAAGTCGGCCATATTCGTAAATCAGTGCACCAATGCTAAGCGCATCCTCAGAGAAAGATACATTTGTCAGTTGGCGAGTTTTTATTCATAGTATTTTTAGTTTACGGCAACTTGCAGCAATAGTGTTGACTTCAATTGATGTGAAGTTTGAGTAAATTTGAGCTATTTTACAAATCAGCCTTGGACTGTCCAATCAGAAATTTAAGTTAAACTTATCTGTTTCATAATTAGTTTTTTGTGTGTATGTGTTTTGCATATAAAATGCCATTTATTTGTTTAGAATAATATCTTATATCTAAAATGTTATTCTAGTCTATCCAATTCAAAAGTAAAAAAATTATACAAAATAAGATAATGCCTTCATTAAAGGCATTATTTTAAAGTATTTAAAGCACTGTATTATTTAAAATAAATATTAAAACATGGTTATGTAATATATCACCAATTGTGTTATTTTAGTAATATTTGCTACCTTTATAGTAAGGAGTAATACTTATATATTTTTTTGTTTTAATTTGATTTTTTATTAAGTAATTTCTAGTAATGTGCTTTTGCTATTTGTATTAGTTTTATTTATATATATATATATATATATATATATATATAGCTTTAATTTAATTTCAGCTCTGTAATTTTAGTACTTCAACGTCTTTATATTTATATTTCGTTTTTTTAGTTTTCGATTTTGGTAACAATAACAACATTAATTTTAATGTAATGTTTTTTATTATTTAATTTTATTTGTCTAAAAGTAGAAAACATGTAAACGTGTAATCACAAATTTACACTATTGCAGCTTATGATTGTATTTAAAAAATCACAAAAAGGAAGAATCTCTTAAAAAAACAAGCTTTTTTGCAAGCTTTTGAATAGTAGTTTGCAGTGATACAAATGACTCATGATATGATATAAGATTTTGGTTATACCGCCCACCTGTGCTTGCTATTTGTCTTAACATTCGGAAGCGACTTCATTCACACAACACTTCACAGCGCATCTAATGTGAATGTGAGAAATAAGCAGTGAAATGAATATGTGGGGACTTTGGTCCCTTGTGATTGCGAATGGTGATATCATGACACTGCGGGATGAGTGAGTCCGCACTAGAGGCAAGAAAGAAGATATCAGTGTAATCACACACTAGCTTCTTTTACATACTGGCCCATCCTCCACACAGCACCACACGACTCTACCCTGCCTCGTGACGCTACAAGACCAAGCTTTGTCCTCAGCAAGGTCTCTGCTGCCTACTGCTTCAACACAAGACCCAGTGACAAAGATCAATTGATTGGAAAGACTGTTTTTAAGGGAATTTAATGGCACTGATTTCATACAATTAGACAGCACTCTGTAAGACTCAATCTGACAGTTAATTTAATCTAATAATTGCTAATAATGGACTGCAAACAGTACATGAAAAGAGTAGTATGTCCTAGTTTACAGTATTCATGAAACTGTAGGCTAATTTTCAATAGTGATGTTTGAAGCACCAGAAAACAGGTCACTTCCAAAGCAAGCAGCTTTTTGTTGCACAACCAACTTGACCATTGAACATTTACATTAGGGACTAAACTCCCAAAATGAGTCTCAAGAAGAATCCTATTAAAATGACTGGATTTTCCTACTATATCGACTATAGTTTTTTAAAAGTCATGACGTTTGCTCATCAAATGTAGTACATACTCAGTACGCGGCTTTAGGTAATGGCTGTAAAATGTAGTGCGTTATCGTGATGCCTTGTTATAGCTAATTAAAACAACTTTTCTCTTAACTGGCAGTTATCACTGATATATAAGGCTAAACTGTTTGTTTGCTGACCAAAGGCCAACTGAAAACATGAGGAAAGATTAATGTTTATTTGGAACGCTTTAATTTAATGTGATATGTAATTAAGGCCCAAAGTATACTTTGGTAGCTATGCCTACATTAGGGTCCAAATACAGTGTACGTCAAACCAATTTCATCACCAGAATGGTAACATGCATACTTTGTATGCGCTGATCACATACGTATTGCTTTGTTTTGCACTAATCAGTTGTTCCACAAGGTGGCAACACTGGCCCTGGCCTTTTTTCACAGTAGAAAACGAGACGGAACAATGACAAAAGGCTACATATAAGTACATTAAAGGTACATATCAATACTGAAAGTGTGCATATTAGTCACTAAAGAGTATGTATTATTATCTAAAGTTGACATATTAGTGTCTAAAGTGTACACATTACACTGCATTCCAAATTATTATGCAAATTGGATTTAAGTGTCATAAACATTATTTTTTTATTTTTTTAAATTAAACTAATGGATGGTGTTGTGTCTCAGTGCTCTTTGGATAACTGAAATCAATCTAAGACACCTGTGATAATTAGTTTGCCAGGTGAGCCCAATTAAAGAAAAGAAGGACTTTCCACATTATTAAGCAGGCCACAGGTTTCAAACAATATGGGAAAGAAATATGATCTCTCTGCTGCCAAAAAGCGTCAAATAGTACATTGCCTTGGACAAGGTATGAAAACATTAGATAATTCACAAAAACGTAAGCATGATCATCGTACTGTGAAGAGATTTGTGGCTGATTTAGAGCACATATGGGCTTGTGCAGATAAAGGTAGAATAAGGAAAGTTTCTGCCAGACAAATTCGTCGGATTAAGAGAGCAGCTGCTAAAATGCCATTACAAAGCAGCAAACAGGTATTTGAAGCTGCTGGTGCCTCTGGAGTCCCACAAACCTCAAGGTGTAGGATCCTTCAGAAGCTTGCAGTTGTGCATAAACCTACTATTCGGCCACCCCTAACCAAAGCGCACAAGCAGAAACGGTTGCAGTGGGCCCACACATACATGAAGACTAATTTTCAAACAGTCTTGTTTACTGATGAGTGCCGTGTAACTCTGGATGGTCCAGATGGATGGAGAAGTGGATGGTTGGTGGATGGCCACCATGTCCCAACAAGGCTGCAACGTCAGCAAGGAGGTGGAGGAGTCATGTTTTGGGCCGGAATCATGGGGAGAGAGCTGGTAGGCCCCTTTAGGGTCCCTGAAGGTGTGAAAATGACCTCGGCAAAGTATATAGAGTTTCTGACTGACCACTTTCTTCCATGGTACAAAAAGAAGAACTGTGCCTTCCGCAGCAAAATCATCTTCATGCATGACAATGCACCATCTCACACTGCAAAGAATACCTCTGTGTCATTGGCTGCTATGGGCATAAAAGGAGAGAAACTCATGGTGTGGCCACCATCCTACCCTGACCTCAACCCTATTGAGAACCTTTGGAGCATCCTCAAGCGAAATATTTATGAGGGTGGGAGGCAGTTAGCATCAAAACCGCAGCTCTGGGAGGCTATTCTGACATCCTGCAAATAATTTCAAGCAGAAACTCTCCAAAAACTCACAAGTTCAATGGATGCAATAATTGTGAAGGTTATATCAAAGAAAGGGTGCTATGTTAACATGTAACTTGCTCTGTTAGGATTTATTTGATTGAAATTGCTTTTTGATTTAACTAAATATGACCTCCTAATGCTGAAAATTCAACAAATTACCATTTTTTAAGTCTTTACAACCTATACAATGTTTTCAATCTCTGTTGTGCATAATAATTTGGAACAGTGCATTTTGAGTTTTTCATTTTTGAAATAAATACTGTTAGCATTGGGAGGTTTGTTCAATAAAATTCTAATTATACCCTAACGGTTGAAGACTTGAAAATTATACTGACTGTTATTTGCATCGATTAGGAATTAATTAGGAAAATCAGAGAAAGATAACATTTGCATAATAATTTGGAAGGCAGTGTAGTCCCTGAAGTGAACATAATAGTACCTGAAGTGAACATATGAGTACCTTTTGAAAAAGTACTGCTCAAGTGGCAGCTTTAAACTTTTTTTCTAAGAGAGCAGTGTTTGCGTAAAAAAAATGAAGTATACGTTGGACTAAAGTTAGTTTTTTTAGCTGTAGTGATGTAGAGGTGATGTAGTTTTGTAGGCCAAAACTCGAAAACGAGTTAGGATTTTAGCGCTTCTGGTTCCATAGTCCTGAAGTCATTGGGTTTTCAATCAGTGGTGAAGGTCTATATACATGTCTCTCTCTCTCTCTCTCTCTAGTTTCAGACGTGCATCAAGCACTTCCACTTTACTTCAGCGCCAGGTGCGAGACAAACGAGTGCGGAAACGGTCCTGTGCTCGCAGTGTGTGCTCTTGCACGCACAACTGCGCCAGCCGGCACTGTAGCCATTATCATTTCACATTAAAGCGCGAAAGAAACTACGAGCATGCAATGTCTTGTCCGATAAGACACGAAGTTACCAAAAAGGCAATTAAAGCTGCCTCAAAACTGTGCATGCATGTAATAGGTTATATATGAGTGACATTAAACAAATATAAAAAATATACTGCATTTATGTTGTTTGTACATTAATTTGAAGATTGAATGTGAAACTATTGCAATATAGAAATATATTTAAAAACTTTAATGTTAGGTGGGATTAATCGCGATTAATTTCAGAAAAATGTGTGATTAATTAGTAATTTTTTTAATTGATTGACAGCACTACTATATATTCAGTATATATATATATATATATATATATCCATCCATCTATCCATCTTCTTCCGCTTATCCGGGGCCGGGTCGCGGGGGCAGCAGTCTAAGCAGAGATGCCCAGATTTCCCTCTCCCTAGACACTTCCTCCAGCATTTCTGGGGGGACACCGAGGCGTTCCCAGGCCAGCCGGGAGACATAGTTTCTCCAGCGTGTCCTATGTCTTCCCCGGGGCCTCCTCCCAGTGGGACGTGCCCGAAACACCTTCCCGGGAAGGCGTCCATGAGGCATCCGGAACAGATACCCGAGCCACCTCAGCTGACCCTTCTCGATGTGGAGGAGCAGCGGCTCTACTCTGAGCTCCTCCCGAGTGACTGAGCTTCTCACCCTATCTCTAAGGGAGCGCCCAGCCACCCTACTGAGAAAGCTCATTTCGGCCGCCTGTATCCGGGATCTTGTCCTTTCGGTCATGACCCAAAGCTCATGACCATAGGTGAGAGTAGGAATGTAGATTGACCGGTAAATCGAGAGCTTCGCCTTGCGGCTCAGCTCTTTCTTCACCACGCCCAGACTGGTACATCGACCGCATTACTGCAGAAGCTGCACCGATCCGTCTGTCAATCTCCCGTTCCATCCTTCCCTCACTCGTGAACAAGACCCCCAGATACTTGAACTCCTCCACTTGAGGTAGCAACACTCCACCAACCTGTAGTGGGCAAGCCACCCTTTTCCGACTGAGGACCATGGCCTCGGATTTGGAGGCGCTGATTTTCATCCCAACCGCTTCACACTCGGCTGCAAACCGTCCCAGTGCATGCTGAAGGTCCTGGTCTGAGGTGGCCAACACGACATCATCATCCGCAAAGAGCAGAGACGAAATCGCGTGGTCCCCAAACCCAACACCCTCCGGCCCCTGGTTGCGCCTAGAAATTCTGTCCATAAAAATTATGAACAGAACCGGCGACAAAGGGCAGCCCTGCCGGAGTCCCACATGCACCGGGAACAAGTCTGACTTACTGACGGTAAGGCGAACCAAGCTTCTGCTCCTGTCGTACAGGGACCGGACAGCCCTTAGCAAAGGACCCCGGACCCCATACTCCCGGAGTACCCTCCACAGGATCCCCCCGAGGGACACAGTTGAATGCCTTCTCCAAATCCACAAAACACATGTGGATTGGTTGGGCAAACTCCCATGAACCCTCCAGCACCCTAGAGAGGGTATAGAGCTGGTCCAGTGTTCCACGGCCGGAAAGAAAACCACACTGTTCCTCCTGAATCCGAGGTTCTACTATCGGCCGTATTCTCCTTTCCAGTACCCTGGCATAGACCTTCCCGGGGAGGCTGAGAAGTGTGATCCCCCTGTAGTTGGAACACACCCTCCGTATATTTATATACACACTCACCGGCCACTTTATTAGGTACACCTTGCTAGTAGCAGGTTGGACCCCCTTTTGCCTTCAGAACTGCCTTAATACTTCATGGCATATATTCAACAAGGCGTTGGAAACATTCCTCAGATATTTTGGTCCATATTGACATGATAGCATCACGCAGTTCCTGCAGATTTTTGGCTGCACATCCATGATGCGAATCTCCCGTTCCACCACATCCCAAAGGTGCTCTATTGGATTGAAATCTGGTGACTGTGGGGGCCATTTGAGTAAAGTGAACTCTAAAGTAAAGTAAAGTGAAATTGTCATGTTCAAGAAACCAGTCTGAGATGATTTGAGCTTTGTGACATGGTGCATTATACTGCTGGAAGTAGCATCAGAAGATGGGTACACTGTAGTTATAAAGGGACGGACATGGTCAGCAAACAATACTCACGCTGTGGCGTTTAAACGATGCTCAATTGGTACTAAGGGGCCCAAAGTGTACCAAGAAAATATCCCCCACACCATTACACCACCACCACTAGCCTGAACCGTCGAGACAAGGCAGGATGGATCCATGCTTTCATGTTCTTTACGCCAAATTCTGACATGGTTCCAGTAGTCCATGTCCTTAGTTTGCTTGTCTTCAGCAAACTGTTTGCGGGCTTTCTTGTGCATCATCTTTAGAAGAGGCTTCCTTCTGGGACGATAGCCATGCAGACCAATGTGTAGTGTGCGGCGTATGGTCTGAGCACTGACAGGCTGACACCCCACCCCTTCAACCTCTGCAGCAATGCTGGCAGCACTCATACGTCTATTTCCCAAACACAACTTCTGGATATGACGCTGAGCATGTGCACACAACTTCTTTGGTCAACCATGGCGAGGCCAGTTCTGAGTGGAACCTGTCCTGTTAAACCGCTGTATGGTCTTGGCCACCGTGCTGCAGCTCAGTTTCAGGGTCTTGGTAATCTTCTTATTGCCTAAGCCATCTTTATGTAGAGAAACAATAATTTTTTTCAGGTCCCATGAGGTGCCATTTTTTATTTCTAACTCCAACTTTCATGAAATATGTTTTTAAATAAAAATTGAAAGAGTTTAAGATGTCATGTGACAGTGGTGTAGTTCATTTATAGCCTACGTTTAGATTTTACCTCTCACAATTGTATTTAGGCTTAAACGTTCAAAGTTATTCATTTGATTAGATTATCATGATTTACAAACATGTTAGAATCATACACGTTTGTTGGTCACAGAGCTAATTTTCGGCAATAATCCAAAAGCCTATGGAAAAACCTATTGGGATTTTATTGAAGGAACCAGAGTGATTCAAACTTCTGATTTGGCCTACAAAAATACATCACTGCAGCACTCTATAAATCACGCGCATGGCATTTCCTCCTCTTTCTGTTTACTTACAGTCTCTACTGTCTTCTAAAATATGGAAAAAACTGAAACATGCCTAAAATAACCAACCCTGTTTTAATACCAAATCCCTATCACAAATGGCGAACATCTGATACGCCCACATCCGAAATACAAACCTGCTCGGAGAGGTCGAGCTCTGGAGAGATGCAGCTTATGGGGGATCAATAGCTCTGAGGACAGCAGTGTGGGATCGGTGTGTCCATGTCCCCTCCCCCCCACAATCCAACAACAAAAGCTAAATTCAACAGCACTCAGTTCAGAAAGCTTGCATGGCACATTCTACCTCACGGCTGACTCCTGTAATTCCTATAATGTCACTGCGTTAGGTGGGGTGTATCGACTTGTTTCACTACAAATTTAGCCATAAGTGTTCACGCCGTGTTCTCCTGCAACTCCCACTTTCCATTTTATCCTGGATGCCAAAGGCGTAGGTTTGCTTTCGACATTGGTGGGGACATAAACCCGACCCCCTCCCCCCCATTATAATTCATATAGCTTACAGAGTTTCTTTTTTTATTTAAATAGTTTGCTTAACAGATAATAATTACACAATTATGATTTTGTGGACCAACAACATCAACATCAGAGTGCTGGGTGTCTTAAAGGGATAGTTCACCCAAAAATGTAAATGATGACATAATTTAAATTTTTGGGTGAACAATCCCTTTAATCACACATCACTTTATTTTAATAATAATTTAATTGGACATGGGATGATTCTAAAAGAATACCCTGCTGCTGTTGTTGTAGTAACGCAACTCATGTGCATCTGATTGACAGATAAACTGTACGCTCTAATATCAGTATTGTTTTTTATTTTGTGGATATTTCAGCTAACAGTGTGATTTGTACATTCAGTTGAACATTTATTAAAAGTTAAAGACTGTCCGCGGCGGCTTAGGATAATGTTCCAAATCCTGCTGCACCACAGAGTGCCACTTACAAAGTTTACCATATAAAAATAAAGAAATCACATTGTATTTGTCCCATATTATTGTTGATGTTCATGACTTTATCCTAGGCTGAATGATTGTGTATATTTCAGCACAACAATGATTTTCTTTATATAGGTAGCTAATAATAGTCATAGATTATGCTTTCTCTTTGCATTTGCTGTGTTTTGTCAAACAAACACCACTTCAAACTCATCCATGCAACTTAGTTAATTCCTCAAGTGGGCTTTTATATGAACTGTTTTGGACTGCTGTCTTGAATTGGGTGCAATATCTGTGAGCTGTTCTAAACGCGGCTGCGCTTCTCCTCCGGTGTGCGACTACATTCCGCACGTGTATTAAATGCACGTCCTTGAGAGCATGCAGATTTCTAAAGTATTTACTTTAACTTGTTAGGTAATATCAATGATATGACGTTTCAAATGCATCATTATTTGATCAAATTATTGCTAGTGACAGTTTGGTAGTGGCTGGATATTGGTAGGGACACGTACGTCCCTAGATTCCCCCCCTCCCCCTAATTATACGCCCCTGCTGGACGATAAAGGCCTTTTTTTCTATACAGAGAAATGTTACCCACAATCAATGAGCCCAAGGTCCTCTCAGATCTTCTAGTCGCATAATACATGTTGGGAGTAAGTTATAGCACAGATTCGTCAGCATGTCATTGCATTCTCTAGGCTTCTTGCAGCCGCTGTTGATTATCCATGAGCGGATGCATGATTTCTCTCGCTCAGGCGAAGCATATCCAGGTCAGTAAGTTGATCAGATTAACTGTTTCTAACAGGACCCTGAGGGAAGGTGCTTCCCCCTGTTAAAATGTGCTAATTTGCAGTGTTTCCTGACCTCACTCGTAGTAGTATTAGTAGTTGGTATAGTAGAGCAGCTTTAGGCCCACCTGTCAAGCAAATTACATTTTGTTCTACATACGAGTGTTGTCAGTTATTAAAACAACAATGCAAGATAAAGCATGCTATATGAAACTGCTGTTTTTTATACAGATTAGGCAATGTATTTATTTGCTGTCCTTAAATTAAAGAACAACACTTTAGATTAGGGAACACTATATATTTATTATTTGATATTTATATAAAAATGTAGCTTTTAATATATAAAATGTTATTTATATTTATACAATATGTCTGTCGTTTTGTTGATTAAAGCGAGATAATTTTTGTATTTATTTGGTATTTATTATGGGTGCGCCGATCCGATATTCAGGATCGGTATACCTTCGATACTGGCATTTTCTGCTGGATCAGGGTATCAGTCCGACGAGACCGATCCAAATTCGATGTTCTGCATAGCTAATATTGTGTTATTGTTAAGCCCCACTGTAGCAAGGTTCGGGGATCAGGGAAGGAAGGACGAGGAAGTCAGGGGTGACGAGCCAAAAAAAGGTGTTTAATTACACAAAATAAAACTTTAAACAAACGTAAACACGGCTCCTCTTCTTCGTGCCTCTCTCTCTCTTCTTCGGGGCTCTCTCGGTCGGTCGGTGTCCGCATCGGCTCTCTAGCGCTCGACTCCCGTCTGGCGGCGGGCGGGACGCTTTTGAACTCTCTCCGGCAATCACTGGAATCAGATACAGGTGTTAATCATCATTCACTTGCCCACTGTTTCCCCGCTCGTCTCCGAACCCGCTCTCCCCTTAGCGCGTTTCGCCTTCCCACGCCCCCCTCGCCACATACCCCCACCGCCCGTCTCAGGCCGGTGAGCCCTCCAGCCTGCAGCCCCCCCCCCCCCCCCCATTCCTGGAGAGGAAGTCGGCTACCGCCATCTGTACCCCCGGCCTGTGGACCACCTTGAACTTAAAGGGCTGTAAAGCTAGATACCAACGGGTGATCCGCGCGTTGGTATCCTTCATGCGGTGGAGCCACTGGAGGGGCGCGTGGTCCGAACAGAGGGTGAACTCCCGGCCCAGGAGGTAGTAGCGGAGGGTGAGGACGGCCCACCGGATGGCTAAGCATTCCTTCTCCACGGTGCTGTATCTAGTCTCTCTTTTTGAGAGCTTCCGACTTAGATACAGCACCGGCCGCTCCTCTCCCCCGACCACCTGGGCCAGGACGGCGCCCAGCCCCCTGTCCGACGCGTCTGTCTGTAACAAAAAAGGGAGATCAAAGTTAGGAGAGTGCAGGAGCGGGCCGCCGCACAGGGCAGCCTTTACCTTGGTTAGGGCCTGTTGGCACAGCTCCGTCCACTGGACCGGGTCGGGTGCTTCCTTTTTAGTGAGATCAGTCAGCGGGCTGGTGAGGTCCGAAAAATTAGGAACAAACCTCCTATAATATCCCGCCAGCCCCAGGAACTGTCTCACCTCCTTTTTGGTCTTGGGACTTGGGCAGGCCGCAACTGCCGCCGTCTTATCAATTTGGGGACGCACCTGCCCATGGCCCAAGTGGAAGCCCAGATACCGTACCTCCACCCGCCCAATTGCACACTTCCGTGGGTTTGCCGTGAGCCCGGCCACCCTCAGCGCCCTCAGGACCGCGCGGAGATGTTCCATATGCCGCTGCCAATCATTACTATGGATGATGATATCATCCAGATAGGCAGCGGCGTACGCGCTGTGGGGCCGGAGGACTTTGTCCATGAGGCGCTGGAAGGTGGCGGGAGCTCCAAACAAACCGAAAGGCAGTGTTACGAATTGGTGTAATCCGAACGGCGTGGTAAAGGCTGTCTTTTCTTTGGATAGTGGCGATAAGGGGATCTGCCAATACCCTTTCGTTAAATCCAGTGTCGAATAAAAGCGTGCCGCACCTAACCGATCAAGCAACTCGTCAACTCGGGGCATTGGATAAGCGTCGAACTTCGACACGGCATTCACCTTCCTGTAGTCCACACAGAACCGGACGGAGCCGTCCGTTTTAGGAACTAACACTATCGGGCTCGCCCAGTCACTATGCGATTCTTCTATTACGCCCAAGTTTAGCATGGCCTTTAACTCTTCCTGAACTACGTTTTTCTTGTGTTCCGGAAGGCGATAGGGGCGGCTGCGCGCCACTTCCCCGGGGAGCGTTTCGATGTGGTGCTGTACGAGGTCTGTGCGACCGGGCAGGGGTGAGAACACATCCGCAAAATCTGCTTGCAACTGGGCCAAGTCGGTGAGCTGCCGCGGCGAAAGGTGATCTCCCCCCGAGACCAGAGCGAACGGATGGTTTTGGAGTGCCGCTTCCGGTCCGAGATCATCCTCGTTCGAAACAACCGCGGCTAACCCCACCGACGTCCCCTCGTTCCAGCGTTTGAGCAGGTTGAGGTGATAAATCTGACATGCATCACCCCTATCCGTTCGTTTGACCTCGTAATCGAGCTCCCCCACTCGCCGTGTGACCACAAAGGGTCCTTGCCACTTCGCGAGTAATTTAGAACTAGACGTAGGAAGTAATACAAGTACCTTATTTCCCGGCGTGAATTGACGCAGCCGCGTACCCCTGTTGTACAGCCGCGTTTGTCTGTCTTGTGCCTGGAGCAAATTCTCCATAGAGAGCCGCCCCAATGTGTGGAGTTTTGCTCGGAGGTCCAGGACATACTGAATTTCGTTACGGCTGTTTGATGGCCCCTCCTCCCACGACTCCTTAATGACGTCCAGCACCCCCCGGGGCTGGCGACCATACAGGAGCTCGAATGGGGAAAACCCAGTGGAGGCTTGTGGGACCTCCCGCACCGCGAACAACAGGGGCTCAAGCCAATCCCACCTCCATCATAGGACAGTGGTCCTGGAAGTGCCCCAGTGTATTCTGGAGCGCTGTGCCTGCGCGCTGTGACAGTGTTGCTTCAAGCGCATCATTCTGCACACGGGATGTGCATAAGTGCTTTATGCTTCTCTGTATTGGAACCTTTCGTATTATATTTTTGCACAATGAAAGATTATTAATAGCCTTTCTTGTTCGTCTCATCTGTTATATGGTGCTGCCTCATTACTGTGCAGTACGTGTAAAATAAATGTATGTAAATTTTACAGCATATATATTCCTATAATTATATTACTTGTTTTCCATGAATGTATTTTACAACAATACAAAGAGCAATATATATTTTGTTACCAGATTTACTCCTACACTTATTCGCTTTTCTTTGTTCCCCAATAATTTGAGATTTTATAAAATTATTGTGCACTCATGATTTTTCTAGAGTAAATTTTGCTACTGAATTATCCACTAACCTAGGTAATACAATAATTTTTGTCATAGATTATAATTACATATGCATTCATTTGTTATTTTTCTTTACAGTAAAGTTGTCTATGTTTAGTAGATTGTGTGTAAAACACAAAAGTGATGTGATGAGGGGGTCAACACACACTGAGATATAGAAATTCTACACTGATTTTAAAAAAAACTATGCTGTATCGGATCGATATCGGCAGATACTCAAAATAGTTTGTATCGGATCGGTATCAGTCCTGAAAAAGTGGTATCGAGCCAGCCCTTGTATTTATATATATATTAAAACAAATATTTTGTACAAAATGTAATAATTCTGTAAGTATATATAATAAAAAAATATATAAAAATTGGGGGGGGGGGGGGTATAGAAATTAATACTTTTATTTAACAAGGATGCTTTAAATAAATTCTGTTCTCCTGAACTTTCTATTCATCAATGAAACCTCAAAAATTATGCTGTTTTCAATATAATAATAATAATAATAATAATAATAATAATAATAAAAGTAATGAGCAGGAAATCAGAACATTATAATGATTTCTGAAAGATCACGTGACTGGGGTAATGATGCTAAAAAATCAGCTTTGAAATCACAGGAATAAATTACATTTGAAAATATATTCAAATATAAAACATTAATTTAAATAATACAATTATTTAAAATGTTTACTGTTTTTTGCTGTACTTTAGATCTAATAAATGCAGACTTGGTGAACAGAAGATTTTTTAAAACAAATTTAAAAACATACAAACATTTTGTGGTTTTATTTATTAAACATTTGATTAATTAAATATATACAAAGACAAAATATACCAGAAAATACAAAAGCTACAGATAAAAACATTGTTGCCAATAAATAAATAAAAAGGCATCTTGGCACAGTTGTATTTACATTTCATGTTTACATTTATGCATTTAGCAGACGCTTATATCCAAAGCGACTTACAGTACATTCAGGTTATAAATGTTTTGTCAGTATGTGTGTTCCCTGGGAATTGAACCCACAACCTTTGCGCTGCTAACACAATTCTCTACCACTGAGCCACAGGAACACTAGGTTGTGTATGTTGACTTGTTTGGTTGAAGAGCTGCTGTAGTACACTAATGCCTTTCACAGGCAGTCGCGACTGGACATTCAAACGTGCTCTGTTTATATAACACACATGCTCTCTATCTCTATCCTTCACTTTAACTCTAAACATACTCTAATGTTTACCCGTGAAACCGGCAGCCTGTTGTATTTGTGTTGTGTTTAATTTTCTGTCCATCAGAATTTGCCCTCACTAATCCAAGCATAATCCTTCATAATGCAGCTTTTGTTCTGATCCGTATTGCCATAAGACATCGCCATTTGCGCAAATGAAATGGGAAGGGAAATCAATTAAACCAATCAGTCTTACCAGAGCCCTGACTTTCATTGGTTAACTTATTTACCCCTTCATTTGTTTGACATTTTGACATTTTAGACATTAAAAGAATCAAAAACCAACATAAATATATACACAAATAAATGTAAATGCTTTTGGGGCTGGTTTTTAATTTCCATATGAAGAACAGCACTTGCCATTCATTTTGCAGATAGAAATGCTAAGAACATCGAGCGGGTTGACACAACTGTTTCTGAGTGTAGCCCATATGTGTTGTAGCAAAAAAGCATTTCATTTGTGTTATCATGCATCATTTCAAATACTCAATTAGCAAAGCTTTTGATCCCTTGAAGGCAAATTTGTATAGATGGAAGAAAATAAGAAGTGAAAAAAAATTAAATAGCACCCTGCCGTCAATTGCTTCAACATCTGCTTTACAACATCATTGCCGTCTATCTAGCAATTATATTTGCGGTCGTTAAACATAGATTTTTCTTAATGAACGTTCTGTGCCATTTTGAATTATATTTAAAATTCCTATGTTGTGCATCTCTCATTGAAATCTCATTTAATTAGTGTCAGAGTTGAACTCAACTGCGTGCTGACTAGAATTATCACAGTTTGATTGAATCGGTTTGACGGTCACGTGGTTCGACCATATGGAGATCTGATTCCTTTCGCCACACAGCCAACGATCCATAGTTGGCACAAAATGAGCCCGGAAGCCTCGTCTCAGGCCAAGTGTTATTTTGTAAATGGTTTGATAGATTTGGTTTTGTCTAAAGAGCGTTGCTATAAGTGTATCCCTTGCAGGCTTGGATTGATAATACTGTTCATTCTGTTTAGCTTGCATTTCCACTCATTTGTATTCAACATGCTTAAATTACAGATAGAGTGATTTCTCAACCTGTAACAAGAATGATTCTGTAAGACCAAGAAACCCCAACTGAACGATAGAGGCGTTACCCATAAGGCCGAGCTGAATAATAGCATCCACTCTTTATCTCAGACCCACTAAATCTCTTTCTCTCTCTCACCCACCTCCACCTTCCCTCCCTGCAAATGTAATTTAAATAATGTCTTGATTAAATCTGGGATGACCTCCATGCAGAAAGCAAATTTATTAAAGCACAAATGCACTGGAACTGTTTATGAAAACAATACAACAAATGAGTTGGATGTTTTTCCAAGCAAAAAAATAAAGTTGGGATTCAATTTTATGTTCAGTTAACAGGATCACTGCTACCTGCGTCCAGTACTACTACGAAACAGACAATACGGCATGAATGAAGTCAAGTCATCCTGTCCAACGCAGACACAGTGATTTAACACCTTCACAGATTTCAGTTTTCTTCCGAAATCCCTTGCTCTTGGGCTGAACGACAAAACCGCTCTCCGCCCTAATCCTACTGTCTCATCTCTAAACAGCGGCTTTAACCCGGACAAGGGAAATCATGACATGTTTTTCTACGATACGGCCCACCTTTGAGGTTGAAAGAGCCAGACTGACTGGTGCGCTGCTCAAAGTACATCAGAGTTTGATGGAGGGGAGGTCTGAGAGGTACCTCTTCTGGTTAGGGATGGATTTGAAAACAGCTTTAAATGAGGAACGCTGGCTTTGCAGCAGAATGGATTAAGGCTGCATTCATCTGGCATTGTGTGTTATTCTGCCTGACAGTGCTCGAGTGGGGAACTACTCTTCTGTTTGTGTGAACTTGATGAACTCTATTAGCTGCTTTATAAAAAAGAATAATACATTTAAACTAGTGTTTAAAAGTATGGGGTCAGTAACATTGCAATGTTTTTGAAAGATGTCTATTATGTTCACCAAGGCTGCATTTAATTGTTAAAAATACAGTAAAAACAGTAATATAGTGAAATATTATTACAATTTCAAATAAATATTTTCTATGCTAATATGTTTTAAAATGTAGTTTATTCATTTGAAATAAGCTGAATTTACAGCATTACTCCCATTTTCAGTGTCACATGATCCATCAGAAATAATTCTAATTGAAAGAATTCTTTGTTGAATAGAAAGTTCTAAAAAGCAGCATTTATTTGAAATCTTTTGTAACACTATAAATGTCTTTACTGACACATTTGACCAACTTAATGCGTACTTGTTGAATAAAAGTATTTATTGCCTTGAATTTAATGCAACATTTCATTAAAGAATGGTTTAAAACCTTTTTACATAGAAATTCCTTCCGTTCTACGTTTGCTAGAAATGTGCACAATTGAACATGTTGATGTAAGCTTATTTATTTGCATTTTTAAGGCATATAACTAAGTCTAATTTGCTAGCAGTGTTAGTTTCTAGCTGCTTGTAAACAGTAGCTTCTAAAACTACAAACTAGTCATAAAACTAGCTATTTTAAAGTAGTTAAATTCAGTTGTTATAATTATAATAAAATAACAGTTTTATGTACAATTAACAAAGAAATTCTGTCTGTTCAGTGTTAACTTGAATATATATAAGAAATATGCACATTTAGATGTAAATCAGCTTAATTATTTGTATATTTTCAAGCATAGTTAGCTAAGTCTGGCTAGCTAGTAATGTTAGCTTCTTGCTTCCTATAAACTGTAGGTTCCAGAGGTGGAAAGAGTACAAAAATATTCTACTCAAGTAAAAGTACCATTACATTACTGAAATTTTACTTAAGTACAAGTAAAAGTACCAGTCTAAAAATATACTCAAGTAAAAGTAAAAAGTAGCTCATTTAAAATTTACTCAGAGTAAAAAGTAGTTAGTTACATTTTAACAGTGGGAGGGAAAAATGGGACCAAAGGTGTCAAACTCAGTATCTGGAGGGCCACAGCCCTACACAGTGTAGATATTACCCTAATTAAACACATCTGATACAGCTAAACTAATCATTTAGGCTTATTTGTAAACTACATGGTGTGTGTGTTGGAGCAGGGTTGGAACTAAACTCTTTAGGGCTGTGGCCCTCCAGTAACACCCTCCAGAGTTTGACACACCTGGGATATGGGCCTATACATCTCAAACTAGGTGTTTTTAATTAAAGGAAACGGTTATTTAGAATAATAAGATATTTGGGCTGTTACCAGGGAAATTAAATCAGTATCAACAAAATTAATCGTTGCAATGCAGAGGAAACACAGACGCTTCATCTGAAGTGGCATAGATGTATTTACACTGACATGAATGCATTTAGCCTGCAGTTACAAATGCAGAAATAATGTTTTGATAAATAAGACATAAAATGTGACCCTGAACCACAAAACCATAAGGGTCCATTTTACTAAATTGCGATTTATACATCATCTGAAAGCTGAATAAATCATATTTCCATTGATGTATGGTTTGTTATGATCGGACAATATTTGTAAATCTGGAATCTGAGGGTGCAAACAATCCAAATATTGAGAAAATCTCCTTTAAAGTTGTTCAAATTAAGCTCTTAGTTTTGATATATTTACAGTAGGAAATTTACAAAATATATTAATGGAACATGATCTTTACTTAATATGCTAATGATTTTTGGCATAAAAGAAAAATGTATAATTTTGACCCATACAATGTATTGTTGGCTATTGCTACAAATATACTCCAGCGACTTAAGACTGGTGTTGTGCTCCAGGCCAGGGTCACGAATGTTAAATAGTCATTTGAAATTAAAAAATAAATAAATCAAAAGATACTTTAAATGTTAAATTAGAACCACCAGTAGGTGTCAGCAAGTCACTCATAAGTGAGTCATTGCGATTGAACAGAATCATTTAAACGGTTAATTCAAGGAATGAAACACGTCATTGCTCAGAGTCAGAGACGCAAAACTGTACTATGGTGGCTGTGTTTAGTATTATTTTTGTTGTCGAAATAGAGCAAAAACAGGCAATATGGTGTCTAAAACGCAAGTCTCTTAATTAACTTCTTGTTTTTTTAACTGTTGTAAAAAGCAAAACTACAGGCCTATGTAATCATGGTGATTTTTTTGAGAAAAACGGCATTCTTCATGTGATGTTGACTTACTATATTAAATTATATAAATATATACATTTCCTGCTTCTATATCTTTAATTTTGTGATCATTCTAAACGCATTTTAACAGACTGAATCCGCAGTGAAAGAAAGCACTCCACATGCACGCAGATTAGTCTAATCTAACATTACTAGATTTCACGGCACACTGTTTAGAGTGATTTGTTTGGTTTTTGGCAAAATACTGATAATGTCAAATCGCACATCGTTAAAACAACAATTACTATATTATCACAGACGATATCGCACACCCTGCACCACTGTCTTTTTGGCTCATTTGTGCAAAACCGTCAAAGCTTCATTTTAACCACCAATGCAATGATGTAAGTATTTACCTTACGTTACCTCTACATGCTTGCGAAGGGTGATGTCGAGATGTTATAAGCTGCTAGTTCGGTCTCCCGAGGCAAACACAGCTTAGTTACACTGCATAATAGAGCATAAATATATGGCCAGGGGTTCACTTCATTCCTTCGAGTTCAACTTCAGCAGAATATGACGGGGTCTGGTTTTCAGCTGGGTCTGCACCATTAACGCCTGTCTTGTCCGTCTGTATCTTTCTTGTGATTTTAGCGCCAGTTTCTTCTTCTGCCCATTATTTGCTGCAGTTGTTTCCACGGAGCGATTTTTTTTTACTCAGTAACGAATGTGTTTTAAAATGTAGCGAAGTACAATACTTCCCACAAAATATACTTAAGTAAAAGTAAAATTACAGATTTAAAAAATTACTTAAAAAAGTACAAGTACACAAAAAAGCTACTCAATACAGTAACGCGAGTAAATGTAATTTGTTACTTTCCACCTCTGGTAGGTTCTAAACTTACATTCTACTCACAACTACCAGTACTTTACTTTCAATACAGTCAGTTTATCCTAGTAAAAATGTAGTTAGCTACACAGCAAGTTGCTAAAAAGTGGCTTACTCTCGCTAGCGAATCTCTTGAGGCCAGAAGAGTAAGGTTTTACCTGTAGTTACCTCATTCCAGCTGACCCCTGTTACAATTACATGACAGAGATTTGTAGCTCTGCTTTGTATTCACAGGCAGTATTTTAGAGTAGCAGTCAATAGTTCTTGTTAGCACACAAAAGTACAATGAGAGGAAGCTGTTAAATGGAATCTGTGGAGAACTGATGTCAGTAACTGAGATCTCACATGTAGATGTGTTCATTGTGTAGCAGATGGTATTGTATCTGAAGTCTCTTTGTTTTCAGAGCAGGATTAGTAAATTACCTGACACTCTGTGTGACACTTGCCGTATAAACTGGGACACCAGGAAAAACTGTAAACAAAAGTGTGTCTGGAAGTGCAAAGATTTGTGGCATCCATATGTCTGTGTTCATCATTCAGTATGTTTGGCTGTTTCGTGGGAGGCCCAAGTGTCTTTTACTCACTTCATATCACGCTGATCCTTTAACCTGGCATTCATAAAAATTTAATGTTTCTCATGTATCCACTTAATCTGATGTCTAGTATGCGACTGTTCAACAACTTAATCTAAAGTATAGTATGCGACTGTACAACGACTTAATTTGAGGTCTAGTATGTGACTCTACAACAATTTATAAAGGGTCCTCCATTGTTTTCAGGTGTTTGTCTTAATTTAATGGTTTGCATGAATTTGTAAAATATATAAATAATTGTATATACATTTTAACTTTAATTGGAGCACCTAACCCCACCCCTACCCTAAACCTACCCACACTCTGAACAATATAAATCACACACAGGCAAGTCACAGGTATTTATTGCAAAAACTGACCATAAACAAGCAGTATAAAAACATTACAAACCAGTCGTGTTGCATTCCAAGTCTTCTGAAGCCATACGAAGTCTTTATGCGAAGAAGAGAGTAAAATACAAGGTTTTAATCGCTGAAAATGATCCCACTCCATTAATGCGCTCACATCTCATTCTAAAAGATACTCCCATCCTGTAGCATGATGCAATCGATCATGGGACACGCAAGAGCCAATGGCATTTCACAACCAAAGCTGACGTAAGGCTTCTTCTGGCGGCATTTTTTGAATTTGCGCACAGACTTCGGCAGCACACAGGAAGAGCTTTACGGAGGACGGAGACAGCGATCGCGTCTATTCCTCTTACAAATCAATCGTTTTGCCTTCGGAAGACTTGGAATATTAACACTTTTTAAATAAATTATGACGGTAGTTGTATATATCTTGCTATATCTTGTGTTTTATTGACAGATGGTAGGTTTAGGGGCAGGGGTTGGGTTATGTGCTCATAAATGTGTAAATAATGTAATATAAATAAAACTGTTGTGACTGTTTACATTGAAAAATCACACCCCTACACAAATGCAATAATGGCAAAGTTATTAATAAACCAGAAAATAATAAAGTTATTACCCAATATATCAATTAATTATGATGATATAATTCCCAGTATCGCATAGGCATATTGATGCTAAGGGTTTCCTATTTAAAACAATGGAGGACCCTTCACGTCGAAAAAGCGATGCCATTATATTCTCGGTCCTGACCAAGCGTCAATATGTGATGAGTTGGGATGAGACTGTGTTGGCATTTAATTAGGAATGCTGTCCCTTTAAGATGGAAGGTATGCATGTAATACTGACACACATTCAGTTTTCACCCAACTGTTTACGTTCACTTAAGCCATAACCGACTGTATTTAAATGAGATACTCTACATGATAGACATTTGGATTGCTGCGTTTGTATTTGAACACTGAACACTGAGAGCTGATCGCGCACTGTATGAGAACTGAAGAAGTGGAGCGTGCGCGAGATAGAGCACTTCTATCAGCACAATTCCGCCTTTCCTGCCTTTAATCGACAACGAATTGTCTCGAATTGTCAACGAATTGGGAAAAACGGGACGTCTGGTCACACAGTCCCCAACCCTTCAGGTGCTGAGGCCATTGTTTCAGATCGCTAGTTCGCGTTTTGGTAGCCTATCTGTCCACTGCGGCTGCCATACTGAGACTAAAAATGCAAATTCCCCTCTTCCAATGACAGAGATGCACATTGTGAAATACAAGACAGTTAACTTAGCCCTATAGGATGTATTGTGAATGTCCTGTAGTCCTCAAATAACATTTTAGTCCCATCTCGTCTTGTTAACGAAAACGTGGCATACATTTCATAGTTTTTTTATCATCAAATATTAATTTTAGCTCAACGTCTCATCTTACTCACAGAAAAAAAGCTTTGTTGCCGTATTTGTTTTGGCGCCGTGTTTGTCGACAAAATTTACACTGCTGGGCATGTTTGGATTTCAGTGCGAGAGTGCCCTCTGGCCTTCGAATGAAGCAGTACTTACTACTGATCACAGAACCGTGCTTCACTGACAAGCTGTGCATATAAAAAATCGCAGCCTTTGCTGAATCGTGACTCCAGTGAATTTTAATTAATCGTGCAGCCCTAGCCTAAGTCTCCATAATATTGTTGTGCTTGGATGAATTGACTTCCTCATTCAGAGTAATTGTAGCTACATTTTTGGCCATTTATTTGTCTAACAGGTGAAAAACTTAGTTTGATTGTCTAATACATGCACCTAATTCATCACACATTACAGAACGAGTTAGTTGTTGAAGTTTGATACTTTAGTCAAGGGTTTGTTGTTGGCAAGCACCTCTCTAGCTGTGTTTTGAATTGGCAATATTTTAGTACCAGATGGTAGCATTTCTTACAAATATTTCTGAATCAGAAACTGTTAAATAGTAACTTAGACACATCATGTAATCCCAATTGGCAAGCTTTTCTGAACACTGTTGTCAGACCAGCCTAGTCACATCCTCAGCTGTCACACGGACAACACCTGAACTGGTCACTGAATAGCATATGAAATCAACGGCTAATTTACATACACCCTCCACACCTCAGAAGCTGTGATGGATGCAGGCAAATGGCCCATTTAGTTCGTTTAGCGTGGCTGCAGGCAGTGTGCCCAGACTGAGAATGAGAGTCCAAAGTGTTTAGGTAAAATACACTTCAAATGAGGGCACAGCTAATACAATGCACAACCGCTTTCTGTCTTATCAATTTGCTTCATTGTCGCCCTGAGTCTATCATAAGAACATCTTGCCAAAGTTTGCGTCAGACTCTGAAAGTACAGTATTTCTCTCAGGGGAATCCGATGCACTATGCTGAGCTTTGATGCTTTGGATGGGGAAATATGTTTTGGGGTGTTTAGACTGCCATGAGAGTGAGTAAATAGTGGTACAACCATCATTTTGGGTGCTATTAGAGAAATTAGTGTGGGATGATGTGATTCTCTTCATAAATTAATCAACTTCTATTTTGTTAAAGGGATAGTTCAATTACTTATCCAAAGTAACCTTTTTCCAAACCTGTATGATTTGTTTTTCTCCAAAATAAGATATTTTGAAGAATGTTGGTAACCAAACAGTTGCTGGTGGCCACTGACTTGCATAGAATGAAAAAAAAGCTATGGAAGTCAATGGAGACTGGAAATTATTTGGTTACCTACATTCTTCAAAATATCTAGAAACATTAAACTATGTACCAGAATTACCTTATTTACAAGAAGTGATCTTCAGACACAGAAATTATTTGTTTCTATGGCAACTTTCATAATCTCAAAGAGTATGTGGTTTCATTATATAAATTCACCTTTGTATTTTTGACAAATATTGAACAGCAAAGCGCACTTAGTAACACTCATGTAATTAATAGATGTTTGTAGCAAAGGTAGGTAAAAGGCAGATTTTTGATAGTTTTTAAAATCATTATAATATAAACATTAAATGTAAAGGTCTTTATATAAATATTTATATACTTGAACTGGACCATACAGTTATTCTAATTATTTATTTTATTTGTATTGTTTTTAATTTAATTTGAATGATAATTTATTTTATTACAAAAAGAGACTTTGACATTATTTATTTATTGCAATTTTTATTATTTACAAGTCGAAGGTCATAGAAAAACAGAATAGCATACTACTACTAACATACTATGTTTGAACTGCTTATTATTTTTATAGCATACCACATATTTGTAACAGTATTTTAACAGTATAGACATTGTCATAGTAAATGACTAAATGTAAATATAGAGTATGCATAGAGAAAATTAGCATACTATGAACAGTTTACATAATATGCTCTGCAGAAATAGCAAGGCTACTGAGGCAGTATGTTATTCTGAACAGTCACAGAGAGATGTTCTCTTATTAAGCAGGCTGCCATCTAGTGTTTAATAGATTGAGTGCAGTTTTATTGACAGACATCAAAATGTCTCTAAATGAAATATAGAGAAAGGTTGTTTCACTGCGTTTTCTTTCGAGCGCCTGACATATTCTTCAGTAAAACAGAGCAGAAAAAACTACTGCCCTTCCATAAACCCAGATTTATTAGCGTTTTCTGCTTGTTTGTTTAGCAGATTATTGAGACACGCATATAAAACCTGCTGGCATGGTTCCATTTGGCTTGCTGTTTGTTTATTTGGCATGACAGGACAAAATTCAGAATGGCAGGAATAGGTGCGGCCCTACCGGCTGCAGCAGCCGCCATCCATTTATGAGATTGTTTGTATATAGATGCCACATGCAAATGTCTTAATTTAGCCTATAGTGTTAGCATTATACATGCAGATTGAAAGTTGATTTGTTACTAGACAAATACCAAGTGTATAATGACTGTCTTCTGTCATGTTTGCAGACATGTAGTCAGCAGACACTCTTGGGTTGGTTTATTGACCTGCTTTCGCTGCTAAGGGTTAACTTGCCCTCAGCTAGTATGTCTATCATAACATCCCTGTGAATTGCGCTAATCACATACACATGCGTCTCAAATGGTAAAGCTATTTGCTACAGAGCCATGTGATTCATTTTGCTTGCAGGCACCTCAGCAAATGCTAATTTGACAAGTTATTTTGCTTAATTAAAATGTAATTTTCTCTCAGGATGAGCCATATTTGTCTCTCTTCTCTTGTGTTATCAACATTTTTCTGTTTAATTATTTGTTTTAATATTTCTGCTAAAGTTTTGTTTGACAGTTGACTAAACAGTTGACATCCAACTGTTAAAGTATTTCTGTCATGTTGCAAGTTAACAATAGCTAGCCTAGCAGCTGTGTACGTCACGTGAGGGTGGTTTATCTACTAAAAAAAAAACCTTAAAGGATTAGTTCACTTTCAAATTAAAATTTCCTTATAATTTACTCACCCCCATGTCGTCCAAGATATTTATGTATTTCTTTCTTCAGTTGAAAAGAAATTAATGTTTTTGATGAAAACATTCCAGGATTTTTCTCCATTTAGTGAACTTCAATGGACTCCAAATGGTTGAAGGTCAAAATTACAGTTTCAATGCAGCTTAAAAGGGCTATAAACGATACCAGACGATGAATAAGGGTCTTATCTAGCCAAACGGAAATCGTGTGAACTGGAGTGAATAGGAGACTTACGCTACTGTACAAGTAAACACTAGCATTAGTCTCTCCACACTTAAAAGAAATTCAAAGAAATAATCACATACTTTGCTCCTTGTTTTCTTTCTTTTGTACTTTTGTCTTTTTTCTGGCCTTTATGCATCTCATGAGGCCGTTCACATGCCGCGACTAAAACTGCTTTCTCCATCTTGCCAAAGTGCGCTGTAGCTTGCGCTCCCATAGGGTTTGCCGTGGTTGCTAAACAACCATGACCTGCGCTCTTCATGAAGACACAGAAGTTTCAGCAAAGGATAAATGGATTTCTTATAAATGTCTATCCCTGCCTGTATAGCTATGATCAGCTGTTCCTCAAATTTTTGCTGATCTAACGACATAAGCTGCAACATTGTTTTTAATAACTGGCAAGATGCGGGAAAAGCCGTGTAAACGGGTTACCTGCTGTTCGTCCAATCAGTGACAGTGACACCGCAAATATGCAAATAAGATCATTAACCCGGGCTTTAGGAATGTACAGTGTAAAACATTGTATTAATGAATTAGTGTGTGTTAATGAATACCCAGGGTTAACAGTTAACCCCAGGTATAGTGTGAGCAGTGTGAAGCGTGATTACAGATAACACAGGATTCCGCTTATCCGGGGTTTAGATGACCCAGGGTTAACAATTAACCCCAGGTATAGTGTGAGCAGTGTGAAGCGTGATTCCGCTAATCCGGGGTTTAGATGGCCCAGGGTTAACAATTAACCCCAGGTATAGTGTGAGCAGTGTGAAGCGTGATTCCGCTAATCCGGGGTTTAGATGACCCAGGGTTAACAATTAACCCCAGGTATAGTGTGAGCAGTGTGAAGCGTGATTCCGCTAATCCGGGGTTTAGATGACCCAGGGTTAACAATTAACCCCAGGTATAGTGTGAGCTGTGAAGCGTGAAGGGGTTTAGATGACCCAGGGTTAACAATTAACCCCAGGTATAGTGTGAGCTGTGTGAAGCGTGATTCTGCTTATCCGGGGTTTAGATGACCCAGGGTTAACAATTAACCCCAGGTATAGTGTGAGCAGTGTGTAGCGTGATTCCGCTTATCCGGGTTTTAGATGACCCAGGGTTAACAATTTCAAGTGTGAAAAAGCCTTTCTGAGACCATAAACATAATTTTACTTATAAAAACAGTTATACCTATTGAAATGAAGGCATAATCTCCTTCAAATAGTGTAAGAGCTATAATTAAACTCCTCAGGCAATGAATAAGGATTATGGTATACAAATAAATGTATGCAACATGTAATATCACATTTGTCATCAAACCATTGTCTATTCCAAATAAATCACAGATGCTTGAATTGGAGCAGCGATGTATTCGGTTCCATGGTAACACTGTGAACGGTTTGTTTCTTCACGAGATGTTGGAAAGAGCTGACGTGGATATCAATTTGGGATTGTGAGAGGCCCCATCAGACGTCTGTGTACAACAGCAAAACAAGCCAGACAGGATCATGTTGCACAAATACGGATGGATTCAGAAAAATTACTCAGCTTTATTCCGGGCATTTCAGCTGGCCTGCCTGTCTGACCAGTATAATTCCATACTTATTTAATGAAATGGCCAACAGATGGCTTATTTTTCAGTTTGGGGGACTGGATAAACTGCATTTATATGTGGACTAAGGAGGGGGTTTATTTTAAGAATGTGCTTTGTACAAAAAAATATATGTTCAGAGACATCTCTATTTACACACATGCCCAATTTTGGTTCTTAAAGTTAACATGAATAGCCTTTTCTAGTTCTGTAATGTGATGTATTTCTTCAGTGAAATGGAGAAATGCAGGACAAGACTTCATTTGATCCATGATCCAATGAGAAAATTGGGAGATAAACACCAGAATGGAGTTAGAACCAGAAAAGCTAGTTGGTTTTTGTATAATAGTCAGCATGGCCTAGATGATGTCATCGGAAAAGGAAAGTTGGTTTAGAGCAGAGGTTCTCAATTCCAGTCCTCGGAATTCGGGAACCCCCCCCCCGCATGTCTCTCTTTGTTAACACACCTGATTCAGATAATCAGCTTGTTAGAAGTGCGCTCCATGCATGAACTGTGTTCCGATTGACATGCTCCCTACACAAGGTTCATTGCTCCCTACTCCCTGAGCAGGGAAATCCGCTGAAGTTTACTTTATTTTGGAACATTCATTCTTGGATTTGCGCTGCTCAACGTCTTCACACACGGAGTGTGACATCATATACCTCTGTAAATATATACAATTTTAATTCACGTCTTGCACACTTCAATGCACTTTGAATGGAATATATACGTTCGCTTCGAACTGAAATCATGGCGGAATATCCTGTGATGTCCACTTCGCAGGGCACTTGCATTCGAATAGAACAAACATCTGAAGCGATAAGAGTAACATACGAAATATGCAGAGCTGGGGGGCGCGAGGACTGGAATTGAGAACCGCTGGTTTAGAGTAAGAGCAAATTGTTGTATTTTCATAATGGATTATAATATACATAAATAGTTCAAAATAATTCTAGCAATGTGTTTTAAGAAAGCAATTTTCAATGTCCTGTTGAGTTTAAAAGTATTTTTCCCACGTGGTCCCCATGTCACAATGGTTAATGAAAAATAACTGCTCTTGAAAAGCTGGAATCAACAAGGCTCTCAGGCGCATGAGTTTTTTCATCAGCATGGATTCGATAATTCCCTGGTATGCTCTGTCCAGGTTACCATGGCAATTCAGAATATCTCTGCTTTTAAAACCGCACATGTCCGTTTTTGCTATTCTGGAATGCATTCATTGAAAATAAATCCTATTATTTCCACTGCGCTGCTCAACCCAACTGCACTGTAGAGGCACCATTGTACCATATACGTTGCTACTGAATCATTATTAGATATAACCTAAATAAAGAAAAACTAGTATAAATTATATTATCAGCATAATAATTTGAGTGAAATGTCAATTGAAACTTAAAATGTCTTTATTTTGTTTATTAAAACCTTACAGTTGTGGCTGATACTAAGTTATCACAGTGTTTCTGAGTAATAACCAGTATAGTAACAACAGTATAATATAGTAGTAACCACTATAGTAACTATATTTTGGTAGTAATTAATGTGGCCCAAAAAAATAAGCAAAAAACACATTTAATTCTACTGAACCCAGCAGCAAAAGCATGGACTACAGATGACCTGAATATGATAGTAGCTTTGTCTTTATCTTTGGCTTATCCCTGAACAACTGTGCAAATCCCAGTATCCAGTGAATCTATAGACCTAACTGAACCAAATCTCACAGTCTGGAAAATAAATGTAGGGAGATCAGTTATTCACCTCTATTCTGTTTGAATTTATTGATGTGTTTTAATTGTGTAATGGTCCCCAATGATATATTTTGTAATATTGTCCTTGCTTTGTATTACATAATGTAATATTTTGCTTAATATGGAAGGTCAACTTGTAAGTAAATTATTTGTAGGCGGATTTCCTTTACAAAATTTGAATATCGTGTCTCTGAGATGTATATGGAAATCGTTTCCACTACAGAATATACAAAAAAGGTAACTGCGACTTTTTGTTTCACAATTAATAACATGCAATAACATGCAATTGCAAGTCAGAATTGCAAGAAAATAGTGTTTTTTTTTCACTCAGAATTTGACTATATGTTTTGTATTTGACCATGTTTCAGGAGGTAGGGGGTTTGTGTGGGGTTTCAGAGAGGAGCGGGGTGAGTTGAGTTCAGGGCTCTCACACCCTGGGGGAAAAGGTTGTTGAGCAGTCTGGCGGAGCGGGCTCTGATGTTCCGGTACCGTCTTCCTGATGGTAGGAGCTGAAAGGGACTGTGGGACGTGTGACGGGGACACTATACTGTAAAAATCACCGTCCTTCGTATGAGACGTTAAACCGAGGTCCTGACTCGCTGTGGTCATTAAAAACCCCACACCTCTACTCTCTAAAAAGAGTAGAGGTGTAACCTCGGCATCCTGGCCAAATTGCCCATTGACCTCAGACCATCATGGCCTCCTAATCATCCCCATATCTGCAGATTGGCTTCATCACTGTTCCCTCTACACCAATAAGCTGGTGTGTGGTGAGAGTTCTGGAGGAATATGGCTGCCGTCGCATCATCTAGGTGAATGCTGCACACTGGTGGTGGATGAGGAGATACCCCCTGACAATGTAGAGCGCTTTGAGTGCTTAGAAAAGCATAATAGCGCTATATAAATGTAATTAATGATTATTATTATATAAGTACAAAAAAATTTGTACAAATTTGCAGTTACCTTTTAAAAAAGTTATTTAGTGGTGGAAACGGGCTTCCATAGTGGCGCTATAAACACATTGCTCTGTTTTTTTAGCAGTATGACCAGCCTGACTCAACCATTAGCATGAGTTGGGGACAGAGCTTTCTGACCAGTGGCAGACAGGAGGAGTGTTTGTGAATTATGTTTAGGAGGGTAGCTGCGAAGAAATTACTTGGCTTTTAACATCAAATTGTTTTGTGGTTTTATTTTCAATGAATTATCTTTGAACATTTGCAATATGCATCTAACTGTTTTTCTCTTCTCTTTTCTCTTTTCTCAGTGGTCTGTAGTTTCCGCGGATCAGTGTCACATGGTCTGACTCTAGAGCTGGGAGAAACGGTTCAGATCCTGGAGAAATGTGAAGGTAAGTCATTCTCCAGAAGTATCGTAAAACTTTTTAAGCTGATGTTTTTGTTAGTATACTTTTTAAACA
The DNA here is from genome assembly GCA_027474115.1 of Schizopygopsis malacanthus. Lineage (NCBI taxonomy): Eukaryota > Metazoa > Chordata > Actinopteri > Cypriniformes > Cyprinidae > Schizopygopsis > Schizopygopsis malacanthus. Next base: position 7,129,574 of record CM049876.1, on the reverse strand, counting down.
AAGAATTTGTCCTCTTATGGTTCAAAGGTGGGTAGTAAACGAGGTACATTTACTTTGTTACATTTACTTCGTTACATTTACTTGAGTACATTTTTAAGGTAACTAATACTTTTAGAGTATATTTAAAAAGGGGCACTTTTACTACTTTTTTAGTGAAAAAACTGTACTTTTACTTCATTTCTGTGGGCGACGCTCCGCTCGTTATTTTTATCTTAATGCAATACAAGTTAAAAATGCTTCAATTTATTCCAAACGCGCCGTCTAGTTTTCTCTGGGCAATGAGCGAAGACATTGTTAATTCTGCTCAAAGGCTTGCTCAAAGCAGTTGGCAAACCATTGAATCGGTTCGTGAATCAGTTTGAATGATTCGTTCAGTTCCCTGCCGCACGTGCGAGTCATCTGAAGCGGTTCTCACTCAGAGTTGTAACAGAAAGTTTAGAACATCAAGAGCGTTGAGCGCAGCGGTGTGCGACCTCTTCCAGGAGGAATGCCTTTGCCTAGACACAATTATTATCGATATTTTCAAAATATTTACGCTTGCAGAAATATAGGCTACATTTGTTTACATTTTGTAGAACAGATGGTAGAAGATCCGTCAAAATGTGTATTTGTTTTGCTATGTTCTGTAGCGGTCATGAGGAGTTTTCACTATTCTCCGTGTCAAAGGTTATGTAATATATATTATATATATATACACACATTTATAATACATAATTCATATGCTTTGAAATAATTTAATTCAGGAATTCAAATAAGAGCTATTACTCCAGTTTTCAAAGTCATATGATCCTTCAGAAATCATTATTTATTACCAGTGTTGCAAACAGTTTAGCTTTGTTATATTTTTGGGAACCTGTGACATTTTGTTTAGAATACTTTGATTACTAGAAAGCTAAAAATAAAAGCATTGATCAACATATTGGAATCATTTCTGAAGGATTATGTGACACTGAAGACTGGCGTGAAGGCTGATGAAAATTCTGATTTGTGTATACACACACACATACACATATACACACATATATATATATATATATATATATATATATATGTGTGTAACTAGTAACTAACTACTTGAGTAGTTTTTTATCCGATACTTTTTACTCTTACTCAAGTAACTAGTCAGACTATTACTTTTACTTGAGTAAATATTTCTATAAGTACTTTTACTTTGACTTGAGTGCAGTTTTTGGGTACTCTACCCACCTATGCTATGGTGAATAGAAAACATTTTTCCCAAGGTTAGACATGACCATTAAAATTAAAATGTCAAGCATTTTTTTGTAACCTCTTTATGGAAAGTGCCAAGAGATATCAACATTTGCCACCCACTCTTAGTTCAGTATGTCTTGTATATTATAAGACAAATTTTCCTGTCTGTGCGTTTTTTTTTGCTCAGTTTGTAACTTATGCTGCCGGCAGTCTTTAGGAAACAGAATAATTCTGAATACTTAAATGTAACCAAGAGACATTCAACACAGATTTTCAGGGCGCCTCTAGGGTCATCATGTAACTGCATTTCAGCCTACATAGCAGTAATGCATGTTTGATTAGCATATATTCACAATCATGTAGACTTTAAGAGAACTAAAGCTTCTTCAAAGTGAGAGGTTTTATATGTTTGGTTTTATTTCATGACTTTTTGCAGAACAGCATTATTAGCTAGCTTTAGCTTACAGTTACCTCAGTTCTGCAGATGCAGTTAATGGGATTGTTGTGCGCCCATTTCAGGACAAGGGCTTGATTCATGGGCGCATCATCGATTGCTTTGATGAAAGCTGTACATCGGCACCCTGGCCTGAATGTGCTTTTTCACTCAGATAACGGGACTGATCATGTGATATTAGCCGTGGCACATCAGTCCTCCAGTATTGTTTGAGAGTTTGTTCACTTTTTCCATGAGTAATCTTCCTTTATCAGGAATATTGTGAGAAGAACTAAATGAAGCAAGATCTTCTAGACATTGATGGTTTCCCCTAGGCTTCAAACATTTTGCAAGTCACATTTTGTATGATTAATTTCTTCTCGAATCAGTTTACTTTGAGACTAGCTCAAAGTAAATCCCTGTCTCCCTGTGGAAATGCTATTGCTTAGGGGTCGATAGCCCAAGAGACTTTTCTCTGTACAGTTCTCAGCAATGAGGCATAAAATAGAACAAAGGAAACAATTTTTGACATACTGTAATAGAATAGAGCTATAAATTGAATGTGGACCGTTCAGATCATTTGGTCTTGAAAAAAATAATGAGAAACCATACTGAAATTAGATTTTTTGTTTGACTTCTATTTGCAAACTGTTTTTTTTGGCAGATCTAAGACAGTCTGATACATTTTTTAGATCTTTAGAGGACACAAAAAAAAGATATTATATTATACTTTCAGGAAAATTCCTAAAAAAAAAACCTTTGTGGAGAAAATTTCTGATATTGATTTCTCTCTTTATGGGCATTATTGGAAAAAAAAGTTGCTTATCACAAACTTGTGTCAACATGTTAATACAATTTGAATTTAAACGTAATTCAGAAATGCAATGGCCACAAATTCGCTTCCAGGTAACAGAGTTTTCATAGATTTTCATTTCAGCCCCCTCTGGGTTGAAAAGTGGCTCAATTTCAGAGTGTCGCAGTTTAAAGGTCAGTAATAAAAAATGCTCGTTCCCAAGAGCTGTCAATGGTCATGGCTACAGCCTGATATTCAGAGCCTGCAGGCACAGAGTGAGAGATGCATGCCGCATTATACTTCAGCCAGTGAAATACAGCCTTTTAAAGGTGATAGAAATATGTTTCAGTCTGCAAAAGTGGCAAAACATAAAACCCTGCCATTCAACCTCAGGTGTTTGACTGGTCGAGTAAATTGAAGTAGTCTTGGGTGCAATTTTTTTATGCTTATTGTAAAATCAGTACCTAACTTTTTTTGGGGACTGCAGTTACATATAGAGGGTATTTTTGGTGCTTCATAATACAAATCACAGTCTACTTTCATTCTGCAGAAATAGCAACTTGGACATTCTTCAGAATTTCTCCTTTCACGTTCAAAGAAAGCAATAAATGCTTATGGATAGGTTATATGTATTGGGCAGTTTATTAGCTGCAGGTCACCTGGTGAGGTGAGAGTTTTGGCTTTGGCCTCAAGGGCTGGGATAATCAGTGCTCTGATTCACGGGGTTAGCAGTTTGCTGTACGTATTGATTGTTTTGCTGCAGTGCCATGCTTTTGATGTAATGGATGCCTGGAAAATCGAAGCTTTTCAAAGCTCCAGGTTGTGGAGTGTCTCGGTGGCCTGCAGTGGCCAGTGGTCTGATTGGAACGCTCTGTTTTGAGAACTGAAGATTTTGCAGTGTCATCCACTGGGAACTTGAGGGAGAAGTGTATGCCTGAAGACTTGACAGGATATTTGACTGTTTGTGCTCATTGGGTGTTTCCTTTTATCTGTAAACAGTCCCCAGTCCAACACAGACATTTTCAAAAAGGAAACTCAATATACTCTAGACTTGAAAAGAACAAAAAATGGAATATAACAAGTAGGGTAGGATAGACAGACAGACGGACAGAGATATGGATGGATGGATGGATGGATGGATGGACGGGCGGGCAGAAGGGTGGACAGACGGACGGACAGACATAGACAGACAGATAGATAGGTAGACAGACAGACAGACAGACAGACAGACAGGTAGAGATATGGATGGATGGATGGATGATGGATGTATGGATGGACGGGCGGGCAGAAGGGTGGACAGACGGACGGACAGACATAGACAGACAGATAGATAGGTAGACAGACAGACAGACAGACAGACAGACAGACAGAGATATGGATGGATGGATGGATGGATGGATGGATGGATGGATGGATGGATGGATGGATGGATGGATGGACGGGCGGGCAGAAGGGTGGACAGACGGACGGACATACATAGACAGACAGATAGATATATAGGTAGACAGACAGACAGACAGACACAGACAGACAGACAGAAGACACACACACACACACACACACACACACTATGGATGGATGGATGGATGGATGGATGGGGGCGGGCAGAAGGGTGGACAGACGGACGCTGGACAGACATAGACAGACAGATATATAGGTAGACAGACAGACAGACAGACAGACAGACAGACAGACAGACAGACAGACAGACAGACAGTGCCAGATATGAGATGGATGGGCGGGCAGAAGGGTGGACAGACGGACGCTGGTGCCACAGACATAGACAGACAGATATATAGGTAGCAGACAGACAGACCAGGGGGGTACAGAGATATGGATGGATGGATGGATGGATGGGCGGGCAGAAGGGTGGACAGACGGACAGACAGACATAGACAGACAGATAGATAGGTAGGTAGACAGACAGACAGAGGCAGATGAACACCGGGTGTGTACACACACACAGCACACACACAGAGAAGCTTGCGCGCGCACACACACACACACACACAGACAGTTTTTTTGGAGCACTGACCTCGGTTTTTTGAGTGTTACAGAAAAGATTGGTATAGACTGCTGAGATAGAAGGGCGTGCTGCAGATTTACAGACTTCCCAGACAGATACAGTAGGATTAGTAGGCAGCGGATCTTTGTCTTTGTGCGGGCCTGGAGTCAGAATGTTGAAGAGGCTAGTCGAGTCATTCCACATGACATCTTCATGCCCCATAGAGAAGAGGCAGGTATGGCATAGTTGAAGAGCAGACCTTGGTAGACAGCAGTTGTTTTCACCCCAACGTGGACTGGTAGGCGATCCCACAAGCATTTGGGTAGGATGCTTTATTTATCCGAGAAACTGGGTGGTACATTTTAAAGGTTTTTCCAGCAGCTCCCGGTTGATGGTGTCAAAAGTGGAGCCACTTGATATAGACATGTCTTTGTTCTGTTCTCGGCTCTTCTCCATCACTGTTTTAAGTGGAACACCGATGTGAAAACTGGGTGGTATGGGAGCATGAACAATGAGTTTCTGACCTCGGTTTTTTGAGTGTTAACCAAAAGATTGGTATAGACAGATATTGTATTGAGGGCGTGCTGCAACTACTGAGTCTATGCCTGTGAGAGACGGCACAGTACAGAGCTCTGTCTCCTTTCTGCTTGTATGACTCACATTTCATCCTTCCAATCCTGGGGAGGGTCCCATATTTGTTTGTGGCAGGTGCAGACGGCGCGTGACGAATGTTGATGCTGAGTTTAAAAACCTCAGGGATTCCGTCCACATGGTTCTTCAGCCTCACTTGCCAGCAAACATGGTGCTTGGTTGGTGGCAGTCTGCTAATCAGAGAGGAGTATCACAGCTAATGCCACCCCAACGTACAGTCAGCAGGGTTGGTGTGGTTAAAGAGACTCTAGCACAAACTCGTGACTCTTTGTATCCCACATCACTGGGACTGATTGCCCGTTTCCTGGGGCCGTACTTTTTTTAGAGAGGTTTTTCCAGTAAAAGCAGCTTGAATGGTTCAAAAGCTTTGCAGTCGATGGCGCCTTTTGCACCCACCAGGTAAAGGTCTTTGTTCCGGAGGGCACGCTGGGTTTCTCGGCTCTTCTCCAGCAGGAAGGAGGTGAGAGTGGGAGATCCTCTTTGTGGGCTTCATGCTTTGCTTTTACATCTCGGAGACCATGAGTTTCAACAGCTACCGAGATGTGCAACCAATCAGCTTGTGCTTTATACTAGCTTTCCCTGCGAACGCTGGCCAGCAAAATTATTCTGTCCACTTGTTGATTTTTCAGCTAAAGGGTGTCTTTGGTGGTATGCTACAGTGCTGTGCAATCCTGGAGGGTTTCTTGTATGAGGCAGTTCTCAGACGGGGTTGACTCATGTGGATCAGGAGGTGCACGGCGCGTGATGTAACCATGTTTAGCAGGGATTGTGGGTCACAGCATTTGTTGTTCTTCAGCCCTGACACGGGTGGTGAAGGACCCTTCGTAAAGTGGAGGCCAAATGTCTTGTTGGTGGCAGGTCTGGCACAATTAGCCAGTAATAAGCATGGTTGGTTGTGGTGCTAGGTGGTCTTGAACGTTCTTCATCTGAAAATGACCCAATGGAAATGCTCTGCTAACATTGAGGGAGAGGATTCTGACGTGGCCCGCTCATTCCTGGGGCCGTGCATAAACCAAATAAATGCTCCGTAATTATTGCAAAATTTCTTGCACCTGAGTATGAGCCTCTATTTTCAAGATGCACCTGCGCTCTTGAGAAAGGAGGTATGAGAGTGGGAGATCCAGGGCAAGATAGACTCTTTGCCATGATTAATGCTCGGCAGAGTCTGGGTGATGTGTTTAATTGGCGAGAGTGGCTGCTTTATAAATAGAAGCGTGGCCACAGGTGCGCCATGATCTTGTCTCTCATTGATGCTAGCAATGCCAAGTTTAGACTTTGGTGGTACAGCAAAGCCAACTGACGATAGCCTTCGGGGACCCCCTTCTTGTATGAGGCACGGTACGGGGTGTCCCACAGCCTCTGTCAGATTGCTGGTACAAATGGCTACATAGCTCCTCTCAAACAGGTAATCGTGCATCCTTTTGACACACCAACAAGGAGATGCCAATTCGTGGGTGCTGCCAGGTGGTCTTGGGGCCTGTTTTCTAAGATGGTGTTAGTAATGACCAGTTGGTGCTCTACAGAGGGAGAGGATCTAGTCCAAATGTCATTTTCCGCCATGACTTTAACTTATACTTCAGTTTTTCGACCCACTCTAGCGAGGGGGGGAAATCACCCATGGTATGAGCGGCTTGTCCGGAGCCGGGTAAGGCATCAAGAGCTGTAGAAATCATTTTGAATTGTTCCAGGAATATCACAGGGGTGAAGAGTGTTTTTTGCCAAAGGAATGCATCGCAGTCTGAAATAGTGCTTTATGCTAATTCCGGATTTGCTAAGTGGCTAGTAAAATGAGTTCGGGGACCCCCTTCCATGAGTAGTACAGCCACAGCCTCTGTCAGCCTCCCCATGTGCCCACCAGCATGGTCTCAACATCGATGTTATATCCACAGGGCCACCAGAGCTGTACCTTTTTTGGGGGGAGCAATCCAACAATGAAGCTTGCGCAGAAATTAAGGTGGGGGTGTGGGTGCACCCTGGCAACCATACTCCTACCAGAACATTTTTCACTCCAGTTTTTCGACCCTGCAAGGGGGGGACAAGCCTGCGGTGGGGAGCAGACAATCTTTTACAGGCCCACCGGTTAGGGTTAGCCTTCTCCAAGGGCCCCCAGCAGGTTTGCTGCTCAGCGCAGGGCAGTACCCTGAGAGTCCTAACGACCATTTGCTGTGTGCATGGTGGCTAAAACTCCCAGTTTGGCCTTTAGCACCCTCGCCACTTTTTTGGGGGGAGCCCCCAAGAAGCCGTAGGTAAGGATTAAGGTGGGGGGTGTGGGTGCACTAGGCCCACACACTCCTACCAGGGCCCACTCAAGACCTTCGTTCAAGTTGCAGGGGCTGCAATCCGGTTGGGGTCTTTGCCTGCCCCCATTTGTCTTCGGGGTTTGCTCCCTACATAGCTGGGGCTAATGTGGCTGTGGGGTTGCCTTCTTCCATTATACACACCATCATCTTCCGGCGCCGTCGTTGGGGTCTTCATAATCAAAAGCTGGGGCTAAATGTGGGGTGGTGGTTGACGGGCATCAGGGCATTTCCACTCACCAATGGGCCTGCATGCCACGTCTCTGGGGCCCACCGCTGCTCCGAGATCCCATACACACACACACAACACACACACACACACACACACACACACACACACACCACACACAGACAGGCAGACAGACAGACAGATAGAAAGATTTACAGACAGACAGATACAGTAGTTAGTAGGTGTTTAGTCAGAATGTTAGACAGACATGTAGAGAATATATAGTCTGACAGACAGACAGCAGTTGTCTGGTGGTAATCCCACAAGGGCGTGGCACTTTAAAGAGCAAAACCACTTGATATAGACATGTCATCACCACCGATGTGAGCATGAACAATCTGACAGCCCAACACGTCCCTACAGTCTATGCCTGTTGAGAGACACATACAGAGATGACACATTTCATCAGGTGTTTGTTTGTTGGCAGCTGTGTGTTGATGCTGAGTTTCCTCATGTCCACATGGAAGCCTCACGCCAGCAAACATGTGCCGTCTGCTAATCTATCACAGCTAATGCCTACAGTCAGCCTCTAGCACAAACACTCTTTGTATACATCACTGACAACTTTTTGTGGTTGTTTTGGTATGGACTCTTCTCTAGAGGTGACCTCAACATCTCGGAGACCATCAACAGCTACTGTGCATCAGCTTGTAACTAGCTAACAGCAAAATTATTTCCTCATTGCTAATATGCTACAAATGTATTGACACTCATGTGGACCACATGCCAATTTGTGTCACACAACCTGACACAAGACCCTTCGTCCAAATCTTGTTAATTAGCTAATAGCATGGTTGGTTGTGGTGCTAAACGGAAAATGACAATGGAAATGGCTAACATTGACTGACGTGGCCCGTTCATTCCTTGCATAAACCAAATAAATAATTACAAAATGCACCTCCTCTATTTTCAAGATGCACCTGCGGAGAATACTAAGATAGACTGCCATGATTAATGCGGCAGAGTCTGGGTTGTGTTCGAGACAGATGGCCACAGGTGTGAGTGATGCTAGCAGCCAAGCTTATGAATATTTTCCACAGTTGTCACAGCAGATTGCTTACAAATGGCTACATAAATAATTGCATCACACACCAACAATTTCACTTCCTGTTTTCTACAGTCTCTATCTAGTCCAAATGTCTCGCCATTAAATAGTTAGAAAGGCTTGATAAGGCCTGCATTTTAAATTGTGGAATATTGAAGAGTGTTTTTACATCTCTGAAATAGTATGCTAATGTTGGCTAAGTGGCTAGTAAAATGAGTAATGAGTAGTACAGACAGAGCAATGTGCTAACATCCCACAGTGTACCTTAGCAATGACTTAGAAACACCCTGGCAACCATACTGAACACACTAGTACCCTGCAAACAAGCCTGCGGTGGTCTTTTACAGGCCCACTTAGGGTTAGCCTAAGGGCCCCCAGCGGGCTGCCAGCGCAGGGCCCCTGATAATTTGCTCATTGGCAAAACGTTGGCCCTTTAGCACCCTCACTTAGCCCCCAAGAAGCCCTCACTAGGCCGACACAGGGCCCACTCTTTATCTACAACAATACATCTGTTTCACTATAAATACTTTTTAGCTACTATAACTGAATTCTTTGAGAAAAACAGTCCTTAGATATCTGAAACGGTTGCAGTCACCACATAACTAATCTCTGTATTGTCAAAATTGTACAGTAGTCAATAGCCCTAGCCCACTGTGCCCGCAAAAACCCAACATTGGCCTCGCAGGAGCATGTTTGCAGGGTATCTACATAGCAACATGCTAACCTCACACAAGATACCTTTGCAAATGCACAGCAAAACACTGGCAACTGCCCAGTACACTTTTTGGCATAGCAACATGCTGATATCACTCAAGACACTTTAGCAACTGCATAGCAACACCTTGGCAACTACTAGTTTCCCAAAAACAACTATGGTAGCAAGTTCCGTCATTATCAATTGAGTTTAATGGAACTAACCACCGTAGTTAGCTAACAATGCTTTTGGGAAACGCACCCCAGAACACCTATTGGCAAAATGCTAATATAACTAAAGACATTTTAGCAACTGCATAGCAACACCCTGGCAACAATCCAGAGCAGCAGCTTTGTGGTATAATTTTTTGTGGCATTTTTCTTCAGAAAGATAGTTTTTTTTTGCCATAATAGGGCTTTGCTAATAGCTAATGATTTAGCTTTAGGGGAGGCACTGGTTATTTAAGCTCTAATTAAGTGAGAAATGCTCAAATAGATAAAAGCCAAGGAATAATTTTGTAGATGATGTGGCCAAGGCTTATTTTTTCCAGACAAATACAGTGTGAGAAAAAAGACAGGAATTGTAGAAGTAAATGTAATGATACATTTGCAGTATTTGGTGAAACAACAATCCTGTTTCATGTAAATGATTTGGTGTACACTTTATTCATGTTTTATCACATAATGTTATATCACAGTTTATTTGTTACCTGCAGTATTTGTTGTATCACCTTCACATTTCTTTATGTTTTTACCCCCATTGTTCAACAGCAGCAATACAAAAAGTATTGTTTCCATGTCGTTTTAAATTATTAACTGAATAATTAACTTTTATTTTGATATCAAAATCTTCAGACCTGATAATTTTGCTACAAGATGATTTACACAGTAAAGAAGTGCAAACATTGAATTTTGTTTAATCAGGTTTCCTGAACACACCCCTCATTTTTTATTGGTCAGATAGTCTCACCCTAAATCCATGCCATTGGTTGATCTCTTGTTGCTATGTTGATAAAAAAAAACAGAGCAATGTTTTGAATTCGCCTCAGTGTTTATACTGTTCTGGGAAATCAACCAATGGATGAAAGTATTTTACTGCAGAACTAGGGGTTCTGTGCGATATTAAAAGAAAATGATATCCCGATATTTTGGGGGATTTTTTTTCGATAACGATAATTGGACAATATTTTGTAGAGTGTGTTATTGTGCTAATATCTGACTACCGTGGACAGCTGCAATTTTTGATATTCGTCATATTCTGTGTGGTCAGTTCACATCAGTGATATAAATTAATCTTTTCATTTAAGTTTACATTTATTTTTACCTTTAATAAAGCTTTTTTTTCTAAAAGTGTACATCTTTTGAGTCAAATTGTAACTTTTAATCAGTAAATTAAGATAACACATTTAGGCAGTTACCAAACAAATGAAACCAGTATTATCACAATTAATCTTGGCAGAAGTTGCATCTGAAGGTGTTTAGATGTATTTACACACGATTTAATGCAGCTCAGAGGGACATGGAGTGCTTTAACCTGCAGTTACAAATGTTACATTTTAAACATAAAACATTGAATACTGATATTTAATATTTTAAAAACAAAAATAGACTTTAAATGTGAAATTAAAATTGCCAGTAGGTGGCAGAAAGTCACTGATAATAAGTGAGTCACTGCGACTGAACCGAATCATTTAAATGTTTGAATCATTCAGGAACGAATCATTCTCATGTTGCTCAGAGACGCAAAACAGTGCTGTGGCTGTTTGGAATAATTTTTTTTGTCTGCGAAATTGAGCAAAAACAGGCAATATGGTGTCTAAAACGTAAGTGTCTTAATATTAACTAATTGTTTATTGACTTGTTGCATAAAATCAATATCACATTTGTAATCATGCTTATTTTGAAGAAAAAAACGGCACCCTTTGTGCGATTTTAACTGTGTGAAATGTAAATATATACATTTTCTGCCCCCATATCTTGAATTTTGCGATCATTCTTAATGCATTTTAATCGACTGAATCATGCAGTGAAAGAACACGCTTTAAATGTGTGCGTGCACTGTTTAACTCCTTCATCACCACGTAGGCTAATGTATGCATGCACTCGGTAGGCGTTTTGTTAGGTTTTTGCAAAATACTCAATATTGTCAAATTGCACATCGTTCAAACAACAATTACGATAATATCGCAAACGATATATATCGCACACCCCTACACAGAACCTGATTTTACCAAGTGCGTCATGTTCCTGGATCAACATCTTTGTTGACCCTGGAACAACATTGTTATTAACCAATCAGACTTGAAGAACAAGTTTATAATTTTTGTGATGTTTAGGCTTATAATATGTTTTTTTTGCTTGTACATCAGTGTCATTCATCTATCATTTCCTCTGATTTTAGGGATTACTCATGGGTAAGGTTAGGTTTAGGTGTAGGGAAATGGTCAAGATTACATTTTTGGATTCAAATGTTGACCATATATGTTGACCCAGGAACACATCTAACCTAGCTAAATCAGGACGTGCGTATTTTACCACATCAACAATGTTTGCTCTTCATCATTGTCTTTAAAAAGTTAGTTTGAAAAGGTTATTAAAAAGCCTTGCTAAACAAGCATTGTGGAAAAAAGATGTGTTTTTACTCCAGGCGACTATTTAGTCGTGATTTAATGTGTCATTATGTAGCCCTTTATGCAGCAAGCGTTGCTAACAGCTGGCTTTCTTACTGTAATAATAAGGTATCATACTGTGCAGAGACTTGAAATTTTAATGTTTTGAGCTCGTTTATTATGGACTGAAGGCTTATTATGATGTTGGTGGGTTCTGCAGCAGTGAGGTGAATCTACTGGGAAGCAGAATATTTCTGAGATATTTTGGACATCAGCCAGGGAAATTGATGGCCCAGGCCTTAGTGTACTATAAGTTCCAGTCTTTATGTTCCACCTCATCTAAAAGATATGGCCTTCAACATGGCATAGTTGCTTTGAAAATTGGGATTCGGTGCATTAGGGATGCAGTGAAGCGCTTTTTCAGCATCAAAAAGTCAAGTGTGTATGTGCATGCAGCATACAGTTCAATATGTTGACAAAAAACTAACATTTGGATATATATTGCATGGGTGGATATTACAGATGTATATGGGCCAGTACACCCACTTGAGTAAGATGCCCCTAAATAGATTTTGAATTGACCTTTTCATCATAGGGAACGCTACATCTCAACACATTTATTGAGTGCCTGTCATATTTCATCTGAATTGTTATTTTTTTTGTATGAGATTATTTCTTTATTTTTGGTCATTGTATACTGTTGCTATGGAAGCCCATTTCTGCCACTGAATAAACAAATAAAGTTTTTTGTGACTTTTTACCTCACAATTCTGACATGTTTTTTTCCTTGCAATTGTGAGTTTACATCTAGCAATTCTGAATGTTCTCAATATTGTGAGATACAAACTCACAATTTCACGTAATAAAGTCAGAATTGTGAGATACAAACTCATAATTCTGAGAAATGAAGTCAGAATTGTGAGATATAAACTATTCTGACTTTTTTCTCTGAATTCTGAGATATACAGTAAACTCACAATTGTGAATAGTAAAGTCAGAATTGCAAGGTATAAACTCGAAATTGCATTATAAAGTCCAGTTCTGATTGGGATATTGTTATTAAATTTCAAGTTTATATCTCACAATTCGGACTCAATAATTTGCAATTGCAAGTTTATATCACGCAATTCTGAGAAAAAAAAACCTGAATTTCCAGTTTCACAATTCTGGCTTTATAAACTCACAACTGCAAGTTTATAGCCGCTATTCTGACTTTAAATCAAACAATTCAGACTATATAACTCACAATTGTGAGAAAAAAGACAGAATTGCCTGAAGTAAACTTGCAATTGCGAGACAAAAAGTCTGAATTTTTTAATAAAAAGTAGCAATTAGCTTTAGTTTTAGCTTTGAAATGATTTATTCAGTGGTGGAAATGGGTTTCCATATAGTGCATACTTGTTACGTTATGTCATATACATTTTTTTTTTTTTAATGTCAGTCTTATTTGTGGGTATTTCATTTATTATTATTATTATTATTATTAGATGTTCAATGTTTCTCAATTAACATTTGTATTTTGTCTATTACAGGATGGTACCGAGGATTTTCCACCAAGAAACCCACAATCAAGGTAAATTGATTCATTTTTCATACTCAATAGAATGGATTTTCCATCTGGTGTGCAGCTTGTTTTCTTGTTGATCTACAGTGACCCTGTTTTGATGTCAAGTAAACAACAAAGATCTACTGTTGAACTGTGGTTTTTCACTGGTAGATCGTGACCCTGTTTTGATATAGCCACGGAAAGCAGGGGAAAAATGCAAATGATAAAATGCAACCATGTATTTTCTGCAGCTGTGTCTTTGATTAAAATAATAATAATGATGATAATAATAATTATATTCATAAAAATTATTACTTTGTAATAAATTGACATCTCTATATAATTTCACTGTATGAGGCGCATTGACTGCCAGGCAAAATTAAACCCTTACTTTACAAAAGTTCTCTTTTTTTTTCTGTGCTACAAAATTAAATCAATACATGCATTTTACAATAACTGACCTTTGACTGGTTGGAAATATGTAGCAGGGATCTTTCTAAATTTTAGCAGCTAGGGACTCTCTCTACAGCGCTCACTCAAAGGCCGCGTGGGCTATTGTTTCTACTGTTGATAGGTAATAATGCTTTTCTAAAATACACCAAAATACAATGTACGATGTAAAATTGGTTGTGAATACCCTTTCATGAAAAAAATATCAGAACGAATAGACAATAAAAAATCTAAAGCACAACAAAGAAAACAAACCTTTATCTCTGAATGAGGTTTTATTTTAATATTGTCTTATTCCAGTTTACGAATAAATTGCCATTTTGATTTGAACCGAATATCACTTAATGTTATCTCTAATATATAATTCAATTTGGATGAATATGAAGATTTTGCCTGTCAACTTGAATCTTAAACAAATTTTTGCTTAACAAGTTAATAAAACCATTCGCATGTAAATTCTCACATTATACAGCACCAACAATTTTTTTTTACATTTATTCATTTAGCAGACACTTTTATCCAAAGCGACTTACAATTGAGGACTTACAAAACTTACAAAACAGTCACAGGAAGTGCTTGTCATGCAACATTTCAGGCATTGTTCAGAGCAAAACTAGCTATACAGGGAGAGGTTAAGGAAAGAGAGTCAAAGTTTTGTTTTTTTGTTTGTTTTTATAAAGAAGAAGGAACAGAAGTCAAGTGAAGACGGAAGATATGAGTTTTCAGGTGTCGCTTGAAAATTGTCAGGGATTCAGCATTCTGGATGAGGGTGGGAAGATCATTCCACCAGTCAGAAACGGTGAATGAAAACGTTCTGAATAGTGATTTTGAGCCTCTCTGTGATGGCACCACGAGGCGACGCTCGCAGATCTCACTCAGACTTCTGGAGGGGATGTAGATTGTGGGATGTTCTCTGGCTATTCTATATGCAAGCACCAGTGTCCTGAGCTTGATACTAGCTGCAATTGGGAGTCAGTGCAAGGAGATAAAGAGAGGTGTAACATGTGCTTTTTTGGGTTCGCTGAAGACCAGTCGTGCTGCTGCATTCTGAATCATCTGTAAAGGTTTGATTGTGCATGATGAAAGTCCAGCTAGAAGAGCATTACAGTAGTCCAGTCTAGAAATGACAAGGGCCTGGACAAGAAGTTGTGCAGCGTGCTGTGGAAGGAAGGGCCTGATCTTTCTGATGTTGTGCAGTGCAAACCTGCAAGATCGAGCAGTTTTTGCAATATGGTCTTTGAAAGTGAACTGGTCATCGAAAATTACCCCAATATTTCTGACTGAGCTTGATGGGGTAATTGTTGATGAATCTATATGGTAATTGTTGATGAATCTATATGGATGGTAAAATAATTTTGTAGAGTTGGAGTGAGCCAGAAGACAAGAAGCTCAGTCTTTGCCAGGTTGAGCTGTAGGTGATGTTCTTTCACTCATACCAAGATGTCCGCCAGGCAGCCTGAGATCCATGTAGATACCGTTGAATGATCTAGTCGAAATGAGAGATTGAGCTGTGTGTCATCAGCATAGCAATGGTAGGAGATACCATGTGCTTGTATGATGGGACCCAGTGATTTAGTGTATGTGGAGAAGAGGAGGGGTCGAAGAACTGATCCCTGAGGAAACCCAGTGACCAGTTGATGTGCTCTGGATTCCTCTCCTCCCCAGGCCACCTTGAAAGACCGAAAGAAGTGGAATCCCTGTGATGCTCAGTGATGAGAGGGTGGACAGGAGGATCTGATGATTGAGTGTATCAAAAGCAGCAGATAGATCCAGCAGAATGAGGACTGATGATTTGGAATCAGCTTTTGCAATCCGCAAGGCTTCAGTGACTGAGAGTAACGCAGTCTCAGTTGAATGTCCATGTCTGAACCCTGATTGGTTAGCATCCAGTAGGTTTTGCTTTGACAGAAATTATGATAACTGGTTGAAAACAACCCGATCAAAAGTTTTCGCTATGAATGGAAGGAGAGAGACAGGTCTGTAGCTATCTGTGAGTGAAATGTTAAATGTGTTTTTTTTTTTGCAGTGTGATTACCCGAGCCTGCTTGAATACAGTGGGGAAGATGCTTGTGAGGAGAGATGTGTTGATAATGTGTGTGAGTGCTGGTAAGAGTGTGGAGAGATTGCTTGGAGAAGGTGCGAGGGTATTGGGTCTAGAGGACATGTTCTAGGATGGCTGGAGAGGAGAAGTTTGTATACTTCGGGCTCCGTGAGGGGACATAAGAAGAAGATGGGAGTTGTATCAGTGGATGTGGTTGGTTTGAGATCCTGCATGTGTGGAGCTGAGACCTGGCTGCTGATTGACCTAGTTTTGTTTGTGAAGAAAGTGTCAAAGTCATCTTAAGGAGGTGCCATCTCCACGTTAAGGAGGTGGTGGGGGTTGGTGGAGGGGAAGATAGGAGAGAGTTGAATGTTTTGAAGAGATTGCATGTGTCAGATGTGCTGTTGATCTTGTTGGGGAAGTATGAAGCCTTGGCAGTGTGGACTTAAGCAGAAAAAGATGAAAGCAAAGACTGATAGAACATCAGATAGCCAGGAGTTTAAGTCTTTACATAACAAGCTTCTGTGTAATTTCTTAATGCTGAGACTATTTGTTCTAAATTTTCTGTAAAATATACATTTTCTGTAAAATGTTCAAAAAACCACTTGTGTAAACTGACACATTCATTTAGAGAATGAATTTCTGTGTAAATTGTTCGAAAACATTGTAGATTACTACATAAATTATTGCATAATTTAAGAAACAAATTGTCTGTAAAACCACTCTTGCTTAAATTGATGCACCACACAGTGCCGATAAATGTGTCTGCATACATTTTTGTGCAAATTTTTCGCAAAAGCTTTCTTGTGTAAATCGCTGCACAATTTTATTCTTTTTTTTTCTTTTACAAAACTAATTGTCATTCAGCAGCATCATTCAGCAACATGCATATTTTTCATTAAGAAATTAAGTAAATTGATACAATTTTTGTTTACAGAACAAACGTCTGTTTAAATTATTAGTATGACACGTTTTTTTACGTTCAGAACTAATTTCTGTGCAAATCGTTCATAAAACCACTTGTGTAAAATGTATCCATCATCAGTTGCAGTGGAATTTTCTAATTCTTGTGTAAATTATTCATATTACACATAGTATATCAATTGTTGCATCATACAATTAAAAAAACGAATTTCTGTAAAATATTCTTGCATAAATTTACATATCATGCAGTGCTGACATGGTCTTCTATAGAACAAATTTATGAGCAAATTTTTCGCAAAATCTTTTCTTATGTAAATTGCTACATTATACAGTGCAAACTTATTTGTTTATAAAACAAATTGAATGGAGTAATTTTTTATGAAACCATTTTTGCAAAAAAAATTGCATCATGCAGCACTGATACATTTGTGAAATGTTCACAGAACACACAGTTAATGTAAAATAATTTTGCCTCTAGATGTTAATCTTATTCCATGAATATGCTCTTGGTTCCTCTGTGCTGGTTTTAGTGTTATCTGAGGACATGTTTTGAGATATACTTAGACACTTCACTTAACAGTGATGCCTTTTTAAAAGTGGCAGTGAGTAGCTAATATCCACATCATAGACAAAATTGTGCTTGTTATTCAGCTTTTCCTGACCTCACAAGCCAGGTTCAGGCAAGGACAGGGCGTACTGCAAATATTCCTCCCAAAAGACATATTTTCTCAGGATGAGAGGAGGAGGATGGAGCTTTAAAGAGACTTAGATCTTGTCAGCCGCTGCTGTTTTCTTCAAGTGCACAAACGCACAAGCAGGCATTACTGCGGGCGCCATGTTGAGCTTATTCTGTGCTGAAAATGGTCTATACTGCGGCAGAATTTCTTACAATTCACTGGAATGTACTGGGAATCACCACATAAGACATCAGAGCTGTATTGAGAAAAGGTTCAGTTGTTGTAATATATTTATTTACAGTATAAAGTGAGTATCAGTCTCAAGTCTTATTATTGGATCGCGCTATTCAAATATATGTCACATTCAGCCATATGTTGAATGTGGTTGACATTTCCCAATGATTTTCTTTTATGTGAGTAAAGTTCACCTTACAAAGGACAGCAGAGACGTTTTATGCCTACGGTGACCTTTACATAACTATGGCTAAACTACGAAGAAGCTCTCATCCAAATCATCAAAGATAAAGAGCTCCGGGCAAAATGTTGTAGAAATCATATGTACGAAGGAACAGGAGCGTTGTTTTGATGTGAATGCTCTGAATTCAGTCACCAGGCAGATAATAAATAAAAATATTTAGTGCATTAATTTGATTTGTTATTTTAGCACTATATATTAGTGCTGGCAATCGCATCCAAAATGTACGTTTTTATTTATTTAATATATGTGTGTTCTGTATATCATTATTATATATATATATACACACATACAGTATATATTTTGAAAATATTTACATGTATTTATATGCATATATGTATATAATTAATATTATATATAAATATATTTATATACAAATATAATTTTTTTCTTAAATATACACATGCACGTGTGTGTGTATTTATATATATAATAAATATATACCGTACACACACATATATTACATAAATAAATACTTTTATTTTGGATGCGATTAATCATGATTAATAGTTTGACAGCACTAATATCTCTCTCTCTCTCTCTCTCTCTATATATATATATATATATATATATATATATAAAATATAATGTGAATTAATTTTGTAATATATATATTTTTTTACAATTTAAATTTTCAGTTTGCTGTCCTACACTTATCATATCTGTTACAGAATTATATAAATTATATAAATATGTTGAACCCACGATGAACTTATAAATGCAGACATAGTTGAATATAGCTGATTTTGGCCATCCGTTAGGCGCAGGTGTGCCACGCCGCATGCCAGTTGACACTTTACTCGAGGTGAGAATCCATAGGGCTGCCTTTGTGTTCACTATGTGTGTGCATGCCATGTGGCAAGAGCTCAAAGTGCCCGCCGGAGGTGCCCGTGATGCCCACTGTATGCAGAATCCTGAGCAATGCACTCCACGGCCAATCCTTGCTAATCTTCTGTAGAGGTGACACTGGGCTGGCACCTGTTCCTAAATTCATGTGCCAAGCATTGCGCTGTGAGAACCACAGGGTTGTACTCACAGTGTGAATGAGGTGGGAAACTCATGCCGTTACCTGGAGCTGCGAGGAAAGCTTGCCACCCAAACTGCTTTGAATTCCTGCTCACAGCTTTTCCACTTTTACAGAGTTTTTTTTTTACAGTCGCATGAGGCGTCAAACTCAAATTCCCCATGATGGGACTCATTTGAAACAAAGTAGAATGAGTCTCTGTATAAATTGTTTTTAAAAACTATTCTTGCGTAAATTGATGCATCATCCAGCACTAAAACCTTTGTTTGCAGAACAAATTTAGGTGTAAATCATAAAGTTTTGACACCTATTCTTAAACTGCCTTTCTGTGAAGCAGAGATATGAATTTTGGTTTGAATTGTTCAAAAAAAAGTGTCTTATGTAAATTGTTGCATCACGCAGTGTTAACACATTTGTTTACAGAATTAATTTAGGTGTAAACTTGTCTTGTCTTTAGGTTTAAATGATTCATAAAACTATAATGCAGCATTACAACCCTTTTGTTTACAGTCAGAATTTTGGTGCAAATCATGAGCTTCATAAAAAATCTCATTGTGAAGAACACATTTTAATTTATAGTTCATAGAACCATTTTTACATCGTTGTCTAGCACAAATATACATTTTGTTTAAATTGTTCAAAATACATTCTTATGTAATTCTTACAAAAAGTTCTTGGTAAAATGTTTTTTAAATATATATTTTTTGCATAAATTATTTCTTCATGTAATGTCGGTGTAAAGTGTAAAGTTCTTAAAAGTATTCAAATGTATACTGTCTTAAAATATGACATTTTATATAAATTGTAAAAAAGAATCTTACTAATCTTATTTACTGCTCTGTAACACAAATATAAAATTAAACAATTCTTATGTACATTTTTGCATCATTCACCGTTAGAAAATATTTTTTTACAGAGTGAATTTTGGTGTAAATTGTAAAACTATTCTTTGTGAACTTGTTCTGTAGCACAAATATGAATTTTGGTTTAAATTGTTCATAATATTGCTGTGCAGAACATTTTGTTTGTTCATAACATTTTTTTGTTTACATCAACTGTTTTACAACATTAGTTTACAGAACAAATTTCTAAAAAAAATTGTAAATTTTACACTTTGCTAAATGATTCTTAAGTAATCTTGTCTAGCGCAAATATACATTTTGGTTTAAATTACCATTACATTACTGTTCTTAAAAAGTAAAAGTACCATTCTTAAAAGTAAAAAGTAGCATAAATAGTTTTCATGTGGGAGGGAAAAATGGGACCAAAGATTTTATGGAGGGCCACAGCCCTCAGATTTGTTTGCCATTATTTATGAAAACTACATGGTGTGTGTGTTGGATTTGTTCATCAGAACACCCTCCAGAGAAATACATAAATCTCAAACTAGAGAAGTAAATACTTTGGGCTGTTAGATGATCCAGAAGCAGAGGAAACGCAGAAGCTCAGATTGAATCGACTGTTTCATTTATAAGTTTTGATAAATAAGACTTGTGCTGAACCACAAAACCATCCTTACCATAATTAAATCATATTTCCATTGTATGGTTTGTTATGATAGGACTAAATTGATAGGAGAATATATACATAAAATTGTTTTTATATATTTACAGTAGGAAATGTACAAAATATATTAATGGAACTTCCAATAATGAGAATTACATTTTGTGCTTATTTAGTTTTTTTGTGCTCCAGTTGTATTTGTTAAAAAATAAATAAATAAAAAGTATTTTGTGTTATTGTGTTTTTAGAAAATGACAAGTTAGAAACGCAAAACTGTGTTTGGAATTATTTTTGTCGTACAAAATAAATAAACATTGTTTTTTGAATAAAATGTTATATTTAAAGCCTTCATAACATTTATGATATAAATAAATACATTTTTGTAATCTTCAATTTTGCCAGTTTTATCCGAAGTGGTTAGAATAATATTTTTTTTAATCAAGCTTATCAACACACAAAAAACATGTATACATATGATAATATAAACTTCCATGTTCATATAAACACTCGCATTTCCTTATACACCTATAAACACTCGCACATACATATAAACTTACATGCATATACACCTATAAACACTCGTTATAAACTTCCATGAACCCATGACCTCGCATATACACCTATAAACACTCGTGTTGCTATAGGTGTATATGCTGTTTTTTGTGTGTTGAATTGTCATGGCTAATCTAACATTACTAGTCTTATGTTAATTCAAAACAACAATTACTATATTTTCGTTTGAATGCTGCCATTTGTGAAAAACGACCACACATAACCTAATTATCTCTACATGAACAAATATTTATAAACTGAGCTCGGTCTCCCGAGACATATTTAACTGTCTTAAAGACAAGAAAACGGGGTTTGTTTGGTCTTCAGCTGGGTCTGCAACGCCTGTCTTGTCCGTCTGCAGCTTGTGATTTTAGCTTTTTTCTTCTGCAAGATTAGCATTTTTTTTTACAGACAATGTGTTTTAAAATGTAGCACACAAAAATATACTTAAGAGCAGATTAAAAAATTACAAACAATACACAAAAAAGCTACTCAATTACAGGTAAATGTAATTCTCCTGTGACTTAAAACCATTCTTACATAAATAGATGTTTTTTATGTCGTGGCCATTATTTATGTGAAGATTTCTGAACGCCTGTTTCATTTATAAGTCTTGTGCTTCCTTAGTTGGTTCTTGAATAATGAGAATTACTAAAAGTATTTTGTGTTATTGTGTTTTTAGAAAATGACTGACAAATAAATAAACAAATAAAATGACAAAACAAACTTGCGATATAATGACAGCGTTTCCAGATCATTTTGTCCAACACATAACCTAATGACAAAGAAGACATAAATTACACAGTTTAACACAGACAACACACAAAGAGCCAAACAATTGCTAAATTACACAGTTTTCATTCACATGCTGCTGTTATGTCAGTTTTTCTTTATTGTGCAAACTCTGATGGAGTGTGGGAAGTGTTTATTTGTACTCTTTCGGAGTGATTTAACTACTTGGAAACACTTTAAAATGTAATGTGAATTCAGGAGAAATAATGTCAGTCCATAAGGATTTAAAGGCAAGTCATATACGCCTACAAACATCTACTAAATTAGTTTTTATGCTACTGTTCAAAAGATTTGAAGAGAGGTTACAACGGTGAACAAAGCTGCATTTGTTTGATGAAAAATATAGCAAAATATAATCACTATTTTAAAGAACTGGTTTTTATTTGAATATATTTTAAAAAGTTATTTATTCCTGAGATGCAAAGCTGTATTTTCAGCATCATTACTCCAGTCTTCAGTGTCACATGATCCTTCAGAAATTATTCTAATATGCTGATTTTCTGCTCAAAAAAAGAAAAGAAAAAAAGAGAATTTTAGTGTGTACTTGCTGAATAAAATTAATAATTTATTTCAAAATGAAGGAATAAATAAAATAAAATAAATAATAATAATCATACTAACCCAAAACTTTTAAATGGTAGTATTGGATAATGTTTTGCTATACAGTCAGGGGCGCATCAATGCACGGGCATCAAGGGGCTGAAGCACAGGGGCCTACACTAGAAAGGGGTCCCACCGGCTGCAAGGAAATAATATTTTTAGAATAATTATTTATATGGGAGTTTGCAGCAGTGACAACAGCTTGCTGTAAACAAACTCTCACACTCATTTTCAGCGACGCGCTGGTTGTAGTAGCCTATATAGTGAATGGTTTAGTTTTTGTTCCCCCCACACAGTTTGTGTAGTTGGTATGTTCCTATACCTATTCCTTACCTATATGGTAATATATACTGTAAGCGGAATGCACAATCAATGCTTTCGCTAGTAAAGTAGCCCAGCACAAGAGTGTCGTCATGTTAATGTGCAGATTAACAAGAGAAACAACACTACTGTGTGAAAGTGTGTAATCTATGTGTCAGCTGAAGATTTTAGATTAAGGTGCTGCTTCAAAGTCACAATTTTAAATCCAGGGATGGAAAAATAGGAACCGTCCTATTGCTTAAATGGGATCATTAAACTTTATACGGCTGTGATTTAATTAATTAAACGTTAGCACGGCATATTTCAAAATAAAAACGCACTTAGCAATCACCAAACAATCCACATTTATTACAACATGTCATGTTGTTTCGTTCTCCTGATGATGAATAATGAATATTTTGTATGATTTATGGTGGTTAAATCATACCTCTAAACTCACATTTCAGCCAGGAAAGTTTTGATGGCATTTTCTTTTCATATTACCTCCGTATAAAGTCTGTAATAGTGTTATGTATATTCTACTGTTCTTAAGTGCCACCTTGAGGCAAAAAGTTAATTTGCATATTCACTTATATTCACATTTTACGCAGAACAGTGTTGGGAATGTTAACTGGCATATAAAAAAAGGACATAAATAATTGTCTGGAAGCTTAAAAAAAGTTTTCTGGGGTACCTACCGTAATGCTGTAACCTAGGGGGCTAGTCTGCTGGTCTTCAGCAAACTGTTTGCAGACTTTCTTTCTTGTACATCATCTTTAGAAGAGTCTTCCTTCTGGGACGACAGCCATGCAGACTAATGTGTAGTGTGCGGCGTATGGTCTGAGCACTGACAGGCTGACCGCCCACCCCTTCAACCTCTGCAGCAATGCTGCTGCACTCATACGTCTATTTCTCAAACACAACATCTGGATATGACGCTGAGCACATGCACTCAACTTCTTTGGTACATGTAAATATTTTCAAAATACATACTGAATGTATGTGTATTTATATACATAATGAATAAAACACAGTACACACATATATTATGTAAAGAAAAACTTTTATTTCGGATGTGATTAATCATGATTAATCGTTTGACAGCTCTAGTTTATATTATACTGTTGTTATTGATTCAAATGTATCATTTGAGATGATTTATGGTACAAGTGGTTCATTTTCTCTTATTTAAGTCGTACAGCATTTTTCTTACATTTTCAAATGCTTCTTTAGTTCAAACTAAACTTTATCATGTTGTAAAGTTGTTTGATTCATAATGTATTAACTGTTTATAGAAGAAAAACTACGCCACTTCACCACTGACAGGTTTTTAGATTTCCTTGCTGAAATCTGGGACGCTCTTTTCCATAGAGCGAGAGTTTCTATTCCAGAATCCAGGCGACAGTGGGCTGTGTCTCCGGAGAGAAATTCCTGCCGATTAGAGCAGATCGTTACTCCTTATGGCAGAGGGAAACACAACCTGCTCCGCATAGGGAGAGAGGTCAAGAGGGGTGACGGAGGGGATAGAGTCTGTTAGACAGCCTCTCACACAAAACCTGCCTTTTTATCAAGATGAATGAGGGCAGGGAAAGATAGCTTTATTACCCAGACAAATTTAAACCTGACATATTGGTGTCTCTGCCTTGTCACCATCTTTCTAAAAGCATCTCTAGAGGTCAAACGACAGAGTTCCTGTAGCTTTCTTGGCTGTTAGGCTATTTTCGGTTCCTTCAGTTTTCATATGTTTTGGTAACAAAATAACTTTACTTAACAAGTCTTTGCAAAATCAGGTCAGTAGTTCAGGAATAAATATATCTATGACAATATATAAATTGTTTAATTGATATTGCAAAAGGTTTGAATGTACAATATCGTTCGGAAGTTTAGATTGGTAAGCTTTTTAATGTTTTTGAAAGAAGCCTCTTACGTTTTGACCTCCTAAAGGGACATAGTGGTGAAATTAGATTTTAATGCTTTTGTGATGGAAATAGGAAAACTGCAGTGAAAAAAAATGCAGTGATTTTGTGAGAGAATGCAAATGTATTAGTGAATGCAAAATTGCTTTTGGGACAAAAAAAGTTTTCACTCGCAAAACTTAAGTGTTTCCTATGTGAATGCAAAGTTTCTCAGAGAAAGGCAATACTGTTGTAAGCAAATGTAAATATTCTCAGAGCAAGACATTTTATTTGAGAACGTGCAAGTGTTTTGCGAGCAAATGCACAGTTTCTCAGGGAATTGCTTTACCTTTGTGAGTGAACGCAGAGTTTCTCTGAGAAATGCAATGCTTTTGCGAGCGAATGCAACCTTTCTTGGGGAAATGCATTACCTTTGTGAGCAAACAAAACGTTTTTTGGAGAAACGCAATACTTTTGCAAGTGGATGCAAGGTTTCTCTGAAAAACGTGATACTTTTGCGAGAGAGTGCAAGTTTTGTTTTCCGGGCAAAGTTTCTTGGAGAAATGCGTTACCTTTGTGAGCGAATACAATGTTTGTCCGAGTAACACAATTTTTTGCAAGCGAATGCAAAGTTTCTCAGAGAAAATCAATACTTTTGCAAGCGAAGGAATACATTTGCAAGCGAATGCAAAGTTTCTCAGAGAAAATCAATACTTTTGTGAGAGAGTGCAAATACTTGTGAGTTTTTGTTATAAGACATAAGAGATTCATATAAAGACTTTCAAAATGAGCCAGAGTTAATTGCAAATACAAACTACTGGAGGGATTAAATATATGTATTAGTGCTGTCAAAATAAGCGCGTTAATGCAGGCAATTATTTTTTTCCATTTAATGCTTTACAATTGTTTAAGGCAGGGGCTAGGGTTGGCCACCCCACTGGCTACTTCTGTCTCTTTTTTTCTTGACAAAGAGTGCATTTATTCAGTCACAGCAAGTCTTTACGACCACATCAAACTGGAGATGTTTCAGATGCTTGTCACGTGCTTCCACTTCAATTCAGCGCCAGGCGCGAGACAAACGAGCGCGGAAACAGTCCTGTGCTTGTAGCACGTGCTCTTGCATGCACAAATGCGCCAGCGCGCGCTGTAGCTTTTATCATTTCATATCAAAGCGCGAAATAAACAACGAGCATGCAATGTCGTGGTCAGTTAAGACATGAAGTTATCAAAAAGGTGAGTAAAGCTGCCTCAAAACTGTGAATGCATGTGATATGTTATATATGAGTTACACTAAGAACATGTCTCTGAAATGGTTTTCAAAACTGTCACGGAGCAGCCCAGCACTGTCTTCATCATCTAACACACCCGATTCAACTCTTTAGTTTATTAGTAAAGACTGAAATGCGTCCGAACTGAAGTGGTTAAGAAAAGGTAGAGTTGAGAGAGAACACGATGCTCAGATCCACGTCACGTTCAGCAGCGGCAGCTCTTAAAGAAACAGCAGCCCAAAAACAACCTAATAACGAGCTGCTGTGATGTCTGTTCATCAAGAACAAAAGAAAAAAGAGGAAATCAATAACTTTGATTGCTTCAAGTATTCATCTGTATTTAGTTTAGGGGCACAGGTTGCTAAATGTGACATTTATTATAATGGGTTTATGTGAATATTGTTTAAAGTTCATTTAAATTAGAAGTTATTTTAAAAGTCGAATAAATGTTAAAATGAATAGCTCTTAATTATAATGTATTGTTGAAGTCGATTTTTTACATTTTTTTTATAGGGAAAACAGTATTAATTGGTATCAGTACTGGTCTTCAGTCATAAAAAAGATGCCATTAAACAAATATACTGTCTATATGTTGTTTGTACATTCATTTGAAGATTGAATATGAATTTATTGCAATATAAAACTATATTTTAAAACGTTAATGTTAGGTGGGATTAATCACGATTAATTGCGATTAATTAGTTAATTATTTTCATTGATTCGCACTAATATATATATATATATATATATATAACACACATACACACACACTTTTTTCAATTTTATACATTTTAGGAAGTGATTTTTTATGCCAGTTATACTCGGCTGTCATTCAAAAGTCAGAATTAATGAAGCATTGCACAATGGGATAGTCAGCTTTCAGAGGCTTTTAATTATTTACATGCCTGCTAAAGCTGGAAAGCTTGATACTGTCTGGCTCTCTAAGGTCTGTTGAAAACGGCAAGTTCCCCTTCATCACTGTATATGTTTGTCAAGTTAGAAAGGAGCTTAATCCAACTCATTAAAATGATCTGCTCCCCAAAATTAATACTCTGCCAAATGTGAGGACAAATTGACATTGACTAGTTAGTTAGAAGTTTTTCCTCAATGTTGAGGCACAGATGTGCAATATTCCTCTTATTGAGCCATCAAAACAAAATATGAGACTCAACATTTTCAGAGACAAAGAATGTATAAATATTATGAAATGTTACTTGTTTTCTAAAATAAACAGAACGTTCATTGGGAAATAATGTAGGGAAGGACTTCATTTTATTGGATTGAGAATAGTGGGCTATGATATTCATGTTTAATATTATTTTCAGCAGAAACGTTATTTAGGAGCCAGGCAAAGTTATTACGTTTTGATGAAACATTATGAAAGCATTCTTGGGAATAACATGGTTTGATAAATCAGGCGCAAGGATACCTGGAACATTTATTAGGAAAGCAAATAGTCAATTTTATTTCTTTGAGCAAACAAATACTAGTATCACCACGAGCACAATTGCTGCCCGGAGTGATTCTTACATGTAGAAGCTGCTCGCTATCTTTCTTTCCCTCATTGGCTTCGCTCTTTGTCCGCTTGCAGCATGATTTCTATTCTTATTAGGCTCAGCATTGACCTTTTCTGCTAAACGAGCATTAGGCTGCTGGGAGCGAGGGAAAGGAAGGACACTCATCTTTGTTTGGTCCTCTAACTCAGAGCAGAGCTTTTAGTTACAGGTCAACGGTCTTACCGATACTATACTGCTTACCTGGTGGAAGATGGTCGGTATCACAATTAAATAAGCTCAGATGCACCACCTGCCTGGATATGTGTACAGAGTGAATGTTTGAAAGGTGGATGTTATGTCTATAATTTTAGTAACTTGTATGCAAGATCACTGCACTGAGGTGAATAAAGGCCAAAGTATACTTCTGTTTTTATGCATACACGAGGGTTCGTGTAAAGTACAAGTGACGCATATTCCCTCACCAGAATATTGATGAACAGACACCACCAGTGTTGGGGAAAGTTACTTTTAAAAGTAATGCATTACATTATTGTGTTACTCCCTAAAAAAGTAACTAATTACGTTACTTAGTTACTTTTTATGGAAAGTAATGCGTTACGTTACTTTTGCATTACTTTCATGTTACTTTTTAAGTATGAGCAGGGCTTGATTGTTAGTTTTTAATACAAGAAGTTCTATTTATAGCAAATTTATAAGCCTTTCACACCAAAAAGTGTAACGAATAAACTTCAGGCTGAAGGAAAAGTAAATTTACGTCTGTACAGTAGAACGCAGGAGAAGAAGATTCAACACTCTTCAGCATTAAAAAAACAACAATGAAGCACAATTGTTAGATTATCTAAAGTAATTTTTCCTTATTATTATGGTTGAACTGGATCATCAAAGGTCAGCAGCAAACACATCGGTTAATAAAATGAGATTAGATATATTTGTGTTGTTTAACATATTTCATTATTGCAGTTTTGCATCCTATTCTGAGTTTGCATTTCACTGTTTTAATTCATTTTGATGAATACTGAATCAGTTTTTTGCGAGTGGGATGAATTAATACACATTCACATTTAGTCTAGATTAGAACTACAGTAAGATCATGTTCACACAGCGCACTGTCAGTCAATAAATAGAAAAAAAGTAACTCGTAAAAAGTAATGCGTTACTTTACTAGTTACTTGAAAAAAGTAATATTATTGCGTTACTTGTAATGCGTGACCCCCAACACTGGACACCACCTGATTTTTGTAGGTTGCACATGCGCATTTTTTATTTTTATTTGTTGCACTAATCAGTTGTTCCACAAGGTGGCAACACTGACCTGGGCCGAAAACAAAGCTAAAGAGACAACAACAACAACAAAATCTCAGAGACTGCAACAAGAACAGCAATGACAAGCGCATGTGTGAGAGGGTTATAAGAGAGTCGAACTTTAGTCTAAAAGAGTGTAAATTTATTTGTATCGGCCATAACATTTGGAGAAAAATAGCAAAGGCCATGGACAAAGAGGAAACTTTCTAAAGAGTTTGTGTCAACCATCTGCGGTCATGCATGCTATAAAATGGAGTCTTCTTTGAAAGGGTGTGCATTCAACTGTACGCATACACTAGCATGCACTTACAAAAACATAGTATACTTCGGGCTTTAGACGACAAATCAAGAGCCTATGCTATAAGTAATATTACAACTAGGCAGCCATTTTGAGGATTTTTTTTGGAAAACTTTAAAAGTATGTATTTTTTTAAAACTACTTGCATATAATATTGTATTAATAAAATAAAAGGCAGATTAAGTGTACTTAAACAGTGCACTGTGTAATCCTCAAATTATATATTTGTTTTACTTTTTAAGTGCATTTTAATTCATTCTTTAAATAAATGCACAAACTAAAGCACATGTAAAGTAATGAATTATAATGTAGCTCCACTGTGTTTATTATTAATTGGAATATTATGAGTATTTTAAATATACTAAAGTACAATTTCATTATTACAAATGGCAAATTACAAATATATTTAAATACAAAACATAGACGTTTGAATATAAATGGTATTGTATTATAAGTATATTTAGTTTATCATAATTCAGTACATTTGGCAGTACATTATTATTTTATTTAAAAGACAAAATAAGTAGTTATGAAATTGCATATATATATATACAGTGCTCAGCGTAAATGAGTACACCCCCTTTGAAAAATAACATTTTAAACAATATCTCAATGAACACAAAAACATTTTCCAAAATGTTGACAAGACTAAGTTTTATATAACATCTGTTTAACTCATAATATGAAATTAAGATTAATAATATAACATAGAGAACAAAATGTTCAGTTTTACTCAAATTATGGTGATGCAAAAATGAGTACACCCCACTGAAAGTCTCTGGAACAAAGCTAAATTTTAGAATACAAATGTCTAATTTAACAATAATTCAACCACAGGTGATTCTAATTATTCATTACACAGGTGACAGTTGACTATAAAAGGGTGTTACTTAAAGAAAACCCCTTCCCATTTCATGCTGTCAGCAATGGCACCACATGGAAGGGAAATGTCACAAGACCTGAGAAAGAAAATAATTTCTTTACACAAGAAAGGTGAAGGCTACAAGAAGATCAGCAAAGCTTTACTTATCAGCCAGAATACTGTATCAAAAGTGGTACAAACATTTAAAAAAGATGGAACTGCAACCATCTCACAGAGACATTCAGGTCGTCCACGGAAGTTAACACCTCGTCAGGAGCGTCTTCTGATGGGAAGGGTTGAAGAAAATCGACATGCAAGTTCACTGCAGTTATCTAAAGAAGTAGAAAGCCAAACTGGGGTGACTATTTCCCGTGACACAATACGGCGTACACTGCAGAGGAATGGCATGCATGGGTGCCGTCCACGAAAGAAGCCTCTGCTAAAGCCCAGGCACAAAAAAGCCCGCCTAGAGTTTGCCAGGGCCCATGCTGACAAAGATGAAGACTACTGGGACTCTCTACTCTGGAGTGATGAGACCAAGATACATGTTTTTGGAACTGATGGCTTCAAAACTGTATGGCATCGCAAAGGTGAGGAATACAAAGAAAAATGTATGGTGCCTACAGTGAAACATGGTGGTGGCAGTGTCCTTATGTGGGGCTGCATGAGTGCTGCTGGTGTCGGGGAGCTGCATTTCATTGATGGCATCATGAATTCACAAATGTACTGCTCTATACTGAAAGAGAAGATGCTACCATCACTCCGTGCCCTTGGTCATCGTGCACTTTTCCAACATGACATTGATCCTAAACACACATCTAAGGCCACTGTTGGATTTCTGAAGAAGAACAGGGTGAAAGTGATTCAGTGGCCAAGTATGTCTCCTGATCTGAACCCAATCGAACACCTATGGGGAATTCTGTTCAAAGAGACAAGTTGAGCATCACTCTCCATCCAGCATCCAATCTCTAAAAGAGGTCATTCTTGAAGAATGGAAAAAGATAGATCTGGCAAAATGTCGCCAATTTGTTCATTCCATGCCTAGAAGACTTGGTGCTGTCATTAAAAATCATGGAGGCCATACAAAGTACTAGATTTAGTAGTTTTTGTTGTGGGGTGTACTCATTTTTGCATCACCCTAATTTGAGTAAAACTGAAAAATGTGTCATCTAAGTTATATTATTAACCTTACATTCATGTTATAAGTTAAACAGATGTTATATTAAACTTAGTCTTGTCAACATTTTGGAAATGGTTTTTGTGTTCCTTGAGATATTGTTTAAAATGTTACTT
Organism: Schizopygopsis malacanthus; assembly: GCA_027474115.1. NCBI lineage: Eukaryota > Metazoa > Chordata > Actinopteri > Cypriniformes > Cyprinidae > Schizopygopsis > Schizopygopsis malacanthus. Next base: position 7,098,288 of record CM049876.1, on the reverse strand, counting down.
TTCAAAGGGGGTGTACTCATTTACGCCGAGCACTGTATAATGTGTGTGTAAATGGATAAAAAAATCACATTATTGCAAGTAACATGCATGTGTCGAAAATATTATGTTTACGCTTAATTATTTGTTTTTCTGTAATGATTACTTGTATTTTTTTTCACAAGGGTTAAACCATCAAAACATTAGCTTTGATGCTAATTTATATCCTAAACATTTAGATAATTATTTTCAGCACTTGAAAAAAAAGACAGTTTCACTGCTCTGAGAAACAAACCAATAATATCGATGACTCATTCTGCACTACACAGATTATTTTCCAATCAGATGCTTGCTTCAGTAAGCATGCCCCTCCCACTGCAAGCATATATTGCATGGAAGTGAGTGTAATAATAATTTTACACAATTTTGCTTCTCGAGTAAATGTTCTTTTAGTTAACTTTAGTTAACTAGCTAGTTAGTGTGCTTGTTTGTGTTACAAACTAGTTTGCTAGCTTGTTGTTTTATACTTTCATTCCATTCAAAATTGTGTGTTTACTGATTTAAAAATAAGTCTTGCTTTGAGGATTTGACGAAAAACTTCAAAGGGCATTTCATAAACTTCAGAAATGTTTATTTATTTAGAGTCATATTAAATGTGACTGATTTTGTTCCTGTGAGTCATTTGTCTATCAGGAGATATCAAGAGAAATATTCAGTTTGGCATGGTTGTTATATTAATGTAAAGCGATTTCTTTATTTATTTGGAGCTAGTAATGTCCGTGCCAGAGGCTTATTCCCGTGGCTTACTGGTTTGGATGCGGGCGCTAGCTTTAGAACAGAACAGAAGCATCTACAGTGTGTTTGTCATGCTGTTTTCTTTTCTTTTTTCATCTTTTCATCTTTTGAGTATTGGGCAATATAGAAAATCTTTATAGTCAAAAGTCTAAGATATCAAGTTAGAAAATCCGACTTTGGATGAAATGCAGAATTTGACTGTTTCTTAAATACCCAGATCCACATCAGTCTGACAGATTCAAAGCCTATTAGTTGTACATGACTGAAGTCCTTACCTCTTTTTTAACTTTGAGACAGTAATAACAGCTTAAGAAGTTTCTACACTAAACATTGCTGACCAACTTCAACCAATAAAATGACCCACAGTTTAACCATTCTGAGAGATTAAAGTCAGATTAAAATGAAGGAATTAAAACAAGTCTGAAAAAATACAAGAAAGATTTAACATGTCTTAAATTATTTGTTATACAAGTGTTATTTTGTTATATTATATAGATAAACAAATTAAGTAGAACATGTATTTCAAGTTGCATATTATATTAAATTATATTATGAATTATTTATGTGTGTGTGTGTGCGTGTGTGCGTGCGTGTGTGTGTGTGTGTGTGCAATTTAACCATGTTTCAAATCAAGTTTTATCACTGTCCTTTAAAGTGTTTCTTGCTGACTGTCATATTTCCATCATATTTACACATGCTACTTTCTTTCCATTACTCATATCTGGTGCTAAGGATAAAAATTATAAAATTTCAACAGATTCAACAGATGGAGAAGATGTGTACACACACACACACATGTTGGTTTTTATGGTTTACGGGGACTCTCCATAGGTGTAATGGTTTTTATACTGTACAAGCTGTATGTGCTATTGCCCTACACCTACCCTACACCTAAACTTAGCCCTCACAGGAGACGGTGCATTTATATTTTCCCTAAAAAAAACTCACTCTGTATGATTTATAAGCGTTTTAAATTATGGGGACACAAAAAATGTCCTCATAAATCACCTTCTCCTTGTAATACCTATGTCATACCCATGTCATTATACAAATTTGTGTCCTCATAAACCACATAAACATGCCCAAACACACACACACACACACACACACACACACACGCACGCGCATCTGTGCTGCCTCAGGCCTACAATAACATCTCCTCTGAGTTCAGCTCATATAGAGCGTCTTTATTATCCACCTCCAAAATGGATGCTGAGCACGGACAGAATGACAATGCTAGAGTCCTTCTGTGGATCAGCGCGTGATTCATATGCAGTCTGGAAATGCCACACACCACACCTTCAGCTTGAATTATTGATCAAACCAAAGAGTCATCTTCAAGTTGGTGTTTTTTTATTAATAATATTTTTGTTAAGTTTCTGTGTCCTGGTTTGATTTACGAAGTTTTATTTTTTTTGGCATTAAGATTAAATATATTAAGATATATTATATTTATTTTCAATTTGTTTTATTAAAAAAAGAGTATATGTATTATATATATTTATATAAATTAGATATCGTTTCAAGTCAAAGGGTTGGTTGAAATATTTGAATGCTAATTTTATTAGATTTTTTATAACAATAAAGCAAATGTTCTACTTTCATTACCATAATGGAACAAAATCTCATCATGTTTATGTGAAACACATAAATACAAAAACATTTAATTCATAAAGTATCATGGTTATAATTGTTGTGCTGCCTTTTATCATTTAATCTTTTTTTTACATTAAAATTAGTGCTGTCAAAACGATTAATCGCATCCAAAATAAAAGTTTTTGTTCACAGAATATATGAGTGTATACTGTGTTTTTTTATTATATATATATATATAAATACACACACATGCATGAATATATTTAAGAAATGCTATGTTTATATATTATAATATAATAAATTATATGTAATTACATTGCAAATGTTTTTACAATCTATACTGTATGTGTTTGTATTTATATATACATATAATAAATATACACAGCACATTATGTAAACAAAAACAAACTTTTATTTTGGATGCGATTAATCGCAATTAATCATTTGACAGCACTAATTAAAACACATTTTACACAACTGTCATTACCGTAATGAAACAAAATCTCAGCACTGAATGAGTGAATTAATTAATGCCACCATATCACATTAGTAATTGTTGTACTGCCTTTTATAATCAACCGTTTAAAAAGATTTATTGTACACAATTAATTACAATAATGTAAAAAAATTGCAAAAAATATTTCATCAGTTTTATGTGAAAAAAAATTATAATACAAAAATAAAAATGTCATGGTTTTAATTGTTGCACTGCGTTTTATAATTAATAATTTTATGACAATGAAGCATATTTTACTCAACTATCATTACCATAGTGCAACAAAATATAATCACTTTTTATGTGAAAAATATATAAATAAAATATTTAAAGTATCCTGATTATAACTGTTGTGCTATATTTTATGATTTTGTATTTTTATAGCAGTTAATAATATTTTACACAACTGTCCTTAATGCAGCATAATTTTATAACTTTAATGTGAAACATATATATTTCAAAGTAACATGATTATAATTGTTTTGTACTGCCTTTTATCTTTTTTTCACGAAAATGAATCACATTTTAAGCAACTGTCACTACTGTAATGCAGTAAATCACTTTATGTGAACAAAATAAAATAAATGAATAGTGTAATGGTAGTGATTGTTGTATTACTGCCTTTATTTATATATATATATATAAACATAATAGTAATACAAATCTAAAGGAATATGTCCAAAAGCATGTTGATAATGAAAATTAGGGGTTAAAATGATCTTTAAAAAATAATATATATGAGATTTAGCGGTGCAATATGGCCTTTTCTTCAGTTTGTATAAATATGAGTTGGCTTTGATGATAAATGAATGTGTGAATTCTTCAAACATGTATAATCGATTCCCATTATTGTCAACATGAAGAGAGCTCTCAATCAACTGGAGTTATTCATGTATGACTGAAAGCGGCGATTAGCGAGTGACCGCCCATCTCATGAATACTAACATATGCTGGTTTGTCATCCGTGCACATGGAATCCTTCCTCCAGCAGATGGAGGTTTGTTCCAGAGCATTTGGTGTCCTAAATTACTAATGAATCTGACCTTTGAAAGCGAACAGCGAAGAAAATTAGGCAACAACTGTACGTGGCAAGAAGCTCCACCATCTGGATTCTTCTGCTGAGATGTTTGTGTGGGACGTTCTTGCTTTGAGTTAAACTCCGCTTCATTCTTCTAAAGCCACTTGTGTGATTTAATAACGTTTTTTTTAGACGCCCCAAATCCCTCCGATTGATCTCTTTTAAAGTTGAGAGCTTTGCACCGTTTGACTGAAATGAAATAAATTGCTCTTGAGATTTGAAAGCGTTCTTCTCAATTGCAGTTATTGACTGAGAGGGTGTGAAGAGTGACTGGTTTTCTGGTCAAGAATCAAGCGTGTGTTAAGTTCAGTCATCAAGTTAATGTTGTTTAAGGCACATAGTTAATGGAGTTCATGGAGTTCAAGGTGTAAAACTCAAATCACAAGTGTCTCGGTGTGTACAGTATATCTGAGATGTTTCTCCGAGATGGTAATGATAATAAATGAAAAGCAAATGGAGACATTTTTTCTAAAGTCTCTTGTTTCGTAGACTTTGCCCTGAGACAATGGTAAAAAGACAATTTCTCAAGTCTGCTGATCAACAGATTTAGCAAAATCTACTCAGATTTATACCCCATATTTGCAATCAAAATTCAGAGATCTCAATGTGAACTGAAATATTTATCATCAAATTTGTCCATATTATCTAAACAATTCACATTGATTCTATAGCTTGTACTAAATGCGGATAATAGACCATTCACTGGGAGTTTTATTGGCAGGCGATCTGACGATCATATTTCTAAATTTGCCACTTAATCCAACAAACAAACTGAACAGGAAAGTAGATTAATGTTGGTGTACTTGAACTTGAAAAATAGTGTATTGATGTCTTTCCGAGGTTGAAAAAATATACCATCTGATTTTCATTCATGTTTATTTAGTGTTATGTATAGAGGAAGAGATGATCGGATCATGTGCCACTTGAACTGAGGTGCTACAGCGATCTGTCACGACACATTAAAGAGCCACAACATTTTATTCATTGTTTGAATTTCTTAGAATTTGAAACCTATTTTTTACTGCGTGAGAACATGATGTGTATCATGAGAGAGACGTAACAACATTAACTAATGGTGAGTGCACACCAAAATCAGATATTCGCATCACGCTATCGCTCTAGATGACTCATGGGATGTTTTTTGTGTCACTCACACGAATAAAACATCTCATAATGCTCTCTTCCAATTTCTGATACAACTGGATATGTCAAACTGGACATGTCAGTAAGCTCTTCACTGATTGCTTGCGCGACAATGCATCGTGCATTTGGCTGGAGTTGCCCGATTCGTGTCATTCACATCGCCATGTGTGAATTTGTGTTTATTTGTGTTTTTGCATTGACTTTGTAATCTACTTGTGTGAATAGTTCAATTCGCTTTTGGTGTGCACAAATTGGCTTTTTATTTTTAATTATTATTAGAAATATTAGGAGAAAGGGATGTCTTTTAAGGGGCAAAAGGTCATTATTTTAACAGTAAGTACATTTTGTACATTTGTGATTACGGTAAAGAAACTTTTAGAACATTTTTAGAACTGTAAAATATATTTGTCGATGTAATGAAAACTGTTTGTTTGTTTATTTATTTATTTATTTGTACAAATGTTTAAACATGTTTTTGATCATATAAAGAAAGTTGAATTGGAGTTCAAAACAAGACATTGAATCTCACTGTGTAGATGAAAAAAAAACAAAAAAGAAACACGAAATACATCAACGACAATTATTTTTCACAGAACGATTTCTTTAGGTCCTGATGGTTAATATTCAGCTGTCCTTATTTCCACTACACTCTCGACACTGATCAAGTATGAGCAGTCTTAGAAAAACAACTTCTCTTCTCCAGAGGGACTTCTTGGGCTTTGACGCATCTAGTCAAGGAACCGGGAACTTCCTGAGGTTGATTCAGCCTCGAGCAATGATTATGACATGATCTGCGTCCAGCAGGGCCGCTGGAATTGTCCTCTGCTCACTCACATTCACAGAGATGCATTCACTCGCTGGCTCACTCTCTTCATGGAGGCTTACAGTCGCAGAAGTAGAGATGTAACGCTCTTCCCTTTTGTTTCGCAGGGGATCTTCCCAGCCGGCTACGTTCACTTGAAGAAGGCTGTCGTCACGAACAGGGGGTAAGTGTCTTTATTCTGAATTATATCAAGCTGCTCCCTCCATAGAAAACAAATGGGTTGGATGAGGAAAGGCGATGGGGAGAGAGATGGATGGAAGCGAAACATTTTATTTATTTGTTCATCTCAATCATCTGATTCCCTTTCTCCTCTCTTGCTGGCTCATGAGTTTCATTAAATGCCAAAAAGGCTGAGGTTACATCTTTTGGAAGATCTTTTACTCTCATTTCTCTCAATATCCAATATTTGCTTCAGATATGAAGCTGGGTGTGATGTGAAGACCACGTGATACCTGGGATTCAAAAGCTTCATGTATTGTTTTTTTTGTAGGATAATTGATTTAATGGTTAATCAGAGAGGTTTATATTGTCTTATATAACACTTATAATATACTTTAAATCTAAAAAGTATTAAAAAAAATAGCTGTACTTGCAGAAAGTGTATTATTAATGCACTTAAAAAGAGACACTTTCATTACAGTTTGTAACACAAAACAGTTTGCAAATACAGTTTGCAAAAATTATGTTGTTCTTATAATCTAATGTTGTCAAAGTCTTTAGAAGATCCGTTTTTCTTTTCAAGTTATTGATAAAAGCAAAATTATTGTTTGTACACTGAAATTCCTTTATAACACCTACAAATTATTTTTGTATGTTTCATTCATTTACAAAAAAAACACTACAACAAATGCATCTTTAACTGAAACAGGCAATCTTTTATATTTATTATGGTTTTCTTGTTATATTGTTTATAATGCATATATCGAGGAATAGCCAACAGAGAAAGTTGATGTCTAAATTTAAAAAATGAAGGAGGGAGAAGGTAGTGAACGATCTCCCGGTTCACTAAAGACATGAGGTAGATATGCATTTAAGGGCTCTAGATGAGGTAAAAGTTTGTGAACAAACTATGTTAGCCTAGTCTAGAAAGCCTATAGACTAAACGTTTAAAATAGGATAATAACAATCTCTGGGAGGTCCAGAGATCCAAGGTTTTGTATAGGACTATAACTGGACTTATTAAACAAATAAAATGAATGTAAAATTCACTTTAGATTTGTACGTTTCTCGGTAGAGAAGTCAAGTCAAGTCACCTTTATTTATATAGCGCTTTTAACAATACAAATTGTAACAAAGCACTGCACAATATCAAAATAGGCAAATTGTGTCAATAATGTAAAATGACAGGATTTAACACTCAATTATCAGCTGAATGCATTTCATTATTGAATTTAGTAATGGCATTGTCCAGCTTAGTTCAGTTTAAATAATATCTGTGCAATCAAGTCGATGATTGTGCTGGAAATGAAGTGTCCCCAACTAAGCAAGCCAGAGGCGACAGCGGCAAGGAACGAAAACTCCATCGGTGACAGAATGGAGAAAAAACCTTGGGAGAAACCAGGCTCAGTCGGGGGGCCAGTTCCCCTCCGGCCAGACGAATCAGTAGTTTGTTCCAACTGCAGCAAAGTCAGAGTGTAAGTGGTCCACTGGTTCCAGGGGTCTTTCCCCGATGGATGTCTAGGGGACGAGGTCCTCACTGGAGATCTGTCTCTGGAGCTCATCTATGTGTCCTAGACTCCACTGACGATCAGGGCTGAAGGGGCTGTAGAGGTTGTCTCCAGGTGCTGATCCTCCATTTATGGCAGACTTTGGTTAAGTCAGTATAATCGCTGATGGTTGGCTTCCTCTGAGGTCCTCGGAGGGGTTGTCATTGTCAGAAGAAGAGTGTGCTCCTCCCATCTCAGCGAACCGTGTTTCTGGGGGTTCGTTTGGATTCCGTTAAGATGCAGGCCCGTTTGGCTCCTGCCCGGATAGCCGTTTTTACAGCATGTCTGGCCCGCTTCAAGCTAGGCCATCATGTCTCTGTAGGTACCTGCCGCAGGCTGTTAGGCCTCATGGCAGCGGCCTCCCCTGTGTTGCCCCTAGGGTTGCTTCACATGAGGCCGTTCCTTTGGTGGATGAAGGAGCTGAGGTTACACCCCACTGTACCAGCCACTCGCCTTATCAGGGTGTCGCACAGTTGCTGTCGACCCCTTTTACTATGGCGAGACCCCGCTTTTCTCCAGAGCGGTGTGAGAATAGGTGCGATCCACCATCGCCATATGATCACGACAGACGCATCAATGACAGGCTGGGGCGTGGTCTTCGAAGGCAGACCGGCGAGTGGACGGAAGAGTTCCTTTCTTGGCATATAGCCTGGAACTCAGGGCTGTCTTCCTGGCTTTGAGGTATTTTCTCCCCTTTCTCGGGGGGTATCATATCATAGTCAGAACGGACAATATGGCGGTTGTTTCCCACATAAACCGTCAGGGAGGTTCACGGTCGCGCACCTTGGACTGGCTTGCGCGCCGTCTTCTCCTTTGGTTCCAGGACAAGTTCCTTTCCTCGAGGGCAGTTCACGTTCCGGGAATACTGATCCTTGCGGCCGATTTTCTGTCGAGACAGAAGCTCAGGCCGGGGGAATGGATGTTGAACCGTCAGACGGTATCCCAGATCTGGGATCTGTTTGGCAAAGCGGAGATGCACCTCTTTGCTTCTCAAGAGCCATCACAGTGACCGCTCTGGTTCTCCCTGAGTTTCCCGACGACTCTGGGCATAGATGCGTTCGCCCATCCGTGGCCAAATGTCAGTCTGTACGCGTTTCCGCCAATAAAGCTAATTCCGGCAGTACTATGCAGATTGAAGGTGAGCAGTGCCCGTCTCCTTCTCATAGCCCCATTCTGGCCCTCCCAGACTTGGTTCTCGGAGCTAACTCCCCTCTTGTATCGGTCTCCTTGGGAGATTCCAATCAGGCAGGACTTGCTGTCCCAGCTTCAGGGCAAGATCTGGCATCCTCAACCAGAGCTCTGGAAGTTGTGGGTATGGCCCATACAGGGCCAAGGGCTGTGATGAATGTTTTGCCAGTCGAGGTTCAGGAGACCATAGCCAGTGCCAGAGCCCCCGCTACTAGGACGCTGTACTCTTCCAAGCAGGGCATCTTGGAATCCTGGTGTTTGGCTCGTGCAATTGACCCAGTTTACTGCCCTGTTGGTCCAGTGCTGGAGATGTTGCAAGAAAGGCTGACAGCGGGGGCGGCCGCTACCACCCTTAGGGTTTATGTAGCGGCCATTGCAGCTCAGAGAGAGCTGGATGAGATCCCCCCTAGGGAGACATCAGATGGTCTCCGCCTTTATGCGTGGAGTCAGACGACTTAGGCCGGTTCGCCCCACGGCAGTTCCTTCTTGGGACTTGTCAGTCGTCCTCGAAGGTCTGGTGACTGCCCCTTTCAAGCCCTTAGAGTCAGCTTCAGAGCGGATACTGACTCTTAAGGTTACTCTTTTGCTGGCGCTTACGTCACTAAAAAGAGTTGGAGATTTGCAGGTCTTCTCTGTTAGTGAGACGTGTATGGACTTTGCCGAAAGTCCATACACGGGTCTAGTCAAAGTGACCCTGCGGCCTAGGCCTGGTTACATTCCCAAGGTCTTGTCCACATCGTTTCGATCTCAGGTGGTCATGCTTCACTCTTTCCATCATCCTCCCTTCGCTTCAAGTGAGGATGAGAGACTCCACATGCTCTGCCCGGTTAGGGCATTGAAGCTGTATGTGGATCGCTCCAAGGTTTGGAGAAAATCCTCCCAGTTATTGGTCTGTTTTGGACGCCATTTCGCTGGCTTATGAGGCGCGGAACCTCCCTTCACCTCTTAGTCTTCGGGCGCATTCTACTAGGGGCGTAGACTCCTCTCAAGCTCTTTTTAGAGGGGTACCCCTGGAGGATATTTGTGTGGCAGCAGGATGGTCCTCTCTGCACACCTTTGTCAGGTTTTACAACCTTGACATTGATACGGCTCCAGGTTCTCAGATCTTGTCTGTTTGAACCGACCGTGTGTTGTTGGTTCCTTATTGGACCAGGTAGGCAGCGTTTTTAGCTTGGCGTGTTTGGTATATCGTTCCCAAAGCGTGAATAGCTTTTCACGCAGCGTCGAGTTAGCCTATGATAGAGAACGTCTCGGATTACTCGCGTAACCCTTGTTCTCTGAATAGGGAACGAGATGCTGCGTTCGCTGCCAAGCTCCTCACGCTGCCGACAGGGTTCTTTTCGGCAGAGAAATCTGAGGAGTGGATGGCTCGTTCGCCAGTATAAGCTGACGACGTGATTGCGTCAGTGACGGCGTCACGCCATCAGCCAATGAATTGGCGTGATTCTATAGGGGCTTCAGACATCGGTCACGCAGTGGGCGTTCCCAAAGCGTGAATAGCTTTTCACGCAGCGTCTCATTCCCTATTCAGAGAACAAGGGTTACACGAGTAACCCCAGACCGTTTTCAACATTCATAATAATCAGAAATGTTTATTAGAATGATTTCTGAAGGATCATGTGACACTGGAGAAATAATGCTGAAAATTCAGCTTTGATCACAGCAATCAATTATATTTTACTATGTATTCACATAGAAGACAGCTATTTTAAATTGTAACATTATATATCCAACAGTACTGTTTACTGTATTTCTTTAATCATAAAAATAATTTGTAAACTCTTTTCCACAATTGGAGCTCTATTTCTTAAAATGATCGATGTCAAGCTCCTGCAAAAGGACAAATACTATATATATATATATATTGGTATATGACCAATATAAATATTGGTATATGACCAATATAAAGGCACCATGAAAACATTCTGCACCATTGAAGTCTTCTAGATACCAGAGCATTGTATCGTATGGACTGATTATATAGGTATTTAACTTTAGTGATATTAAACTGTCCCTCTTAAAAAATATTTCAAATGATTTACTATTTGCCATATACACTAGAAAAGACTAATTATATTGTAAAGAAGTATACCACTCATTTATGGTGTGATGTGGTGTTTTGCGGACTGGGCCACTTTTTGGCCCCAGTCCGCCCCTGACTTCAGTGACACAGTGAATAATAATGTTTAAGGCATGCAGTATAAAGATGGAGAGAACAGGAAACAGTGAGCAAGACAGAGAGCACAGAAACACTGGGCCGTCACTCCTAGTGGGATCTCTCTGCTGAAAACCTGTGGGAAAACTGCACATCAGGGACTGTCGGTCGACAGTTACTTCTGTTTATTTAAGTTTTTGATGTTTTTCTACTTTTTCACAGCACCGTGTGTTAAACTTCACAGTCTTCCCTCATCACACATGCACAAAGATGTCTTTATTGTGTGAAGGCAGCATGCTAGAGCAGATCCCAGCGGACGTGTTCAACATCTAAAGTTATACATGCATGAAATATTTATATCATTACTTAGACAGTTATCTTAAAGTTAATCTATTCTATATTAAAAAACACACATATATATATATATATATATATATACACCTGTATATATATTCAAAAATGTAGATAGATAGATAGATAGATAGATAGATAGATAGATAGATAGATAGATAGATAGATAGATAGATAGATAGATAGATAGATAGATAGATAGATAGATAGATAGCCTGACCCAAAAAAAAACTACTACAAAAAACAACACCAGAACACACTTAGCAACTGCCTAGCAACACCATAGCAACCATCCAGATTACCACAGAAACTGCCTAGCAACAACCAATAATATCCTAGCAACCACCTAGCAACACCATAGCAACCACCCAGAACACCTTAGCAACCGAGGCCCAAGTTTTGCCACTGCAAGCACTACTCACATTTTCTTCAGGATATTCTAGTTATTATTGATTTACTTTCAAAAAGCAGCTATATTGAATTAATTGACTGTTTAATCAGCTCATAAAAATGAATTACACTGCCATTTAGAAGTTGTTATTTGTGCACCGTGGCTGTATTTATTTGTAAAAAAATCAATAAAAGCTGTAATATTATGAATACAGTTTTCTACTGTAATATATTTAAAAATTTAATTTATTTCTGTGATCAAAGCTGAATTTTCAGCATCATTCCTCCAGTCTTCAGTGTCACGTAATCCTTCAGAAATCATTCTGATATGCCACTTTAGCGCTCAAGAAATATTATTATTATTATTGTTTTTAATATATATATTTTTTAAATGTTGAAAACAGATGTACTCCTTCATATTTTTGTGGAAACACTGATACACAACTTTTTCTTTCACAATTCACAAACCTATTTTTTATTTGAAATATAAACCTTTTGTAACATTATTAGTGTGTTTGCTGTCACTTTTGATCCAGCCATCCAAACAATTCAAAAGGTAATTTCTAAATTACTTAAAACTATAGATCATATTTGTTATGTGATCTGCAATATATATTGTTTTACTCATAAATTTCTCTAACACCTGGAAAAGTTTAATAATCGCTACTTTAAGACTTGTTTCTGTAAATATATTTGATGATGATTTTTTGCCGATTGGAGCTCTGCACTCCATGATCAGCCCATGTCCCAGGATCAAATTATAGCATCTCATCAGAATACAGAAAACAAGGAGAAAATGACTCTGAAAGCACACATGCGATGATAAAGCAGAACAAAGAGCTCAATCTGTTTCCACCGTAGGTTAGAGGATAGACGAAGGACAGTGAGTGCTGATGGATGTTCAACAATATGGAGAGATGAATGGGCAGGAAGAGCTAATGCGACAGCAGCAAGATGAAGCAGGGCAATTTAATGCTATTGGTTTATGATGATAACTCTGTGTACAGTGCACTGTTATTTTAAAGACCCTATGACATGTTTTGACAAAGGTCTTTTCTTCAGTTTTATCATGTTTACTTCCAAAATAGGATGTTGAAATTTGATGTTGAAGCAACAGTTTATGTGTTTATCTGAGATTTAATACATTAAATCTAAAAATTTAGCTCCAACAGCAGCGGCATTCTTACCCCAAATACCATACTTTTACATATTATTTCGGTTTTTAAAAACAGTTTCTTTAATTATCTTAAAGCTGAAAATTGTTAAAAAATGTAATAACTTAAGTTTAATAACTTAAACAACATAAAATATGAGATCAAGTAAGCACAGGATCAACTCTGCACTGCAGCGCGCGATCGCGTCAAAGATTAGACAAATATAGGATAGATAGATAGATAGATAGATAGATAGATAGATAGATAGATAGATAGATAGATAGATAGATAGATAGATAGATAGATAGATAGATAGATAGAAAGATAGATAGATATCAAATATTTAATCACAATTAATCGCAACTTAATCACACATTTGTATTTGTTCTAAATGTACCTTAAATTAATACTTTTCAAGTTTGTAATACTCTAATCAACATGGGCATGGACAAATATGGATGCTTTATGCAAATGTATGTTTATTATTATTGAAACCATACTCAACATAGAGCATGAAGAGTAGACATGTTTCAAAGGTCATAGATGTTTTTCAAAGAACTTGTTCATGTCTATAAGACACACATAAAAAGAAATACCAGGTTCCCATTACTTCTCTTTCTTTGCACTGAGCAATACTTACACAAACCTGTTTACATTTTTGCAAGACAGGGCAGCTCACTCCTTCTGAACATGCAACATGTACATGTATTATTTATTGTTTCATTTGTTTCCCTCTCTTTGCCAACATACTGTATTTTGATGCAGCTTTGTTCTCAATAAAACAGTTTTCATTGATATATTTGACTGTTTCTGTCATCAGACAACGGAATGAATATGAAATAGTGACTGAAACGCGACCCATTGAGACTACATATCCAGTTCTACCTTCCATGATATTAATCTGCACAAATATCCTGATATTCGAGCTGTCGTCTGATGAAATCAAATACACATAAGATAAAGATAATAGCTCTGCTGTGATTTCGGGTATATTTGCAAGTAAAATTAGAGAAGAAACATAATATGTGTTTAACTGAAAGCACTGCTCCCCTCCGCCACTCGATGAAGAGAGCAGACACAGAGAGAGAGAGGGAGGTGTATGCGCGCACTGGGAAAGCAAGACAAACCCTAAAGATTGGTCGCTAGACGCTTTTTTGAAAGGGGAAATAAAAGTTGCTAAAGGGGTCTGCAAAGTTGCTAAGTTGCCAACACGTGCATCTCCATTTGTCCGACTACGGGCTAGTCCACGGGTCAAACAGAAAATGCGCGCTGTGTTACTCACACGTTAATAAAATTAGTGCCATTCAAATTAATTTGCGTTAATGCGTTATCATTATAACACTAACCTGTGGTCAATATTTGTTGTTCAGGCAATATGAGACGGTGGTCCCGCTGGAGGACCCTATCGTCACAGAGGTCACCTCTACGCTGCAGGAGTGGTCTGTCCTGTGGAAGCAGCTGTATGTGGTGAGTTCCTCCTCCTCTACTATACTTCGCTGTGGGCAGGAGATGCCGTTTGCCTGTGCTATAAACAGGGCCGTCCTTAGCTGACGCAGGGCCTGGTGCAAGGTAGGGAGAGGGGCCCCCTCAGTCCAATTCGGTCCTCGCTACAACAGTAAATATCACTCGAGAGGCTGGATTTTAATGTTTCTAGTGAAGGAGCTGTCTGCTCTCAATCTACTAGACATTTTGAGTGCTTTTTGTACAATATCTCATTATTATGTAGTTTTGAAGAAAATACATACCTGGCACATGGGAGCATAGAGGAACCATTTAAAAAAGTAGCCCAGACTGAATGCAAGAATGTGTTTTTTTGTTGTTGTTTTTCTCTCTCTCTCTCTCTCTCTCTCTCTCTCTCTCTCTCTCTCTCTCTCTCCTCTCTCTCTCTCTCTCTCTCTCTCTCTCTCTGAACAGGCTGTTAGTAATATTACAATAATTTACATACAAATGGTTTATTAAAAAAGCAGAACAAATGTATCAAATGTTTCATGAATTGTATAATCTGCATAAGAATGGTTATACATATACTAATAGAAAACTAGCAGAACTAATTTATGCATCACATGGTTGTGAGCAATTCATGAAACTCAAGTGCATGTTTAATAGTGCATGCATCATGCAAATTTATGAAGCACATGTTTAATAGTTTATGCTAGAAAGTTTATGATCAATTCATAAAACTCAATTATTGCAAATTTATGAAGAGAACATTCGCTAGTTCACTCAAGAAACTTTACGAACAATTTATCAAACACAATTATTGCGAATTTACGAAGGGCATGTTTGATAGTTTACGCAGGAAAGTTTATGAACAATTCATAAAACTTAATCATTGCAAATTTATGAAGTGCGTGTTTGATAGTTTACGACCAAAAGTTTACGAACAATTCATAAAACTGAATTATTGTGAATTTATGCAGCAAATTCTTTATATTTTTCTTCAGAAAGTCCACAAACAATTTATGAAACGGGCAGAAATGATTTATGTATTGCATGACTGTGAATGATTGCATGGTTGAGAAATGATCAGGACAAATTTACCAAGCACGCAATTTGAGAACTGTCATGGTTTTGAATTTACAAATCATATATTCAACAGCATAAGAATAGTTTTACAAATTATTTGGAAAGGAAGTTGCTGTGCTTGTATTTCACAAAAGAGGTGTGTTCTGTCCTATCCTGGCTCAACCAATGGCGTGAGTTGTAGGCGGGGCTACCGGTTTATACAGTCAGTTGCATGGAAATTGAGACATGCAATAATGTTTTATTGTCTATTTATCTTTTCCCTCCCTCTGAAATACAACATGAAGCTTTTCTGAATTACGATATCTTAGATTAATTAATTAATATCAAAGAACACTTTTGAGCAAAGGTCCCATGACTCTGATGTGAAGAATGATCAGGCAGAAGAGGCTTTGTGAAAGTCTTGAATGTGCTGCTCTCCTCACACAGAGACACTATGAGATCTGACAGAGCCCTTTATGTAAGCCTGTACTGAGGATTACCAAGCATTAGTGTAGAACATGACAATAGAGCTCTCTCTCTCTCTCTCTCTCTCTCGTTTTTCTCTGTGACTCTGGAGGTTTTAGGGATGTCAGACATGACGTAAACACAAAGATTTTAACAGCATTGGTTCATATCATTTTGTCATTGCTTACTGCCATTATGACCATCTACTTGTCACATATCCTGGAGCAAGGAACGAAGAGGCGAGGAGTTCATGAAACACAATATCCTTTAATAAGTTGACCACAGGGAAACATGGAGCACGGGGGTAAGACAAACGATACCGGACATAAGATACAGGGAAACACTAGGCTTAAGAACACTGGAAATTAATCAAGGAGAACAGAAACAGGTGGAGTAATTAATATAAACACAGCTGGGAGAAATTAAACTAATGGGACTAAACGGGGACAGGAACAGGAACTAACCAAAATATGGGCACAGGAGGGAGGGAAACACAAGACTCGGGGACAAAATACTGACAATAACTACCCCCTCCCAGAAGGCGCATCCTGGGGGTAGGTGCTCTGGAGGCCTAAAGGGAGAAGGATACATGGCAGACGGCCTCCGGGGCAGTGCCTGTTCCGGGTACCCACAGTGGAGCAGGGTGCTTGGGTCGCCATGGCGGTACAGGAAGCTTGGGCAGCTATGGCGGAGCAGGGAGCCATGGCAGTTCCAGGGACTCAGGGCGCCATGGTGGATCAAGGGACTCAGGAGGACATGGTGGATCGGTGAACTCAAGGTGCCATGGCGGGACTGTCTCCGAGGCCACGGCCCCAGCCCCCATTCCGGCCTCTACGGCTGGAGCCCTACTACCCCCCCAAAAAAATTATTTGGGAAAGTAGGGGCTCGATCAGGCAGTCACACTAAATGAGTGGGCACTGGAGGAGCAGGCACTAGAGGGTGCTCTGGAGGAGTGGGCACTTGAGGGCGCTGTAAAGGAGCGGGCTCTGGAGGGCGCTTTCGAGGAACAGGCACTGGAGGGCACTCTGGCAGCGCAGGCACAGAAAAGCACTTTCGAGGGACTGGACCTGGAGCGTTCTCTGTGCTGGAGTGAACTGCGGCCAGTGGGCTTGAGAGAGCCGCGGACGACTGCAGGCTTGGGAGAGCTACGGACGGCGGCGTTGATTTGCCCGCTAACGGCGGTGGGCTTGACTTCGGAGCCGCGGACAGTTGCGGGTTTGGGAGAGCTGCGGATGACGGCGGGCTAGTTCTGGCTCAGGGCAGGACACTCTCCAGACATAGGATCCCTTCCCTCCAGCTTAGTCCTGTGGTGTCTGGGAGGATGATAGAAGTTGGCCCCATGCCAGAACAGCGAGAAGATGGGGGCATCATCAAATGCCATCACTGTGGCGAGCCCCGCAGAACTCTCAAGCATACTCCACAAACGGGAGATCTCGGCGGGCAAGGGCGATGAATCGAGCAGCGGTTTCCATGCTGCGGGAGAGAGACAAAATAGAGAAAACTAAACCTTTCAAAAAACGGGGAAAACAAAAGGTGGGAAAAGGGCACAAAGGTAACTGCTTTTGGGTCCGGTTTTCTGTCACGTTCGCTGGAGCAAGGAACGAGGAGGCGAGTTTTTCAAACACAATCCCTTAATAAGTCGACCACAGGGAAACATAAAGCATGGGGGAAAAACAAACAATACCGAACATTAGACATGGGGAAACACTAGGCTTAAGAACATTGGTAATTAATCAAGGAGAACAGAAGCAGGTGGAGTAATTAATCTAAACACAGCTGGTAGGCAGGAAACTAATGGGACAAAACGGGCACAGGAACAGGAACTAACAAAAGATGGGCTCAGGAGGAAGGGATATCAAGATGCCACTCACAGGTGTGGCATAACAAGATGCTGATTAGACAGCATGATTATTGCACAGGTGTCCCTTAAGCTGGCCACAATAAAAGGCCACTCTAAAATGTGCAGTTTTATCACACAGCACAATGCCCCAGATGTCGCAAGTTTTGAGGGAGCGTGAAACTGGCATGCTGACTGCAGGAGTTTCCACCAGAGCTGTTGCCCGTGAATTGAATGTTAATTTCTCTACCATAAGCCGTCTCCAAAGGCGTTTCAGAGAATTTGGCAGTACATCCAACCGGCCTCACAACCGCAGACCACGTGTAACCACACCAGCCCAGGACCACCACATCCAGCATCTTCACTTCCAAGACCTCTGAGATCAGCCACCCAGACAGCTGCTGCAACAATCGGTTTGCATAACCAAAGAATTTCTGCACAAAGCTCATCTGCATGCTCGTCGTACGCACACATTCGATGGCGTCTGGCACTTTGGAGAGATGTTCTCTTCACGGATGAAGCCCGGTTTTTACTGTACAGGGCAAAGATGGCAGACAGCGTATATGGCGTCATGTGGGTGAGCGGTTTGCTGATGTCAACGTTGTGGATCGAGTGGCCCATGGTGGCGTTGGGGTTATGGTATGGGCAGGCGTATGTTATGGACAATGAACACAGGTGCATTTTATTGATGGCATTTTAAATGTTTAGAAATACCGTGACGAGATCCTGAAGCCAATTGTTGTGCCATTCATCCACGACCATCACCTCATGTTGCAGCATGATAATGCACGGCCCCATGTTGCAAGGATCTGTACATAATTTCTAGAAGCTGAAAACATCCCAGTTCTTGCATGGCCATACACGGCATACTCACCGGACACGTCACGCATAGAGCATGTTTGAGATGCTCTGGATCTGCGTATACAACAGCGTGTTCCAGTTCCTGCCAATATCCAGCAACTTCGCACAGCCATTGAAGAGGAGTGAAACAACATTCCACAGGCCACAAACAACAACCTGATCAACTCTATGCGAAGGAGATGTGTTGCACTGCGTGAGGCAAATGGTGGTCACACCAGATACTGAATGGTTGCCCCCCCATTCAGTAAAACTGCACATTTTAGAGTGGCCCTTATTGTGGCCAGCCTAAGGCACATCTGTGCAATAATCATGCTGTCTAATCAGCATCTTGATATGCCACACCTGTGAGGTGGATGGATTATCTCGGCAAAGGAAAAGTGCTCACTAACACAGATTTAGACAGATTTGTGAACAATATTTGATATAAATAGGCCTTTTGTGTACAGAGAAAAAGTCTTAGATCTTTGAGTTCAGCTCATGAAAAATAGGGTCAAAAACAAAACTGTTGCGTTTATAATTTTGGTCAGTGTATATTAGGCTTTCTAGGCACTCAAAGCACTTTACATAGTGTGTGCAGCATTCACCTGGATGATGCGACGGCAGCCATAGTGCGCCAGAACTCCCACCACACACCAGCTTATTGTTGGAGAGGAGACAGAGTGATGAAGTCAATCAGCAGATATGGGGATGATTAGGAGGCCATGATGGTCAGAGGCCAATGGGCGAATTTGGCCAGGATGCTGGGGTAACACCCCTACTCTTTTTTCGAAGGACATCATGGGATTTTTAATGACCACAGAGAGTCAGGACCTCGGTTTAACGTATCATCCGAAGGACGGTGCTTTTTACAGTATAGTGTCCCCATCACTATACTGGGGCACTAGGACCCACACAGCCCACAGGGTGAGCACCCCCTGCTGGTCTCATTAGTACCTCTTCCAACAGCAACCTAGTTTCTCCACAAGGTCTCCCATCCAGGTACTGATTTAGGCTCAACCCTGCTTAGCTTCAGTGGGCAGCCAGTCTTGGGCTGCAGGGTGATATGGCTGCTGGCCAATGACATATTACCATAAGGCATAATAATAATACAAATCAAAGCTTTATGGACAGGTACAGTGAGATTATTAATAATTTATTAATATTTTATTAATAATTTATAATAATATATTATTATATAATAATAATAATTTTCACAGGTGAAAAATAGTATATTTTGTATAAAAGGAATGAAAACATGAATATATTATGTATTTGTTTAACAGCTGTATTAAATCAACTGTAATATACCTTAAACTGCATATGATGCTTTACTTATACTATTTGGAATATATGGATTTATAATACAGATTAATGTTTGCTGTCTGTTGTCCTATTATGTTTACATCTCACACAAATGAGTGAGGTTTATGCTTAAAACAAGAGCAAAACAAGTGGGGTAAGAAAAATATTTGTAATTTAAAAATACATTGTAGTCTTTGGAAATAAGTTTTAATATATATATATATATAAAAAGAAAAATTTTTTTTTAAGGATTGTTAGATACTGATTAAAACCGTGTTTGCAGTGTTCCAGCACTCATCATATCAGAGAAACCAGCTTGTTTTTGCATTTCCCTCTAAGGACTATTTTTAAACTGTAACGTGTTTCCTCAAACACCTTTTTGTTCTCAATCATCACCAATTCAAAGATATGCAAGCTTGTAATAAGGCTCCCAGGATTCTGACAGCACTCATAATTCGGCTCAGAAAATCAACGCTAATTTGGTGGCCGGCTGTAACAAGGATGACTAATTCCGACTGATTTGGGTTGCGTAACGAGGCAAACACAGAACATCGCGAGGCTGATAGTGAAGATTCATGCTCCGCTGCTCCAGTTAGGAAAACGTGGACAAGACAACAAGCAGCGAGTCACGTGGAAATGCTTGTTGAAATGATTGTAACAACAACTGTCTCAATTAAGATCTCAATGTATCTGGGACTCGCACCAAAGCCTCCACTATTATCAGAAGCCAACGCATGCGATAAATGTATTTGACTAATTAGTGATCAGTGTTTTCTGAATTTGCTGTTTGGCTGTGGCGGGTCTGGCAGATGCACTTTGTCATCTTCACATCGCTGTTGATGTGCTATTAGCAGTATGTTAATAATGTCTTGTGCACTTGGTAGTTTTGGCTGGGTTTGGGTGTTTATAACTGACAGTCTGTCTGATGTTTATTTAATTATGCGTGTTAATTTTATAATATTTGTGTTAATTAATTATACAATGCTATTATATTTGTAATACATATATATATATATATATATGTTTTTTTTTACATGTCCTAAAAAAACTTACGTTAGTACAAGGTACAAACTATGGATCATACTTTATTATTATATTAAAAAATAAGGTAAAATTCAATACCGAAATACACACATACAAATATCTAGTATACATACACAAATGCATACATACATAAATAAATCTGGTCCTCGAATCTGATTGGCTGAGAGGAGTGAGATGTTCCATTTATATCAGAAGTCCAACCCAGTGGCGGCTGGTCAATAGGGGACGCTGGGGCGCCACCCCCCATCAAGTTAGCCAAGGAAGAAGCTGACTTCAACATGTTTAAAATAAGTCAAATATATATTGTAAATTAATTACGAAATTACATTTAGTCATGCTATTCGACTGGTTATCATGTTAGCACCTATTAAAAATAAAATACTAATAAAAACTTAATAAAGACTAATGGGTGTCTATTAGGTCAGTAAACTTTAGAAACGCATGTGACATGAGGCTGAGCTCTAATTGGCTTGTTTCAGATTGTCCTGATCTGCACCCAAGACCCTCCCATATTAGATCTTAGCGAATCAATATTGTTTTTATATATTTTGGCCTCATGTGATTGGACCATTCTCGACTGTCAAATAGGCACAATCTCTTTTCAGAGATTAAAGTAAATTATATTTTTACTTTACCAAAAAATCCTTTCACAAAGCATTCAAATGTAGAAAAACATAAAATACAAATGCAGATCATGGAGAATGGACGGAGTTGGCAAGCAGGATGCGATGTAAGTCATGTCTTTTATTGTTTTTCCTGATCGTTATTTCAAAGTCCCGTCACTGAAGCGTTGGCAATGACACGGAAGGTAATTAGAACAATGCAGTTTAACTTGAGCCGATCATCGAGATCCAAGCACAATTGGCATGTGTCTCTTTTCAAGAAAATTATGAGTTTTTATGTAATAATTATTATGCAAATATGTAAATAATATAGTGTCCCATATTCAGTCTGACATATATGTCTGGCAACTTGAATAATATATCGTCAATAAAAAAAAAAATTAAGATTACAAATATAATGGTCTATAAGTCTTTAGATTACAGTTTTTGCATACTTATTACATTGGACTTTATGAAATTACCTTTTGAAAAAATAATTAATTTATATGCCATTTAAAAAAAAAAAGTCAATTTTATTGAACCATTTTCAGTCTTTATCTTGAAGGATTTGCTAACCTGTGGCTCAATCGTGTGGACAGTTATCTCTGAATTATGTTAATATAAATGGATACTATTTTTTTAATAATTACAAATGTTTAATGATTTATTACATATAATATACACACATCAAACTCAAATTCACTGATTTAGTATATTATTTTACACTTTAACAGTTGAATTTCCATCTTACATTTCTTAAGCAGTAATGATTCATTATTATATCACTTGTTAAATGGTGATTTAACAATTGCATTCAGTCATATGCTGTTCCATTAACTTCAACTTCAACTTTTATTTATTTGTATAGCACATTTTAACGCAACTGTATTGCCCAAAATGCTTCACAATTTAAAAGAAAACATATACAAAGATTAAGACAATAAAGTCTATCACAATTAGTAAGAATAAACCACTTAAAATGAACCAACACACAGACGAAAAATACCCTTTATCAGGTCATTACACATCGGGGTAGTTCCTCTACAAAAGGTCTCTATGAAAGTCTTTCCTCTCCGAAAGCTAATGCAAAAAGATGAGTTTTCAACTGAGATTTAAAAACTTCTAAGGATGGAGCCTGCCGAATATGAAGTGGAAGACTATTCCACAATTTGGGAGCCATGGCCATAAATGCTCTATCACCTTTAGATTTTTTTTGGGAACGAGGAACTGCCAGTAACAGTTTATCTGCTGATCTCAGTGTCCTAGCCGATGTATGGTACTCTAAAAGATTGGTGATATAACTTGGGGACATGTGATGAAGTGCTTTAAAAACCATCAATAAAATCTTAAAATCGATTTAAAATGTGAGGAGGAATAGGATCTAAAGGAGTATGTGACAAAAGGTATTAAAAGGTCCATATGTTTAACAATGCCCCCCAGAACTGGAAGAGTGACAAGGTCAAAACAATCAAATATACAAGAACTTGACATAGAGGCTGCTTGAACACTATGAGAAGACACAATAACTTCTCTGATTGACTCAATCTTTCTTATAAAAAAGTTCAGAAAATCCTTACAGGTATGTGAAATAGAGTCAATAGGGGACACTATAACTGGGTTTAGCACAGTGTTTATTGTGCTAAACAAAACTTTAGGGCAGTGAGCAGTTCTACTGATTAAATCAGATAAATATTTTGTTCTAGCAGCTTTAACTGCATACTGATATTTATTAAGAGATTCCTGTAACATTTCAAAGGAAATTTGTAATTTGTCTCTCTTCCATCTACGTTCTGCTTTTCTACATGCTTGTCTGAGAGCACGTGTTTCATTATTAAACCATGGCTAAGACAGAGACTTATGCTTTTTTAGTCTGATTGGAGCAACATCATTAATAATATCCAGACATACAGAATAAAAACAACAGTCAACTCCTCTGTGTCCAATGAGGGCCCAGAAGCCTCTATAATAGAGGAAACTGGGCTTTTAACATATGCCTCAGCAAAACAGTTTGCTGTCGACTCGTTTATAGGACGAAAATAACAATCAGAAGATTGGCTTTTAGATACGGAAGCAGGCAGATCAAAATTAAAAAAGACAGGTCTATGGTCAGATATATAACTATCCTCTGTGACCACTTCACTAATTGACAAGCCCATGGATAAAACCAGATCAAGAGTATGCCCATGCCTGTGTGTAGCATCACAAACAAACTGTGTTATATTAAAAGAGTCAATAAGATCAGAGAACTGCTTTCCTAAAAGGTTTGACGAGCAACACACATGAATATTGTCATGAATCTGGTTGCCACTCACTACATCTCTTGCACCACACTACAGCTGTACATCACCTATGGACTGCATCTCCCATCATGAGTAGTAAGTATACTACACCACCTGTCAAAATGATTGATGACAGGTGGGCGGGACTTCCGGTATAGGGGCGGGACTTCCGGTGTAGGCGGGACTTCCGGTGCAGGCGGGACTTCCTGTATAGGCGGGACTTCCTGTATAGGCGGGACTTCCTGTATAAGGCGGGACTTCCTGTATAGGCGGGACTTCCTGTATAAGGCGGGACTTCCGGTATAATCAATCATGTTATAATGACAGTAGGTTTTGATGTTTTGACAGGTGGTTTTGACAGCAGGTTTTGATGATTTTGACAGGTGGTTTTGATGGTTTTGATGTTTTGACAGCAGGTTTTGATGATTTTGACAGGTGGTTTTGATGGTTTTGATGTTTTGACAGCAGGTTTTGATGGTTTTGATGTTTTGACAGCAGGTTTTGATGGTTTTGATGTTTTGACAGGTGGTTTTGATGGCTTTGATGTTTTGACAGCAGGTTTTGATGATTTTGACAGGTGGTTTTGATGGTTTTGATAGCAGGTTTTGATGGTTTTGATGTTTTGACAGCAGGTTTTGATGTTTTTGATGATTTTGACAGTTGGTTTTGATGGTTTTGATGTTTTGACAGCAGGTTTTGATGATTTTGACAGGTGGTTTTTGTTTTTGAAGGCTGTATAATAAATGACAGAAGGTTTTATCTTTTGAAGACGCTGTTATCAGGAAATTCCCCCTCCCATCCGCCGCATCCCATACCAGCATATCTGGGGCTGTGCTGTGAAAAACTGTGAAGATTGTTTATAAAATAGCTTACTAAAAAAAAATCCACTGAACATTATTTCAGTTTAAAAAGTTTAACAACACATGTTACTTTATTTACTAGTTGTTTTGTCTATCTTACAAACGTCATAACGTTTAAAATGTACGATCTGATATAAACTATAAATGTTTTGACATGCTTAAGACTTCTAGGGTTATATAATGTGTTATGTAGCATGTGTGGAGACATTGAAATGCGAAACAGTGTTAAATGGGGAAAAGTTATTTTTTATTAAAGTTATTTTTTCATACACAACAATGTCACGGAAAAACTTCAAAAACAAGAAAGTCCGAGTATATCATTTATAAATGGAGTACAAAAATAGACGACGTAAACCAAATAAGGGTCAAACCGCGTAATAGAAAACAAGAAAGACAAAGAAAACTAGGATTCGAATGTGGATAAGCTAACAAAAGGTTAATTTGGTTTATATTAAACAAGTTTTAATATAAAGAAAATGCGACGTATATACACGTAAAAATAAGCAATGTTTTTATTTTCCAGAAAGCGCTGTTTAAAATGATGTAAAATACGGTGTAAGAAAACAAATAAAAATGAAGACAGGTTATTTAAACAACTAAGACAATATTAACATTAAATAATATAGAGTAACCTTACTTACTGTGGTATAAAATAAAAATATCAAGCCGTTAAAAATATACGTTTGTCAGAAGTTTGTAATATTACAATTTAAAAAGACAGAAGTTGTCACAAGAAAAGCTGGGAAACAAGGAAAAATAACAAACGTGCATCCAGCCGTTGTCCAAAAAGAAGGTAATCTCAGAGACAAAAGATAAGTCTATCATAACTTAGCTGAAGGTAAAAGTTAAACAAAAGAAAAAGTCCCGTGCGTGTCCGTTTCAAACGCAGAATGGCGAGACATCCGGTTCCAGGCAGACCGCGCTTACGTACCATCCTCTAGATCCGGACAAGGAGGGACCAAAACTGAGAGATTTAAAAGGATTTAATCCATGACTGTTTTTAAAACATTAAAGTTAATTTTAATAAGTCTTTTACATGTCTTAATTAAACCAGTCAACATCATTCACCTAAATCTTTTCACTTTAAAAATAGTTTAGTTTTACTTTTAAACAAACAAGTCCTAGCCTCTGGGGGGAAAGTTTGTTTAACAACACATTTTCCTTTATTTACTCTTTGCTTTTTTGTCAATCTTACGATACGTTATAACAGCTAAAACGCAGGTATACACATACAAATATTTAACAGGAATGAAACCAAATCAATAACTCTCTGATTTTCTTGTCATAAGACTTGTTATCATTTGAAATACGCCTGCAGCATGTAAACATTTTTTTTTTTACATCACACGAGATGCAGATATTTCATCTCAAGCAATGCAACGAAGTTGAAGACGGTCGTGTCAATATCACATTTCACGCAGCACGAGATGCCAGTGAAAAGTATGATTAAACAATGATATAACTATTGTTTAACAAATATCATTCTAACAAAATGTAAAACCTAAAACCATGAATCTCTAACCTAACTAATTTTTACAACAGATTAGACTTTCTTTCTCACTTAATAAACTGCGTTATTAACCGTAAGGGGAGTTAAATGCAGCATGCTTTATTGCATTCAAATAAAAACAACAACCGATCTATATAGGTTTATTCGACTGAGCTTTGATAAAATAACTGATGTAAGAAACATGCAAATATTCGACAAGGTTTATCAAACTGGTGTGTCAGGTGATTTGCGTTGTTGTACATATCTCGCTGATACAGATATGTTGAGATGTTTAACATCTGTAAAAAATAGTCTATTTTAGCTTCCACATAGGAACCATGTCCACACTCAACGGTTTTGAGTCCTGAGACAAATGAAAATAAAATGTGTGAAAGACTGATGACAGGAAGAGCGACAGAATAAAAGCTTCAGATTTATTAAAACAATCGAGCGTGTGCATTTTTCTCTTGAATAGGTATGTATGCAGTAACCAGTGTGTACACGAATATTTATAATACATAACCGCATAATTCAGTGATTCTATCAAATGAATCATTCATTTTAAAGTCAGATTTGATTTCTCGTCAAAACACAATAAAACTTTTTAAAAACGTTAAAACTTTCTTACGACTTTTTAATTATGTCGAACAAAATGAATATAGGGTTATGTTTTTAGTTTGAGATGTTTGTAAGTTAATCACACCTTTAACCTAAAACATTTTTCAACCAAACTCTCTCTTGCGAGCACACGGCGCACAACTGCCAACAACATCCATAACTTGGTTTTATCATTCGGCTGTAGCTGAAACTCTATAACGTGTTCAATTTATGCATCAACGGATCTATAGATGCTGGAAGAGCTCATTGAGCTGTTTAACTGTAGAAAATGTATACAATGACGTCTAAAACTAGATCGACAGACAGAGTGTACGCGCCTAAAACAAGCCTGGAACCATTTCGAACCATTCTAACACTAAGTGCGACCGCGGCTGAAAATGTGTTATAGTACAGCAGTAAAACACTGGACGCGCGAACGACCAAATAACTACAAGTCCTACTTAAATCTACAATGAAACTAGAAAATATACGTGTGACCTAACAGTGTTTAAAATACTGGACACGTGCAGTTAGATGAAGACACGCAGAGTTGGTTAACACAACGAAATATGTCGTGAAGCAAACGTATAACGCTACAAGCGTTCTCCAGGTCTGACTGACTGACTTTTTTTCTTAAGATTTGATTTCAAGAACACACACACACACACACACACACACACACACACACACACACACACACGCACACACAAAACCAAATCGTTACGCTATTTCACGAAATGACGCAACAACAGGACGGTCAATTTCGACATACACGTCAAGCCTGTTTACCATGCATAAGCATGTTCTTCTTATACATTTTTAACAATTATTTTAACAAATATTTTCGTTTTCACAAAGATACAAACGCTGTCGTACAAATGTTGCAGACCTTTCAGGTCAGCGAACTACAATACCCAGCATATACATCGGACTACAAACATGGATGCCACGGATCCACATACAAAACGGTCTATACGCGACAGATCTCTAAATCGTCAGACTTTTGGTTATACGTACGTTCGGATACCCTATATAGAAAGACTCGTATTACCATTGCTTTTTTACAAAGTATACGCTTCTTTCGCCTGGCGATGTTACAAACCCCATTTTTGCGAGATCTACACGTCTGTAGAAAGAATTAACAGGTCTTATAAAATCATTGATTTGACTTAACTTTAAAACACCATCCGCACGAACGATAAATCAGACGCTCTTAAAATCGATAGTGCACAAAAACGTGTGCAAAAGGACGGATGATCGCAGGAAATCACAGGAAAACAAACTTATTGTGGGATACTGTGTGCACAAAATCCCACAAAAGACTGATTGTAATATACGACTGATATATGTATGTTTACAGGCCCGTGCACCGCAAATCACCCTACACCGTTTCCCAGCCAGCTGCTCGAATGTCTCTCTTTTTGCACATGTGCACTATTTGAGTCATCTTCACAGTTGTGCAGTTTGTATTTTTAGTTTATTTATAGGTAACCATTTATATATATATATATATATATAGCATCTGTATAGTCAAAGCTGACAGTAGCTTCAGTAGTGACAGTAGTGTATAGGTTTATACTGTTTTACTTTGCGTTGTATATCTGTATTCATGTAGCACCGTGGTCCAGCGTGGCACGACATCTCGTCCCGCTGTATGTCCACAGATGTAGCGGGATGACAATAAAGATAGGGTGTATGTCAAGATAGTGACATACACTTGACTTGGCGACACATTAACGTGATATTTCGGGGTCGTGTCTTACACAATTGTGTGTTACTTAACGTTTTATGCCGTTTTCATATAAAATATAACAGTCTGTTACCAATTTAGATGTGTTTATTATGAAATCACACAAAGAACCACTGAAGAGCGTACTGTTTGCTAACACGGAATTAATTAAAATAATACTCTGTGCTCATTTAACCGGTATATTTACAGTATGTTGAACGTAATACAGTTAAACAGGAGCATTGAAACATTAAAAACCTATTAAACAGTTGTTTCAATACAAACATAATTTATCAAATACTATTAAACTATTGAATTTTGGACGCCTTAAAACACTTTATTCAATCAAAAACCTGTCCCAAAAGACAGACGGCCAAATCTTCAACGATTACTGAGACGGACGGAGTTTATGCAAAAGACAAAATAATTATTCTTTGTCACAATAACATAAGCGTTCCGATAAATTTGATAACCTTACTGTAGATTTTCTCAATATTCTTTATT
This sequence comes from Schizopygopsis malacanthus, assembly GCA_027474115.1. NCBI lineage: Eukaryota > Metazoa > Chordata > Actinopteri > Cypriniformes > Cyprinidae > Schizopygopsis > Schizopygopsis malacanthus. The sequence goes on along the minus strand of CM049876.1, from coordinate 7,069,384 downwards.
CTAGTTATTGTTTTCCTCTTATTCATAAACCCACAAGAGTTAAATAAAATTCAACAGCTTACAAATTGAATACATAAAATCTGATGTTTTATATTCAGACTTGTCTGATAATTTTCTGATATACCTATCGTTATTCTATAATTTGGGCTAACAGGATGGAACTCTCAAAAGAAATACGGCAAAATAACTGTTTTTATCGATCAATTAAATGACGGATCCTCTACATGACACTGCTTAAGACTAAACAAATGACTTTTATTTTGGGACGTCTTTCCGGTCTGCCTACGATACATGCGTTCAGAAGACAAACCACACGTGAAAAGCGGGTGTTTGTGTTTTTTCGGTTGCCTTTACAACTAGTAGGCCTACGCTTCAGACTTTTATAACTATTACACTTAAAGCGACCCCATTTCACAACAACGCGTACATAGATACGCATTTTCTTTTGCGTATGTCTCTAAACAACGGTTAGGTAAATGACTTGAGGTTGTTACGTCATTTTTACGGGAAAAGGTGGGACGGATTCATGTATTTTTATTCCGTCCGCACAAATGCTCTGGCACCGAATGTCTTTTAGGCCTGACCCCAGAAAACAGACGTCTTAATATTTTGTTCTTCTTTTTATGAAAACAAGCGGCAGGTAGTTTTTGTCCTCAGCCGCGGTATAGCGACACGTTTTAACACGTCGTGAATTCCGATAGTTTGTTAGCAAACGCAACAGTTTATTACCGAGATGTCACATCAGAGCCGCGTTTTAGTTTATATTTTTAAACTACTTATATTTTTAACTTAGTCGCATCTTTAACGGCGCTACCGTTCTACGCCTCGTCACACCGTCCCGAGATATTATAAACAATAAAAATAAAATACGTAAACTCACGCTTTGTAAGCAGAACCGTTTTACACGTTTCCGTGACTTTGTTAGCTCTTTCTGCTCGCACAACTGTGAAGATGACTCAAATAGTGCACATGTGCAAAAAGAGAGACATTCGAGCAGCTGGCTGGGAAACGGTGTAGGGTGATTTGCGGTGCACGGGCCTGTAAACATACATATATCAGTCGTATATTACAATCAGTCTTTTGTGGGATTTTGTGCACACAGTATCCCACAATAAGTTTGTTTTCCTGTGATTTCCTGCGATCATCCGTCCTTTTGCACACGTTTTTGTGCACTATCGATTTTAAGAGCGTCTGATTTATCGTTCGTGCGGATGGTGTTTTAAAGTTAAGTCAAATCAATGATTTTATAAGACCTGTTAATTCTTTCTACAGACGTGTAGATCTCGCAAAAATGGGGTTTGTAACATCGCCAGGCGAAAGAAGCGTATACTTTGTAAAAAAGCAATGGTAATACGAGTCTTTCTATATAGGGTATCCGAACGTACGTATAACCAAAAGTCTGACGATTTAGAGATCTGTCGCGTATAGACCGTTTTGTATGTGGATCCGTGGCATCCATGTTTGTAGTCCGATGTATATGCTGGGTATTGTAGTTCGCTGACCTGAAAGGTCTGCAACATTTGTACGACAGCGTTTGTATCTTTGTGAAAACGAAAATATTTGTTAAAATAATTGTTAAAAATGTATAAGAAGAACATGCTTATGCATGGTAAACAGGCTTGACGTGTATGTCGAAATTGACCGTCCTGTTGTTGCGTCATTTCGTGAAATAGCGTAACGATTTGGTTTTGTGTGTGCGTGTGTGTGTGTGTGTGTGTGTGTGTGTGTGTGTGTGTGTGTGTGTGTGTGTGTTCTTGAAATCAAATCTTAAGAAAAAAAGTCAGTCAGTCAGACCTGGAGAACGCTTGTAGCGTTATACGTTTGCTTCACGACATATTTCGTTGTGTTAACCAACTCTGCGTGTCTTCATCTAACTGCACGTGTCCAGTATTTTAAACACTGTTAGGTCACACGTATATTTTCTAGTTTCATTGTAGATTTAAGTAGGACTTGTAGTTATTTGGTCGTTCGCGCGTCCAGTGTTTTACTGCTGTACTATAACACATTTTCAGCCGCGGTCGCACTTAGTGTTAGAATGGTTCGAAATGGTTCCAGGCTTGTTTTAGGCGCGTACACTCTGTCTGTCGATCTAGTTTTAGACGTCATTGTATACATTTTCTACAGTTAAACAGCTCAATGAGCTCTTCCAGCATCTATAGATCCGTTGATGCATAAATTGAACACGTTATAGAGTTTCAGCTACAGCCGAATGATAAAACCAAGTTATGGATGTTGTTGGCAGTTGTGCGCCGTGTGCTCGCAAGAGAGAGTTTGGTTGAAAAATGTTTTAGGTTAAAGGTGTGATTAACTTACAAACATCTCAAACTAAAAACATAACCCTATATTCATTTTGTTCGACATAATTAAAAAGTCGTAAGAAAGTTTTAACGTTTTTAAAAAGTTTTATTGTGTTTTGACGAGAAATCAAATCTGACTTTAAAATGAATGATTCATTTGATAGAATCACTGAATTATGCGGTTATGTATTATAAATATTCGTGTACACACTGGTTACTGCATACATACCTATTCAAGAGAAAAATGCACACGCTCGATTGTTTTAATAAATCTGAAGCTTTTATTCTGTCGCTCTTCCTGTCATCAGTCTTTCACACATTTTGTTTTCATTTGTCTCTGGACTCTGTTACACAAAACCGTTGAGTGTGGACATAGTTCCTATGTGGAAGCTAAAAATATGACTTTTTAGACTATTTTTTACAGATGTTAAACATCTTAACATATCTGTATAGGCGAGATATGTACAACAACGCAAATCACCTGACACACCAGTTTGATAAACCTTGTCGAATATTTGCATGTTTCTTACATCAGTTATTTTATCAAAGCTCAGTCGAATAAACCTATATAGAGCGGTTGTTGTTTTTATTTTAATGCAATAAAGCATGCTGCATTTAACTCCCCTTACGGTTAATAACACAGTTCATTAAGTGAGAAAGAAAGTCTAATCTGTTGTAAAAATTAGTTAGGTTAGAGATTCATGGTTTTAGGTTTTACATTTTGTTAGAATGATATTTGTTAAACAATAGTTATATCATTGTTTAATCATACTTTTCACTGGCATCTCGTGCTGCGTGAAATGTGATATTGACACGACCGTCTTCAACTTCGTTGCATTGCTTGAGATGAAATATCTGCATCTCGTGTAAAAAAAAAAAACGTTTACATGCTGCACACGTATTTCAAATGATAACAAGTCTTATGACAAGAAAATCAGAGAGTTATTGATTTGGTTTCATTCCTGTTAAATATTTGTATGTGTATACCTGTGTTTTAGCTGTTATAACGTATCGTAAGATTGACAAAAAGCAAAGAGTAAATAAAGGAAAATGTGTTGTTAAACAAACTTTCCCCCCAGAGGCTAGGACTTGTTTGTTTAAAAGTAAAACTATAGGTCTACTATTTTTTTAAGTGAAAATATTTAGGTGAATGATGTTGACTGGTTTAATTAAGACATGTAAAAGACTTATTAAAATTAACTTTAATGTTTTAAAAACAGTCATGGATTAAATCCTTTTAAATCTCAGTTTTGGTCCCTCCTCGTCCGGATCTAGGGGATGGGGCTAGGCGCGGTCTGCCTGGAACCGGTTGTCTCGCCATTCTGCGTTTGAAACGGACACGAGCAGACCTCTCGCCGGTCGGGGACTTTTTCTTTTGTTTAACTTTTACCTTCAGCTAAATTATGATAGACTTATCTTTTGTCTCTGAGATTACCTTCTTTTTGGACAACGGCTTGTTTGTTATTTTCCTTGTTTCCCACCTTTTCTTGTGACAACTTCTGTCTTCTTAAAAGTTAGATTTTTTTTATTTTCATTGTCAAACTAACTAGTTTTAAATTGTAATATTACAAACTTCTGACAAACGTATCTTTTTAACGGCTTGATATTTTATACCACAGTAAGTAAGGTTACTCTATATTATTTAATGTTAATATTGTCTTAGTTGTTTAAATAACCTGTCTTCATTTTTATTTGTTTTCTTACACCGTATTTTAGCTAATTTTAAACAACGCTTTCTGGAAAATAAAAACATTGCTTATTTTGAATGTTTATTTCAAAACATTTATAGTTTATATCAGATCGTACATTTTAAACGTTATAACGTTTGTAAGATTGACAAAACAACTAGTAAATAAAGTAACGTGTTGTTAAACTTTTTAAACTGAAATAATGTTCAGTGGATTTTTTTTTAGTAAGCTATTTTATAAACAATCTTCACAGTTTTTCACAGCACAGCCCCAGATATGCTGGTATGGGATGCGGCGGATGGGAGGGGGAATTTCCTGATAACAGCGTCTTCAAAAGACAAAACCTTCTGTCATTTATTATACAGCCTTCAAAAACAAAAACCACCTGTCAAAATCATCAAAACCTGCTGTCAAAACATCAAAACCATCAAAACCAACTGTCAAAATCATCAAAAACATCAAAACCTGCTGTCAAAACATCAAAAACATCAAAACCTGCTGTCAAAACATCAAAACCTACTGTCAAAATCATCAAAAACATCAAAACCTGCTGTCAAAACATCAAAACCATCAAAACCTGCTGTCAAAACATCAAAACCATCAAAACCTGCTGTCAAAACATCAAAACCATCAAAACCATCAAAACCACCTGTCAAATCATCAAAACCTACTGTCAATAACATCAAAACCATCAAAACCACCTGTCAAAAACATCAAAACCTACTGTCATTATAACATGATTGATTATACCGGAAGTCCCGCCTTATACAGGAAGTCCCGCCTATACAGGAAGTCCCGCCTTATACAGGAAGTCCCGCCTATACAGGAAGTCCCGCCTATACAGGAAGTCCCGCCTATACAGGAAGTCCCGCCTTATACCGGAAGTCCCGCCCCTATACCGGAAGCCCCGCCCACCTGTCATCAATCACAATCATGCACTGCACTCACCGCAAAGTCTTGTTCTTGCCCCGGCTGACATTTCTGAGCGTTACCCATCCTGCTGTTTGCTATCTCTGTGTTTGACCCCGGACTGCCCGACCTTGGAACCCTGAACCTGTGCCTGTGACCCCGACTTCTGCCTGGTATTGTTTACGTCTCTGCCCTGCCTCTGATATTCCTGTTTGTGCCCGCTGACCTTTGCCTGTTTGATTCTGTCTATTAAATATCTTACTGCACATGGATCCAGACGCCTTTGACCAGTCATTACAGATATTAAAGTCCCCAATAATTAAAAGGTTATCGGTGGTCAGAACAATAGAAGAAATAAAGTCAGAAAAGTCCTGAATAAAGTCCTTATTATATTTAGGAGGACGATAGATAAGTGCACAATATACAGTGTAGGTTAGTTCTAATTTGATCAACTGTAATTCAAAAGTTGAATATTTCTCCACTGATACAAGGCTACATTTAAATCTGTCCTTAAAGAGCGTGGCCACACCCCCACCTCGACCTGTGACTCTGGGGGTATTTAAAACATTATAGTTCGCAGGCAACAACTCAGTAAGAAGACAGGTATCCACAGGCTCAAGCCAAGTTTCAGTTAGGAACAGGAAATCCAAATCCTTAGCTGCCACAAAGTCGCGAAGTATGAATGTTTTATTTCTCACTGACCTCACATTCAGTAGTGCAGCTTTAGCTCCGTGAGGACTGTGATTAACCAATCCAATGATTAACAGTGTGATTACGTTTGTTTTTTAGCACCAGCAGCCACTAATCCAACCGTTGCACTGTTTGTATATAGTCTTTCTCACAATGAATTTCATAGCAGATGCTCACTTCCACCATTTTATTTTTATAATACTGTTTTGTGTCACGATCTTGTCACAAGATTGTACTTGTTTTGACTTCAAATATGCAGTTTGTTAATAAAGTTAATGTCTATTTGAAAATTTGCTTGGATTTGCTTCCAGGGTGTGAGCTCCAGGATGTCGTCGGCCGATCAGTGCTCATAAACCCGCAGAGAGAGCACCTCTACTCGGCCTGATCTTCTGGAATTTACTGATGGCTCTGTTATCTCTGTTATAGTGGTTAAACATGAGATATATTTCATTTGGGGTGAATCTAATGGACAGTCTTTGGTCTCATTGATCTATTATTTTTTTTTACAGAGCAAATAGTTTCGGCAAAATCTCACCATGTTTATGTAACTTAAATTCTGTATATCAGAGCGCTGTCTTTTTAATTTTGACTGGATTGCCTAGCAACTTTTATGATAGCTGTTGTTGTTGTTGTTTATTAAATATTATTATTCAATAAATATATTTTTTTTTTTATAAAGTAATAAAGTAGTATTTAGTATTGGTAAACGGCGTATGTGTGTGTGTGTGGGGGGGGGGGGGGTGTTGTGTATGTGTGTGTGTGTGTGTGTTCGTAATGGCAATTTTAGTTACAATATTCCACCATGAAATGGCAACAAGAGACTGATTTTCATGAGTCTGCAGTATGGACTTTTACATTGAAAAAAATACTGAAGGAATTAGTTTCTTCTTTTTTGATTTTATGGAGCGTTGTCATGTATATTACTTCTGCTAAGAATATGTGGCTTTTCTGCACAAGGGCTTCCAGTATGAAACAGTCATTTCATTACATGTGTACATCCGTAATACCACAACAACCTATTTTGGGGTCATGTATAACTGTCTGAAGTTGATGTGGTCATGCAAAGTTTTGCCTTCATATTGACTATGACATGTTTCTCCCCATCGGAAACCGATTTTTAATATGCAGTACCGGGTCAGGAGATAGTCACTGGGAGACTTGTGATTGATCTGCACCCCTCGGCCGTAAGGACAGAAATCTGTGGTGTCTGGGAAAAATAGTTATTTTTTTCTTGTAAGTTGCAGAGAGTGACATAAGTGTTGTTTTATGCTCCGAAAATCCTCAAATCAACTCCGTTATCAATGAAGCATTTCACAGTAACGTACTGTACAAGCAAACCTCAGTCCAAACATGTGTGCATAATTTAAGTGTTTTAGGGCTTAGTCATGCATAAATTTGCTAAATGTCTCCGAGTTAAAATGACCAACAGCGATTATGCAAGTAAAACCATCTTTAATGACATTACTTGCTTCTCTCCTCAATTATGGGACAGTGCTTCTTAGATGTTTCATGAGCTTTTCTGTACATCAGTCGCTCATTACAGTATCTAAACTCTCCCAGAAATAGGTTTCAGCAACATTGATGTATGTCTGTCTCTATATGTGTCTACAAAAGATCACACACTAGCTTAAGATTGTTCTGTAGCACATCA